>CM040246.1:200484426-200985787 GCA_022545495.1 Chrysanthemum lavandulifolium | reverse complement strand
AACTCTACCTTGAAGGTAGAGAGTATTTATAGTCTTACATAACTCGCCACACTTTGGGTCATGGATCGTGCATACAGTGGGTAAAGACCGTCAGGTCCTCCACGGTGTTACTTAACTAAATACTACTTAACTTAAAAGAACTACGACTACGAGCTTTCTAACGATTACATATACTTGAGGTGACCGACTCTTTAACACCGAATTTCTAATTCCTAACAATCTCCCCTAAGGAGGTCACCTCAATCATGTACCAAAATTACATTGAATACAACCATATAATACATTAACAATTGATCTTGCATTCTTGATGTAGTCCTTTGCTCCTAAGCTCGTAGTCATTGATTCTTATCATTGCATGTTTGGTTACTTCAAGTGGAGGTCTTTTCGATCCACGTGATAATAGTTTTGAGCCATCTTTTGAGATCATCACTATCAACAATCTCGACACATCCTTTGTGGTGTTGGTATTATGTGATGTAGTGACTTTAGGACCGACATGCTCACATTCGGATCATGAAATCTTCACATCGAGTAGCGGAAGCTTTGTTGAATCATGATATTGGCGCAGTGAGCGAAGCTTGGTGTGAAAATATCGAGTCATAGATGCACTAATCATGATTTCTTTGAGTTAAATGTGTTAAGTGAGCATGCGGCTATGGATTGACCGCTTCATTCGATCACCGCAAACGCCGGGTGTACTGCATACAAGAGTTAGCAATAAATCGCACGAAAGTGTCTTTGATCACTTTCTTTGAATTGAGGTACACGCCCACGGTTCCCCGTTGATCAAGACAAGCATCTTACTGTGATCGGTAGGATTCCTAAGAATCTCCTTGATGTGGTTTCGCAATTGTTCTAGTTGTTCTCAAACCGAACATCTCAAAGAAGACAACACGGAGTGAGTGAACCGGTAATTTTAAGTCCACGATTGATGAAAAGAGATTTGAAAAACAATCGTATTGCTCAATAGAAATTGTTTTTGCAATACAACGAAGGTTTTATTGAAAATCAATTATCAATCATAAAAATACCTTTTGGTTTTAAAAACGCAGTACGATCGATGTGCTAAAGAAAAGAGTTTTAAGCACACGCACGGTTTTCAAAGGTATCAAATCAACCCATAACTCGAACTGTGTTTGATTCAAGATTGAATCGCCCCATTGTTTCTGCTCGGTTGTCACATGGTTGATCTATATAATAGATCTCACACGCCACCTACCAGAGCTTGTTTGATGTTGGCTCCGAAGGCTTTCCATCTTCATTGTGAATATGTAAACACATCACTCGGATGTTCGAAATACCACAAGGATAATGCGTAGGACTCAAGATATAATCTCTTTCCACATTGTGTGAAAGAGAGTCTTCATTGAAAGTGTCCTAATGAGATTTATTGATGATCTCGTGGCTCTAGACTCAATTTGTGCATATTTGGATCCTATAACGGAGACTAGGAGAGGGTCTCTTCTTCAATATCAACCATCTCTAAGAGAAAGTCGATAGATAATGTCGGTTCCCGTGAGAATGAAACAAGCCCTTTAAGAGGAACTTGAGTGGTTAGGAAAGTTGAAGTGCAATGCGCCACCGGGTCCATGACGTCTTGTCTTCAATACCGATGTTACCATCAAGAGCATATGAATTGAACCCGTTCTCGCCCTAAGGTTGAATAAATGGAGGCTATTTGTTTCACCCTTTTCTCATTCAATTCTTTTAATTCTTCAACCCCTTGATTGCTTACGAGACTTCATAGCTAGAACCTTGTTGGGTTTATTCAAGACTAGCTCGGTCTTAGTCCGCACTCTTCCCATATCTCACTTTTCTCCTTTTATCATCATACCTAAGGACTTCTACACTAACTAGTGGATTGTCCTCGGTAGATCCCTCCGGTTTCGGCGGATCATGGGAACCAATACCTAACCTTATCATCCTTATATCACCGCACATAAAGTAAAGTTGGTCGGTCAATTTGGTATTGTTCATACGCCATTGGAACCAATTGAAAACCATTTGAAACTCAATTCGGATACTTGTGATATATTATCAAAGCATTTTGTACCGAATTGTTTTTGATATTTTAGAACGAGAACTCCCCTCAACATGTGCATCAAGTATTTGAAAATGTTTTGCACACGGAGGCAAGAGAAAGAATTAACTTCTTTGATTACCATTATCTAAAGATATCAACATCACTTCCCACATCAAATCAAGTAGATATAGCATTTCAGGAAGGATGAGGTTTCCATAAGTTTTGCTCCCCTCAATATGTGCCTCGAGGTTTGAAAAGAGTTTTGCACATACTAGAGGAACTCGCACATTGGGATGAATGATCACGTTTCAAATCAAAGGTTTAAGATAGATGCTCCCCCTCAACATGTGCATTGAAAATTTGAAATCGTTTGTCACATGTGGGAAGGACAAGATGTACATTCTTGTGAAACCATTTACCGAATTATCGGTTTAAATCCAATTTAAATCACATTCTCCCGATCACAATTATCAAAACATTTGAGAATTGTGATCTCGTATAGATTTAAATTGATTTTGAAAGCTTTAAGGAGAATTGTGACTTGATTGTGAAAGTGTTTGAACCGATAAGGATCGGATTTAAGACTTTAAACTCCATTTATAAAACATGCATGTATATCTTTTGAAAACAATTTAATGCCAAATAACTTTTAATTTAATTGAAATCATTCTCCCCTCAATCAATGACATAGGTTGTTGATTGAGAGATAGAGATTTTGACAAATAAGTCCAGATGATTATCAAAATAGAGATCGAGTTATTTTTCAAAGCATTTGGTTTTCAATGAGATAAATGTTTATAGAATCGAGCATGGAATGTGAAAACATGTTAAGACATGGCTCGTTCTTTCTTTAAAACCGGTTATTGCCTCGAAAATGACAATAAACCATTTCTCTTTCTCCCAAAAATATTTTGATTTTTGAATTTTTTTTTTTTTTTTTTTTTTTAAATATTCGAACAACATCTAAAGTCCGTGTCATTCTTTGAATGACAAGACAAAGACCGTAGATATAATCGAACCGGAAGAAACATGACAAAAATGACAATAATTTTGAAGATTTTGAATTTTCAAATTTTATGGATTTTGAAAGTTTTATATTTTTCTATTTGATTTTTGAAGGTTTTATAATTTTGTATTTTGTTTTTCAAATAAATATATACATGAGATAGATGAAGATAGACCTTTACTCCTCGTCTTCCTCCTGAAGACGTTTGAGAGTTCTGGTTGAAGGCTTTTCAAACCAAGGCGTGGAAGAATAAACTCAAAACGTTCTCTTGGAAGAGCTTTGGTGAAGATGTCCGCTAACCGATATTCGGACCTCACAAAATATAGTTCCACCACACCTTTTCCACTTGTTCCCGATGAAATGATGTCGAATGTCGGTATGCTTTGCTCTTGAGTGTTGAGCGTTGTTGCATGAGAGAGCAATAGCACTTTTATTATCACGATCAGGAGGATTTTGTTGAATTCAAAGCCATAGTCGATAATTGAGATCTCATCCATAAGATTTGAGCACCACAAGATGACATGGCTATGTATTCAGCCTCTGTAGAGGAAATAGAAGTACTCATTTGCTTCTTTGAAGACCACTCACAAGCTTATCACCCAAAACCGAGCACCTCCGGATGTACTTGACGTGTATCTTGACAACTGCATGATCGCCGTCTGCATAGGCCGTTAGTGACATACCGGTGTCCTTCGGTACCAAAGTCCCATATTGATGGTTCCTTGGAGATACCGAAAGACCGTTTAATCGCTTCAAGGTGCTTTTAGTAGGCTTAGCACGGTATCTAGCACACATGCAAACAACGAACAAGATGTCTGTTCTACTAGCAAGTGAGATACATCGGGGATCCAATCATACTACGATATTTCGTTTGGTCAATCATGATCCCGAGTGGTCCTCATCTAGTTTGGTTCGATCAATCACGGGGTGTCAACAGGTCACTCGAATCAAATCCAAATTTCTTTAAAATCTCTGTTGCATATTTAGATTGATTTATGAAAATGCCTCCGGACTTTGTGAAATTTGTAATCCCAAGAAAATGACATTTGTCCCATCATTGACATTTGAAACTTTGAACTCATTTCATTAGAAAACGATCACATTCCATTGGGTCGGTCGAGGCAAAATAATATCATCAACATAAATTTGAACATGAGTTAAATGTTTCACTGACTTCGGTGAACAATGTAGGATCAACTGCTCCTTTCTTTGAATCCGGTTGATAGAAGAAACTTTGACAATGTATCATACCATGCCCTTGGAGCTTGCTTTAAACCGTAAAGAGCCTTCTTCAAGCGATAAGCGTGAGTAGGATGCTCTTGATTCACAAATCCTTCAGTTGGGTGGCGTGAGCGACTTCTTTAAGATCTCCGTTCGAAATGCCGTCTTTACATCCATCGATAAACCACCATGTTCTTACTTGCAGATTAGCCGAAGATTTCGATTGCCTCGATTCGAGCAAGCGGAGCAAAAGATTCTTCAAAGTCTATACCTCCTCTTGACGATATCCTTTAGCAACTAATCGAGCCTTGTTCTTCAACACATCACCATGCTCATCAAGTTTCACTTTGAAGATCCATTTAAGGGCTATAATCATAGCACGATGCAGAGCAGTACTAACTCCCATACATCAAGTCGATCAAACTCATGAATTTCATCTTGCATGGCATTGAACCATTGTCTTCATTTATGGCGGTTTTAACATCTTTTGGTTCGATCTTAGATAGTACGAGTTGAAGAAGCACCATAAGGCATCGGTTGCACGTTGTTTCCGGGTTGATACAGACGAGAGGATTTCCAATGATGTTGTCTAATGGATGATCGTGAGTCCATTTTCCGAGGTGTTCATGTGGCATTTGTTGAGGAACCGAGGTAGGCGAGTCGATGTCTCTGAAGAAGATGGTTCGATGATGATTCGGGAGGAGCAAATATGTTTTCAAATGGAGCATCTTCGGGAGTAGCAAAGGGATTAACTTCATCATTGATGCGAAACATTTCCATGATGTACATTTGAAGAATGATGATTTGTTGATGAGATCGAAGGATCGGCAGCAGTGCTTCTTGACTTAACGATATTGAGGACCGGAAGGATTGACTTCATTCATCGGAATATGAGCAACCTCTGTTGTAGGGATCAA
Source organism: Chrysanthemum lavandulifolium (assembly GCA_022545495.1). Classification (NCBI taxonomy): domain Eukaryota; kingdom Viridiplantae; phylum Streptophyta; class Magnoliopsida; order Asterales; family Asteraceae; genus Chrysanthemum; species Chrysanthemum lavandulifolium. The sequence goes on along the minus strand of CM040246.1, from coordinate 200,980,620 downwards.
GCACCTCATTAGTAATTGAATCATACAGTTCATCAAACATAGGATCAAACAATTTCTTTACATCATCTTGGATGGAGGTACATATGGAGTTTCTTGAGAGGAGTTTGGAACAAGGGATGAACTAATGGGACTGTTTTGAAGTGCGGGTCACGGTGGAGTGTCCAGAGCCATTTGACCGGTCGACTCATCAAACGTAACGTGAATTGTTTCCATGATATTTCGGGTTCTTTTGTTGTAGATTCGGTATCCTTTTGTTTGGTGCATATCCTACAAATACTCCAAGGTCGACTTTAGCCCTAAGTTTGCCCAAGTCTTGACCCTTATTAGTTGGATAGCACAAGGCACCAAACACACGAAGGAAAGATAGATTAGGTTTTTCATTGTGGACAAGTTCATATGGAGTTTTCCATGAATAGTGTGAATCGTGGAACGATTTTGTGTGTAGCATGCGGTGGCAATTGCTTCACCCGGAGAAACATTGGAACCTTTGAGTAGATCGGCATTGTTCTAGCTTCAACAAGAGTACGATTTCGTCTTTCGCCTACACCGTTCATTGCGGGGTTCGTGGAACACTTCTTTGATGGTCGATTCCAACGCTTTCATAGAATTCACTAAGTTGTTTGTTGACAAACTCGGTTCCATTGTCTGCATCGATAATTCGACGGTTTTGTTTAGTCGAACTGCATTTGTTTGATGAGTTTGATGATGATATCGGAGTTTCATCCTTTGTCCTTAAGAACTTGACCGGTGAATCTAGAGTAATCATCAACCACAACTAACACATATTTCTTCCCAAAGATATTCTCGCACCTCATTGGTCCACATAAATCCATATGAATCATATGAAGAACTTCGTGACGAGTTAGTAGGTTTGGGTTTATGGGCATACTTGCTTTTTCCCAATTGACATCTTGAACAAAGATGATCCTTTTCATACTTTAGTCTAGGTAAACCTACAACTAAGTCCTTTACGGAAAGATCGTTGATGGTGCCAAGTTCAAGTGATTGAGGCGACGATGCCATAACCATGAATTTGTTTTTGAAGCCTTAGATAACAAGCGATTGGAGGCCTCATCATGTCATCGATAGAGATGGTGTAAAGGTTTGAGCCACGAGTTCCTTTCAGCAGTTCCTTACCATTAAGATCTCTAACAAAGCGTGTATGTTTTCTCAAGGCTACTTCTAGATCGAGTCACGTAATTGACCAACAGAGAACAGTTATGACCTAAACCTTCCACATAATACACTCTAGAGATGACACTATCACCAACAACATAATCTCCATAACCCATAATAGCACGAAATGATCATTACCAAATCTAACAGATCCGATGAATTTGCTCACGAAGTTCATGAGCCGTGACGGTCTCCGGTCATATGCTTGGAATGACTGAGTCCAGTACCACGAGCGATTTGAACGATCTGCGGTTGAACACAGACAAGAATGGATAATCGGATAATTGGGATCCCCATGCAAGAATGGGTTCCATTTGGTTAGTTACAATGGTTGGACCACCCACATCGAAATAGAAGCATTCATATCGAAAGTGAGGTAATGGAATCATTGTGAATAGATGCAATACTAGTGTCAGATAGCCACTTTTCGGTGTGACCACTTCTTAAGGGAATAGTTCTACCAAGAGGCATCCATTTTCTAGTGGGCATTATCGATTAGTCTTATGACCAACGGTATCCAATAAAGCCTATTCTACGAATGTTCTTCCTGTGGGTTTCCATTGTTTTCTAACTTTCATTCGCTTTTGCCTTTTAGCCCTTTTAGCATGAATATTAGCATTAACAATATTAGCTGGACAATTAGCATCATTAGGCGAACATTAACATCACATTCATGATTAGAAAGCGAATTCAAGCGATCATCAAGACAAGGTTTGCAAATAGTATCGAATTGAATTAATTACGAGACGCCTATGGCTAATACTAGAATCAACACGATTCGTTTTATTCGATTCAAACTTAAAGTTCCTAGATTGTTCATCTACTCTTTCCGGTGCACATTCTTAGCTTGCGAGGTCCTATCATTCCTTGTATTGTCTTGAGACTTTGACCGCTCCCTTTAATGTCACCGATTACTCTGTAGGGAATGGGAACATTAGTTTGTTTTACTACTCTTTGCACCACTGCTTAGATGTCTTTGGGATCTGAACTACATGCAGTGCACTAAGATTCACTTTCTTAAAACTAGAGGTACCGAGATTAGTACTCCTAGAAGGCATCATTGAGTCTCTCTCTTAGCATTGGTGATCTAGAATCGAGCTACTCAAGGGTACACTACGGTTCACATTCGAATATTGGGAATCGAATGCATATCATACTTGGTATTAGGCATCGAGCATGGAATCAAAGGGTTAACTCTCTCACCTAATGTCTTTGGGCATATTGTGATCAAGCATTCTAAGATTTCTTGAGACCGTTTGGCATATAAGCATGCATGTCCAATTGCATTATCATGAGGTTTCTCTATCTTATCCTCTTCAACAATCTCACGCAGGCATTCTAAGCAATCCTTAAGGGATGAGAAATATGTTTGAATGGCAAGTTTGTTGTTCCTTAGGTGAGGGAGACATATGTCACGAGATAAAGCATATTTATTACGAGTGAACCTTTGATACAACATTTTCCTCATTGATCATTGGCATTTTCCCTTTACGACCCTTGATTCTCAATTTCCTTTGCAATGACGCTATCTGCTCGTTGTTTTTGTTACGAGTGACTTTAATTGATTCAAATAACTCATTGAAATGACGTTTAACCTTTTCATTTTCTTCTAGAAAACTTTCGTTTCCTTTTGTAAAGCATTTACTAGGTTTTGAAGATGAAACGTTTGAGAATTCTAAGAATCTAAAGGAGGAGGCATTTGGGAGCTGTCATATTGTTCGTTTGACCCTTTAATTGAGATTTGGGCTTTCAACTTTTCGATCGTGTTACACCGAGCTTGAATCATTCATCTCGTTTGTTAATTTGAAAAAGCGCATCAAACTCGGAGCATCTGAAGATGTCTTGATATTTGAAGTTTTGACATTTTCTTTGAGATGTTGATATTTTAGTTGTAGATTAAAATACTCAACTTCTAGTTTAGAAAAATGTTTAACCAAATTGTCGTGATCATCCAGTTCAATTTTCTCATTTAGTTTAGAATTAGTTTTTCAAGCTCAATGACACGATCATGGGAGACTTTCGAGAATACAGATAGTTCATGAAATTTGGAAGTATTAATAGAGCAATTTGAAGCGTTGAAAAAGACATCTTGAGCAACACATTCAAGAATAAGATTCTCATTTAATGTATGCGTGTTCTTTCTCTCAATCTCATTATATTTGATGGCGCTCATAGTCACTAACTTCAACAACCATTGCATCAAATTCCTTTTCCATTCCTTAATATCGGTTTCTATCCCTTTTAAGACTCTCAAAGTGATCTTTTAGAAGTTTAAAGAAGGGCATGACCTCGATTAAGTAACATTCTTTCATTTGTTCAAAACCCTTTCTCCTTGATTATATACATGGGTGTGATCCTTTTCTTGCAAGTTTTCTCAAAATCAACAAATAGTTGAAATATAACGTATTGGCTAATTAATGTCTTGCTTTTAGTGGCAATAGTTCTAGGTACAAGATGCATTGGTGTATTAGGAGGATACACCGTCGCTCAGACATTTTCCTAAGGGAGGTTTGTTTCAACAATATTTTCCGCTTTCGCTTATCTAAATCCTTTTTCCGAAGACTTGTTCGGAGTCAACAAAGTCGAGGCTTAAACTTGTTCAATGAAATCCAGTTTTCCTTCTTGTAATCATGAGGAGAGATAATTATGTTTTCTCTTTGCATTTGGGATCATTTTGTTTCTTATTCATCTTTTCCCTAGTGATTTCATTTAATTTCTTATCTTCCTCGATGCACTCAACGCAACTAGGTTTTCGCCTAGGCTTAAGGATTTCATCACCATCATAAAGCACCTTATGAGCATTTCTAGCCTTTTAATTACCTCTGGATTCGGTTCCTCAACAAGGGGAATGCTATGCTTATCGCTTAAGACTCGATGTTTGGTGACCATGTGAGCAATCGAATGGTGTTTCCTTGTATGTACAACTTGTTTTCAAGTTTGTTTTCAAAGTTTTCGATTAGAAAAGTCTCTCAAGAGTTTTGATTCCTTTGCATTAAATTCTTGCTTAAGCATTTCACATTTTCTTGAAGTTCTTGTTTTTGTTTAATTGTTTTAGAAAGTTTTTCTTGCAAGGAATTTAATTCTTGTTTCAATACTTCTTCTCTAAACTTACTTTTCTAATTACCGTACTCACTTGGACATCCATTTCACCTTTCATGAGTGGTCAACTCAAATTTTGCACGTTGTTCGTAAATAGCAACACGTTCCTTATAGGCATTTAGTTCGAAATTATGGAATCATCGGGGAGCACATGCGGTGTATTCATCAAAGACATAGTCATTGTTGACCCGAAGATGCATCACTTGGTACAACTTCACTTTCACTTTGTTTCACGTATTGATCGTATGGGACAATATTGTTATTACCCATATTTTCAACATTTGATTCAATAGTTTCGATTGATTGTACTTTGTCATGCATCATGTACATCAAACATCATCGTATAGTTTTAATACCTACGAGATGAGTTTGTCCTTGGATGGGCCAGCTTGTGGTGAAGAAGAGATCTTGGGAGAAACCATTGGAGAGATGCTAGCCATAAAGATTGTGTGTGCGATGGGTCCATCATCTACATCGAGTCGTATGCATCACGATTCAAGAACTTGAAAGGCGTTCGATGATTGTGACCTATCTCTGAATAATTTGCTCATCCACATCGCATCATAGGTCTTGGCATTGCCCTCAAGAAGAAACAAAGACAATTCCTCTTCATCCAACGCAGCACCATTGTCACGAGCTTGTGCAAGCAACATCTTATCTCTCAAGTAATCGGCGATTCTCATGGACGCTTTGGAGATGTGCGGTTCCTTGCAATGTGTCCTCACCACCACGAGTTATAGCATTTGATCGGCTTAGCTTGACCTTGGTTACCATTCCTTCCTCGATTCGATTGCCACATAACCTCTACCAGGACCACCCTTCCCCGATCATCTGTCTTTCCCGAGGCTGGTTGCACCACGATCCTTCCATCTTTAACAAGAGCTTGATTGTGTGGGTTAGATGTCGCTCGAGGTTGTTGTTGGTTTGTGGGGAGAATTCATGTTTTGGCTAATCGAAGAGCTAGTTGATTAATGAATCTTCCGTGTGCATCGGCATCGCTTGTTTGTACATAGGATCGGGAATGAGTTTGTGATTACCATTACCCAAGGGTATGACTTGTGAAGCTTTGGTTGTGATTCGATGTTTGAGTAGAAGGCGGTTGAATCATTAGACGAGCTCGTCTCTCCAGGTTAGTTTTGAACCGATTGAGAATCAATTTTTCAAACATAGCATGTCTCTCATTCGAAGGAGGAAGGCATAGAGTTGCTCATAGTTTGTGTTCTTCAATCCTTTAGTAAGCTTCACAACGGTAACAAACTTGTGCCATTCGGGATTCATGTTGTTCACAAATTTTGAATTCAACTCAATGTTAGGCATAGTCATTCGATGTTCCTCATGTCATTAACTAACTTATGAAATCTCACATAGTACTCATAGACATTCTCATCGGTTTCATCTTGAAGTGCTCAAATTAGTCATAGAGTTGGGATTCTCTGTCTTCCATAGTTAATTTCGAACCCGAGAGAAGCATCTTAACATTATCCCAAACCGCCTTTGCATCGGTGTTATGATTGATCGACTTGTAGATGTCTTTAGGAAGACCTTGAAGAACAATGTTTGAAGCCACGATATCTCGCATCGAATCTCTTTTTCTCCTTATCATCAAGCTCATCATTACATCTTAGGTCCGTCCATTCCGTAAGCAGAGTACCATCTTCATTAGTATCAAGTATGTCTCTAGTCGTCTCAACCCGATATGGTCCTTCATCAATGGATTTGAGAATGTTGACACCATTTTCCTTTCCAAGGCAATACAATCGATTCGTTGAGCCCAAGAATCGTAGTCGATTCTGTCAAGCATGGGTGGGCGAGTATCTCGAGCCACCGCTTGTACATCCTCGACAACGATGGAGATGACGGTGGGACGTTGGTAGACATGTTAGCAGTTAAGCGGGATTTTATAACTCTATGATTAAACGGAAATAGATTCTTTCACGGATTTTACTAAATCAAGAGAAAACCGTAAACAATCACTCAAGTCGCTAGATGATAATGCACTAAGTCGCTAGAAACAAATGCACTAAGTCGCTACCAATTAATTCGCTAGACGACTAAGTCGCTAGAATTCCAAGTCGCTAGACGGAGAAAGCAAGTCGCTAAGTAGTAACTGCTCTGGACCAAGTCGCTAGCCAAATTTTGGCGACAATTCGCTACACAAGTCGCTAGAGATACAAGTCGCTAAAGAGCAACTCGCTCTGGACCAAGTCGCTACCACTGTCGCTACTCGTGGTGGAGAGTCCACTACTTGTACTTTAACTCGCTAGATCTAACTCGCTAGCTTCAACACCGTAAGTCGCTACAAAATGTGAAGCAAGTCGCTACCAAGAAAACACCGTGAACTAAGTCGCTAGCTTGAAAACCATATAAACATCACTTTTCAATCCAAAACAACCCAACCAAGATGATTCAAGCTTACCAAATGAAAACCTAAACACTTGTGATGATTCTAAACATAAAAGTACCAACAAAATTCAAACTTTAACACAAGAAATCACCCAATGATGCAAAACCACTAAACTTTTCAAACTCAAAACCACCTAAAAACCACTATAAATCCAAAGATGTGCAAGATATGATCTAACCATGGCACTTGATACCAATTGTAAGATATAACTTTTCACATACACATCATAACATTAACACAAAGTAGCATATAGATGGAATTCTAGAGAGAAAGTTAGAGGTTTAGGGAACTTAGTGAGAGAAAGTGAAAGATATTATTATGAGCTCCAACTCTACCTTGGAAGGTAGAGAGTATTTATAGTCTTACATAACTCGCCACACTTTGGGGTGTGGATCGAGGCATACTGGTGGGTAAAGACCGTCAGTCCTCCACGGTGTTACTTAACTAAATACTACTTAACTTAAAAGAACTACGACTACGAGCTTTCTAACGATTACATATACTTGAGGTGACCGACTCTTTAACACCTGGAATTTCTAATTCCTAACAAGGATTTCTGGGCATATTTGAGGATGAGGCGACTGATGAATAAGAGTTTTGACTTTGAGATACACTTGGTATATATCCTAAGGCAGAATAGGGTGTTCTTGGAGATAATTGATTTGATGAAAATGGGGATAAGGATTTTCTTGGAGATTGATTTGGAGAAAATGGAGATAGTGATGTGGATATTGGGGGAGTTGATGGAGATGATAATCGGGGTTTTGGTATAGGAACAAAAGGTTTCTTGTTGTCTGAATTCATCCCTGTAAAAATTCTCTTGATAAGAAATCTGGGAGAGAATTGTCTTCTCCTTTTATAACCTCAATTTGAAAATCAAAATTACTGAGGATAGCTTGCCATCTGGCAAAAATTTGTTTCGAAATTAAATTTTTAACATCTTTTCTAAGATATATTTCTTTGAAGAACAATCAACTCTTAATAAAAAGATTTCATATATAAATCATCTTCAAATTTTAGGATATTTAAAACTATACTTAATACTTCTTTTTTAACTATAGAATAATTCTTTTGAGTATCGTTCCAAGATCCTGAGAAAAATCTTACTAATTGTTCTTTATCATTATTTTTTAATTTTTGTTTTAGTATACCTCCATATCCGATATCACTTGCATCTGTTTCTAGCATAAGACTTGCTTCTGGATTTGGTATAGTTTGGCAAGGTAATTCTTTTATTTTATTTTTTATGTGTTTAATTACTTGGGTATGTTTTTCTGACCAAGGTTCAGGATTTTTTTTAAGTCTTTCATATAATGGTTTACATATACTTCCTCAAATTTTGAAGAAATCATGAATATAATTTAAACATCCTAAAAACCTTTGTAATTGTTTTTTATCTTTTATTTCGTCTGAAAATTTATTTGAAAATTGTAGACTTCTATCTATGGGTTTAATAGTTCCTTGGATTATATTATGACCTAAAAATCTTATCTCTGTTTGAAATAAAGTTATTTTAATAGGAGAAACTTCTAAACCATTTTTGTATACGAGGTCATAAAATATATTTAAATGTTTAAAATGCTGATCTATATTTTTAGAAAATATTAGAATGTCATCAATATATACTATAGCAAAACTACTTATAGGAATAATTATATCATTCATTATATTTTGGAATTTTGAAGGAGCGTTTTTTAAACCAAAAGGCATGACGTTCCATTCGTAATGACTAAAAGGAACATTAAATCATGTTTTATATCTATCTCTTTCATTTATTTGTATTTGCCAAAATCCTGATTTCATATCAAATTTAGAAAATATTTTTGAATCATATAATCTTGTTAATAAATCTCTTTTATTTGGAATAGGGTATCTAATCCATTTTAGTACTTTATTTAATGGTTTATAATTTATAACTAATCTTGGTGTTCCTCTTTCTATTTCAGCGTTATTCATAACATAAAAGGCTGAACAAGACTAAGGAGACTTTGAAGGTCTTATAAGATTTTTATCTAATAAATCTTGTATTTCTTTTCTACAATGTTGTACGAATTCTTGAGACATATGTATAGCTTCAGATTTAGTAGGAATATCTTTTTCATTAAACTATTTTATATAAGGTAAACTAACAATATGTTGTTTTCTTTTCCAAAAAGCATTTGGTATAGTTGCACATACATTATTTTTAAACTTTTCTTCTAATTGTTTTATTTTATTCTTTACAATATTATCTTGTAATTGATTTTCTATTCTTTTATCTTTTATTTCATTTACCAAATATTCTATATGTTGTTTTTTATTATCAATAATGTTTATTTCTTTAGTTATCATTGGAATAGCAAAGGGAAATAATATATTTTTTCCTAAAATTTTTGTAGTTAAACCCTTTTCATTTACTTTGAATGGGTATAATTGTGTTATAAATGGTTGTCCTAAGATTAATTGAGAACCCATATTTTTAACTAGTATTAAATTCGTTTTATAACAATAATTATTATTACAAATATGAACATTTGATAATTTATATCCTATTTTTAATTTATCTCCAGTAACTCCAGATAACTTTTGTGATGACTTTTCATAATATTTAACTGGAACTAATCCTTCTTGTATACAATTTAAATCTGCTCCAGAATCAACCAAAGCAATTAGTGATAATTTATAGTCATTATTTATTACAATATTTATTTTAACATACCACCTTTGAGTGCTAATACTTTGTATATTATTAATAACTAAATTGTTAGATGGTCCTGTTTCTTTACTATTACCTTCTTTTTCTTTTTCTAGTATATTCATTCTTTGTTTTATGATAGCTATTTCTGTTTTAACAGTTTTTATTTCTTCTTGTAGTTCTGGAATTGTTATAGGTTTGGGTTTTTCATTAAATCTTTTGAATATTTCTATTAGATTATAATCTTGTGTTTCTTCTATAATATTATTGTCTTTTATTTTTTCTTTTAATTTATCTAGATATATTCTTTTTACTTCTTTGTCTTCTATTTTTTCCATTAATTCTATTAATATTTTAATTTCTTCACTATCATTAGTTATAGCATTTATTTTATATTCACAAACACAATTACATAAACATTCACATTCTTGATTCATTACTCTTTGCTTGATTCGCTTTTCTACTATATTTAAATCGTCTTCTTCATAATCAGATATATCAGATTCACTAGTTTCTTCATTTATCAACATTTTAAGAACTTGTTCTTTGTATTCATCTGGTATATTTAATTCATTTATTTTCTTTTTAGTATAACAATTTTTGGTTATATGACCAGGTTTTCCGCATTTATAGCATGTAATTGTATCTTTATTATAGTTATACTTCTTTCTCTTATTTTTATATTTGTTGTGCTTTTCATTCTTATTATCTTGTATATAATTTCTTTTAGTTTTTTCAAACCTTTTATATCTTTTTTCTTTTCTATATTTTTTATTACTGGATGATGGCAACTTTAAAGGTTCATATCCATATTGCTCACAAAAGTTTCCTAGTTCATTTATATTATTAATACCTTCTCTTTTAATTTTAGCTTTTAATTTCAAGTCTGAACATATAGCTAAACCTTCTTGATTAACATAATTTATAATTTCTCCATAAGTTAGTTCTTTATATGGAATAGAATTACTAAATTCAATATTTAATTTATTTCTTATTCTTTCTGCAAATAATTTAGGTAATCCTGCAATAAATCTTTCTTTCCAATATTCTTCTTTACAATCAGACCTAAGCATTACTTTTGATAAAAATACATCTTTATACCATCTAAAATCTTGTAATTTTCTACAATTTAGATTTAATAAAATAGCAGCACTTCTATCTTGATAGGTTGATGGATTTCCTACAAAATTCTTAAGTATAGCAAAAATTAAGGTACTAACTGAGTCATTCATTTCTGTAGGGATTTGTTGATTATTTTCTGTTTTTAGAATAGTTTTTTTAGCATTATAAATTTTTTTTTTCTTCTTCTGAAACATACATATCCCACCATCCTTTTAGACCTCCTGTAAATCCACTTATTAATGCTTTAAAAACTCTTTGTTCATCATCTTTATTATGTGATTTGTAAAGCATTAGATGCCATTGTCATTTCTTGTAAAGGTTTATAATTTGATATTCGAACATCCATCTATATTCCATTCATATATACAACTTCCATCATATCTAGATTGTACTAAAGTATGACGTTCTTCATATTGTAGATCCGGTGGTGTAGGTCAGGATAATAATTTCGTGTTTTCGGTTTTGGTGTATAAAATTGTTTTTATTTTATTTATTTTAAAATCAAATTGTTCTTCTAATTCGATATATTATCTTCGGATCACTTTTGTTAATAACATTTATTTTTCATTAGATATATTTAAATTTGCTAATTTATTTTCAATTTCTCTTAATATAGAATCTTATTTCCCCAAATTAATAGTTGAATCTATATTATATGGTATAACTAAAGGATTTTCCTCAATATTTTCTTTAGTTTTAGATTTACTGGCTTCTTTAGACATATTTGCTTCTTTTTTATTTTCCATTCGGTCTTGTTGTTGTCCTATAGTATTTAACATCTCATTTGTATGATTATTTTGATATATTATTGTTGATAATGATTTTTTATCATCATGATTATGCTTAGCTAAAGGTTGTCCTATATATTCTTCATTATATTTTTTAATTATAACATTTTTGCATGGAGGATGTTGACTTATTATTGGATTGTTTGATTTTGGATCGTAATACCCTTTATTAATATCATATGTAGTAACCTCTATTTTTTCTATAAAAGGGAAATCTATTTTTTGTTCTATACTGTATAAATGAAACCATGTAAAAAAGGGAATGTTTACTTCATTATCAACAATATATGATTGCCATTCTAAATTATGTAACATTCTTTTTCTTTCATCAGACTTTAAATAATACCATATCAATTTTTCATTATTATAATTATTAAACATTTCATCTTTTAGAAATTTTATTTCCATTTTAAAAGGAATATTATTTATTTCTTCCATTTTAATGAATTAATCTTTTTAATTGTTCTAGTTTTTCTTTTAAGTGAAGATTTTGTAAAACTAAACTTACTATCATATCTTTATGTGCCTTTTTACTAATAACATATTCTCCTGTAAATAATTCTTCTTTAAATACTTTTATGGACTTATTATTTCTTAAAATAGACCCTTGATAATGGTTTATTTCTTTTTTAAGATGATAATTATATAAACTCATATCAACAAATAATTAATTTTGATTTTATTAATTTTATCATACTTTTATTTTGTTTTAGATTACCTTTTAATACTTTTAAACACCAATTTATATCATAATTACGAAATCCATGAAGACTAATATATAATTGTTTTTCTTTTATTCTATTTTCAACAAATTTTATTTCCATTCTAATAGTTTTTTCTTGTCTATATAAATTTTTTAGATGATTAATATACCCTTGGTTTTTATTATTTTTGAACTGTAATTTCGTATCACTCATAGTTTTCTCTATAATATTCAACTTCAGATTTAGTTGGTTGATCACTAAGATCATCGATCCGCGCAAAGCAATCGAGCTAAATCACAAGCCCGCCACTTGTGAATGGCGGACCGTAACTGACTTTAAACCGCTAAGCACGAAATCAATGAAGATCTGAGGAGTATAGGGTCTCCCCGGGTCGTTATGTCCCAGCGAGCTATGCGATGAATTGTCAGACGTTTAGTGATCGAGGAGTTTGAACGGAAAAAGGATTATGATTGATATTATAACTACAGGAAAAGCCAACAAATTACAACGGCTTAAATGCAAATTAAAGAAAGTTAAAAAGATAAAATCTATTAAATAAACGCTATCACTATAATTAAAATGATGTTTTTGTTTTTATGTTTTTATAAAACTGAAATTAGAATCTACGCGACGTACAAATTAAAAAGTGAAACTAAAGCAATATTAAGCCTAAAATATGAAAATGATGTTTTACAATCCTAATGATAAAAGAAAATTAATAGAAAAGAAAATTATTTTTATGACTAATTATTTAATTATTATTAATTAAAAACTATTTTTAACTATTTAATAATTAACTAAAATACAAGAAATTAGGAAATAAAGCTAGAAAAATAAAATTATGAAATGAAAAAGTCTAAAATATCAAACTAGAATTTTCAAAACTATTTTTGTATTTTTCTGATTATTTTTCTATTTTCTAGGAATTTTAAACTATTAAAAACTAATTAAAATATTTAAAAATACAAATTTAACCAAGAAAAATCTAGAAAAATATTTTATTGTCTTTTTGTATTTATCTAAGCTTAAGAAAAATGAAAAATTATTTTTTTGAACCTTTTCTGAATTTTTTATATTTAAAACTATTTAAAAATGCTTAAAAACTAATTTAAATTAGGAAAAATAGCAAATAAGCTAGGAAAAATCTGAAAATTTCAGGAAAACTCTAAAATGATGTGAGGAAGCTAGGAAAATTGGAAAAACAGGCACTTGTTTGTAAGAAAATGAAACTGCTAAAACAAGTGCTTATAAATAAGCACTAAAATAAGCCAAATGAGACAAATAAGCCAACCACTGATTACAGAAGCTCTAATGTGCTATAAAAAACTGAAATGCAACTAATCCTAACTAATTTTAACCACAGAATCACACTGATCACAGATTCTATGTCTATGAGTTTTAAAACTAAAAGCAGTTTCGAGTGGCAACTTTAAGCACAAGCACGAGCTTATAAATAAGCTCAAACGAAAACTATGATTTAGAACTTGGAAAAGACCTGGTTGAGATCAAATGTACCAAAATCAGACAATGACTAGCTCTATTGAGCCTCGTGCACCTTGCACAAATTCGAGAAAAACTCAAGACCAACCGAGATCGTGGTGCAGGGATTTTTGCCTAAAGAAGAGGCGATTTGAAGCTTTTAAATAAATGCCAAAATTCCACAAAAATACTGATAAGAAAGAGGACCGATTGAGGTTTCTAAAATACCAAGCCTTACTTGATTAGACCCAAAGGTTAGTTCAAGAAAATCCTTCTAATTGAGCTCAAAGCATTTTACGCCAATTTGACTTTTGTAGTAAAAGTGAAACTTTGACTAACATGAACTTTGGATCCAATTTTTGATTTGATACTGGTGTTATATGATAAAACAAGTGTAAAGCAAGCAATGATGATGATATCTTAACACAAAATATTGATCTGCTATTTCAAAATTCACAACAGTTAACAATTAAAGGAATTTAAGAACAATTTTGACTTTTTTGAGCTAACAAGCAAAAACTAAGACTGATGTGAGTTACTTAGGGCTAAACAAGCATAATTCAACCTTTTCTAACCACTGAATAAACCTAAGAAACAGATAGATCAGTTGAGCCAAACACCCTTTAAGTACAATCGATATGAGCTCAAACTCATCCAAACTCTTAACCAACTTGTAATTATGATCACATTAACTTAAATTAACCTAAACACTACTTATTAGAACAAAATTTAATGATTAAAGCGCAAATACAGATTATGCTAAAGAACCTTGAGATGACTTACAACTTGTCCAAGCCACAATGGCATGCAAATCAGTGAACCAAGGACCTCTAACCTAATACAAACCAACCCATAGCTTCCATTTCAACCCACATTCATGCCTGAATCAACCCATCCTGTTCTGCATCATTTTTCTTACCCATGTTGACTTTTGTTGACCAAGGTTCTAAACTGCTTATACTTTGATAACAAGTTTACAGAAAGCTATTGTAAGCTTTTATAAGCTTGTTTGAGATTGAGATTGAGCTGCTTAAAGCTTTGACAATTGAGTTTGAAACTTAAAATCTTATCAGTGGACATAAATGATGGAAATGGAACATTAACTGAAATTATCACTTAAATAGATTTGCAAAGTACTTGAATACTTTTGTTTGAGACAAAATGAGATGGAAATTACAATTACAAATTATTTAAGACATGCTAATAAGGAAAACGACATACATTTTATGAAAAATATAACTAACTATCTCCTTGTTGCTTCTCTTTTCTTTTTATAAGCTCCAAAGCACTTCTCTCATCTTTCTGGACATATCCCACCACGAATACTGACCCTTGGATGTGTAAAATCAATCTTGGCCGTTTAAACCTTTTTGGCGCCAAATCTTGGTAAAAGCCAGCTGGGGCTTGAGTGTTAGGTACAAGGGCATTAAATGAACTCTTGGCTTGTTGTGTTTGGAGGGGGGGGGGAAGGTGATGATGGTTGAGTGTGAGCAGAAGATTGCAGGGGGGGGAAATGATGGAAATGGTGCACCCGTGAGCTTTTGGAGGGAAGGAGGTGGTCAAAAGCCTTTGACTGGGTATTTTAATAATAGGGGGTCCAATGGCAGGGTTCAATGGCTGGGTCACAAGGGAAAGGCAGGGTCAAAAATAGAATTGACAAGTCCAAGTGGAATAAGGAGGTTTAATAACATAAGGACTTAATATGCAATTTCTGAAACTTCAAGGACTAGAACTGCCAATATCTCAAAGTTGCTCCAAGGACTGAATTTGACAAGTGTCAATAGTACAAGGACCAAAGTTGCCATTTTCACATTTTCCAGGGACCATTTCTGCCAATTTTCAAACTTGGAGGACCACTTTTGTAATTTTCTCAAACTTTTCACATTTTTCACCAAAGGACTAAATTTGACAACTTTTGATTTTAAAAGGACCTTTGGTGACTTTACTTTTGAAATTATGTGCTCGGGACCTGCTTTTTGACAACTTTTGAAACTTGGGGACTAAAGCGCAATTTTGCAAATTTGATATGTTTTCATCTAATTTTGATATTTTGCATTTAAAACACATAAAACAACGATTTGTGATATTTTGATCATTTTGATGTGTTTCGAGTGTTTTCAGATGATTTTGCGAGTTTATTTTGTACAAAATGATGAGTATTTAGACACTCATCAATCTCCCATCGAGATATTGCTAGTCCCTAGCAATGATTTGAGAAAACATAATGGATTTTAATCTCTTTACCAAAAGCCATTACTTACGGAGTAGCCAAATGTTTCAGTTCAAGTAAGAACCATGGTACATCGATAACTATGTGATTTTGAGCAAACCACCGACTTTCAACGGATTTGGTTTGTCTTTACCGTAAGCCGCACCTTACGGACTAGCCAACTCTTAGATAAATTATCAATATTATCTTTGGTGAGTGATTACCAATTATGGATTTTCCATCGCCTTTACCACAAGCCATAACCTTCGGGCTAGCCAACTCTTCACTTTTTAGGATATGGTGAATGAATACCATACAATTTTGGGCAAATTGCAAGCCATATAAACGGATTTGAGATATCTTTACCAAGAGCCGTTTGCTTTCGATTAGCCAATCCTTTTGTCTTCTGAGACATGGCGGATCGATAACCAAATGAGTAAGTGTAAAACACTTACTCCAAAAAAATTTTGGCCAAAACGGGAATTGGTATAATTATGATAAAATTGTGAGAATTCCCCACACTTAGAAATGAATATTGCCCTCAATATTCAAAGTACCGCGGTTATGACGAAACAAAGAACGAAAAGGGAAATACTACGCCATTATTTAGAAAGAAGTTTTTTTTTTTTTTTTTTTTTTTTTTTTGAAACATGGGCAACCCCCACACTAGGGTGGTAGAAAGAGGTAAGAAGACGTAAATATGGGTGAAACCCATATGGCGTGCTAATTGTTTTTGATTCCCAGTCGCTAGCTTGACTCGACCCAATTCATTTGTTCATGGGAAAGTAACGTGAAACCAATCTCGATCGGACTTTCGCTCACAATGTTAATGAACATATGAACATCGAAAGTTCCACACCGACGAGATATAACCGCGGTATCATCAATGGTAGAAACTAGAAGGGATGATACGGGGTCAAAGATGGTGTCCTCATTCCGAAAGAGAAAGGAAAGAGCAACCACACCATCGTGAAGAATGGAATAAAGACGTACATGAGAATGCATGTCCATTCCTCACAGAGAAAAGCAAATCACCGGTTTGACATCTTTAAGCTTAAACTTGAAGCTTAGATGGTGATTGTCAAGAAGATGTCCGGGAGGAGGGTGGGAAATGGTTCTTCAATCAACAGACTTTCCGAAAAAGGATGTCTCCTCCGGATCAAAGTAAGTGTTATCAATTCCGTAGGAATTGACTCATCACTAAGAAATGCATCGACTTCATTCCAAAAGTTGTCATCTTCCTCATCGGGAGTGAGGAAGGGATGGAAGAGTCGGGAATAAGACTAGAAGATGATGGATCATTTTGAGCAATTCATCAATGGGAAGAATGTCTCCCATTAGATCACAATCATCATCATCCAACTCGGATGAAATCAAGAGAGTTTAGTTTCATCCACGCACTTAACAAACTCGATGCGACAAAGCGATGTCGGAGGTGGGACAAGTGGTGTGCTCTTAGAGCTAGCAGCTTCCACCACTTCCGATGAAGTCTCCGATTCTAGATCATCGTCATCATCATCAAGAACACTCTTGACTTCCACGGTGACTTTCAAACCATTTGCTTGAACCGGGGTAATTTTCAAAGCTTTGAGCTCAAGACGCTTTTGAAAACTCCTCTTAACCGTGAAGTTTGAGAGTGTTGCATTGAATCTTCGGATCTTTGATCAATTGTGGCAACACTGCTTGTACAGAGGTTTGGAGTTCGGTTGATATTTAACGTGAGCTCTTCGTTGTCAACCCGTATGGTCAACTCTTCAAAGAAACACATCAATCGAGCACGACTGCTCTTAAGAAAGCTCTCCCAAGATGAGGAAACTCTAGGATGCGCATCAAGTCTACTACAACAAAGTCGGCATGAAAGTGAAACTTTCCCACTTTCATCACGACATCCTCGGCTATCCCAAGTGGACGAGTTACAGCACGGTCCGCTAGCTCGAGTGTCATACGAGTGGATGAAAGTTCGGGAAGAGACGGTTTCTTCCACACCGAGAGAGGCATGAGGTTAATGCTAGCGCCAAGATCGCCAAGGCGGAGCATTGAAACATCCCCGAAATCACACGGGATTAGAAACCGGCCGTGGTCTTCAAGATTTTCGGAAGCTTATTAAGAATGGTCACGAGCATTGCTCATTGAGAGGAGGTTTAGCCATCTCGATAGCTTGTCTTTGTTGGTGAGTAAGCCTTTAAGCGTGGATGCAAATTTAGGCATTAGAACGAGCATCAACGAAGCTTATATCAAAGTGAAGCTCATTGAAGATTTGGAAAAAATTTTCCATTTGCTCTTTGTTTTTGTCTTTGAGCTTCTCATCATTCATTCTTGATGGGTAAGGAAGTCGACTAGACTTTGAGCCGGATGGAAGTGTTTTCGGCTCAGATTTTTCTTCGAACTTGGTTCGGACTTAAAACTTGACTACCGAAGGTGGGACGTGTCTTGATACCGTGGGCTTGAATAATGCACCTTGTCCGTTGTCTCCTTGGTAACTTGACTAAATGCCACAGGAGGAGGGGCATTGAGTCTTAGGTCCATTGTGCGCCTTACCACTACAGTGGTGACGGCTTTCAACTCGGCATTAGGATTGGGAATAGTATTGCTTGGGAGTCCTCCGAAGATGGCGAAGCTTTGTTCATATTCATGTTCATGAAACCGCCATCATATTCTTTAACTCATTTGTCCGCCGAGATAGTGTTGTATCAATTTCCTTTTAAGCTCAACTCTCATGTTATTGATCCGAGTTTGCATAGAACGCATGTTTGACTCACCATTTTCATGAAGTCATTTGGCATGGGAGCTTGAGGAGGTGGTTGATAACTTTGATGATTAGGAGCTTGATAAGGTTGGTTGAAATTGTTCCGGTTTTGATTGAAATTTGGAGAGTTATTGAAATTTTGTCCTTGATTCGGAACAAAGCGATTCGATTGCCATGGTTTTGATTGCCATGGTTTTGCATGTGAGGAAAACCGGTGGTGTCATACCGCTAGGTGCAGTAGTGAGGATCACCGTGGTCGGTATTGATTGTGGTTTACCAAGCTACGGGAGCTTGGTAAAAGGAAGCATCGGTTGCTTGACAATCATAATACGCGTGGACCACTACAAGTTTCACACACCTTGTTGACGGCTTTGATTTGGTTCGGGCTTATGAATTTCGCTTTTGATTTCCTTTACCTCTTTTATCATACAATGGATGATGTCCGTTAGAGCGGTTAACTGAGCGGCTAACTCGGAAGAGTTACGGATGAAGAAGCAGAGTGTTCGAACATTGACTTTGTTGAGAAATAGGAACTTTGATTTTTGCTCGCAAATCTCAATCACATCTTTAGGTTTACGATTCAAGATATTGCTACCGCTAACTGCATTCAAGGAATCTTGATCATTACCGCTCAACCCATTGTAAAAGATATTGACTTGTTGAAGCTCGTGAATTCATGATGGGGCATTTCCGAGGAGATCTTTGAATCTCTCCCATGCCTCTCCAAAGTTTTCATCGAAATTTTGACGAAATCCGAAATTTCATTTTAAGATTAGTCGTCTTTGATGGAGGAAAGAAATAATTCACAAACTTTTGAACAAGATCCTCCCAAGTTTCGATAGATCGAGGGGTTCTTTTTCCACCAAACCTGGCCGCCCTTAAGTGAGAATGGAAATAGCATCAACTTGATCACTTTTGTGGCACATCCTTGAAATTGATAGTTGAAGTCAACTTGTTAAACCAACGGATGTGTGCATACGGGTCGCCTCGATCGGACCGCGGAATTGATTTGTAGACACAAGTTGGATCAAATGTGTCTTCAATTCAAGTAATCGAATTGATAAGCGGTAAAACGATGGCATCTCCATAACCCCGGTGGGTGCTTTGAGCATTTCGCCATAGTACGCTCGTGTCGCCATGTTGTTGCTTGAAATAGTACGAATCTCGGGTTCGACTATTTGGGCAAAGACGCTCACGAGAACGCTTCTTGGAATTCTGCTAGATCACGCAAAGGACTCAATGATCTAGAAGAACGAGTGCGCATGCACTAGAGATAACTCTAAAGGATCTCGAGTTAAGAAGAGAAATGGAATTATGAAAATCTTTCGATGAGAATGAGAATTATGAAGACGTTTTATAAAAATGGGGTGAGGAGAATCTTTTGGGTTTTCGGTTTCAAACGTCGATATTACAACAAAATCAATTAACACAAGATCGAGGCAAAACAACGATGAACTTAACCAATAATCCAAGATGAATGGCTTCTTTGAAAAAGGTACACCAATCACAAGGACACAAAGGCAAGTTTTAAATCTTTAGTTCGAACTTATTATGGTCGCACCCCAGTTAGGTAGTGCAACGCCTTGGTTTCGGTGGTAATCTTTTAAGTTGTTATTATTAAAGAAAACGCAGCGAATCTTTTTGTATTTTTATTATTTGATACATATATATAAACAAAAGAAAAATATTTTTGTGTTTTATACGTTTTTACATTTTGGGTTTTGGATTTTTTAGAATAAAATATGGATATATATATATACAGAGATGATGATATAAACAAATGAGTGAGTATTCAAACAACTAATCTGCTAAACGTAGGACAAATAGCACACCAAGAATGGCGCTTAAAATTTGATCCACAAGAAAAGTCAAGCTAAATCGCACAAGCCCGCCACTTGTGAATGGCGGACCGTAACCAGCTTAAAACTGCTTAAGCACGAAATCAATGAAGATCTGAGGAGTATAGGGTCTCCCCGGGTCGTTATGTCCCAGCGAGCTATGCGATGAATTGTCAGACGTTTAGTGATCGAGGAGTTTGAACGGAAAAAGGATTATGATTGATATTATAACTACAGGAAAAGCCAACAAGTTACAACGGCTTAAATGCAAATTAAAGAAAGTTAAAAAGATAAAATCTATTAAATAAACGCTATCACTATAATTAAAATGATGTTTTTGTTTTTATGTTTTTATAAAACTGAAATTAGAATCTACGCGACGTACAAATTAAAAAGTGAAACTAAAGCAATATTAAGCCTAAAAATATGAAAATGATGTTTTTACAAACCTAATGATAAAAGAAAATTAATAGAAAAAGAAAATTATTTTTATGACTAATTATTTAATTATTATTAATTAAAAACTATTTTTAACTATTTAATAATTAACTAAAATACAAGAAATTAGGAAATAAAGCTAGAAAAATAAAATTATGAAATGAAAAGTCTAAAATATCAAACTAGAATTTTCAAAACTATTTTGTATTTTTCCGATTATTTTTCTATTTTCTAGGAATTTTAAACTATTAAAAACTAATTAAAATATTTAAAAATACAAATTTAACCAAGAAAATCTAGAAAAATATTTTTTGTCTTTTGTATTTATCTAAGCTTAAGAAAATGAAAAATTATTTTTTGAACCTTTTCGAATTTTTATATTTAAACCTATTTAAAAATGCTTAAAACTAATTTAAACTAGGAAAAATAGCAAATAAGCTAGGAAAAATCTGAAAATTTCAGGAAAACTCTAAAATGATGTGAGGAAGCTAGGAAAATTGGAAAACAGGCACTTGTGTGTAAGAAAATGAAATGCTAAAACAAGTGCTTATAAAAAGACTAAAATAAGCCAAATGAGACAAATAAGCCAACCATGATTATGTAAGCTCTAATGTGCTATAAAAACTGAAATGCAACTAATCCTAACTAATTTTAACCACGAATCACACCGATCACAGATTCTATGTCTATGAGTTTTAAAACTAAAACAGTTTCGAGTGGCAACTTTAAGCACAAGCACAGCTTATAAATAAGCTCAAAGCGAAAACTATGATTTAGAACTTGAAAAGACCTGGTTGAGATCAAATGTACCAAAAATCAGACAATGACTAGCTCTATTGAGCCCTCTGCACCTTGCACAAATTCTGAGAAAAACTCAGTACCAACTGAGATCTGTGGTGCAGGGGATTTTTGCCTAAAAGAAGAGCTGATTTGAAGCTTTTAAATAAATGCCAAAATTCCACAAAAATACTGATAAGAAAGAGGACCAGTTGAGGTTTCTAAAATACCAAGCCTTACTTGATTAGACCCAAAGGTTAGTTCAAGAAAAATCCTTCTAAGTGAGCTCAAAACAGATTTTCTGCCAATTTGACTTTTGTAGTAAAAGTGAAACTTTGACTAACATGAACTTTGGATCCAATTTTTGATTTGATACTGGTGTTATATGATAAAACAAGTGTAAAGCAAGCAATGATGATGATATCTTAACACCAAATATTGATCTGCTATTTCAAAATTCACAACAGTTAACAGTTAAAGGAATTTAAGAATAATTTTGACTTTTTTGAGCTAACAAGCAAAAACTAAGACTGATGTGAGTTACTTAGGGCTAAACAAGCATAATTCAACCTTTTCTAACCACTAAATAAACCTAAGAAACAGATAGATCAGTTGAGCCAAACACCCTTTAAGTACACTGATATGAGCTCAAACTCATCCAAACTCTTAACCAACTTGTAATTATGATCACATTAACTTAAATTAACCTAAACACTACTTATTAGAACAAAATTTAACAGATTAAAACTGCAAATACAGATTATGCTAAAGAACCTTGAGATGACTTACAACTTGTCCAAGCCACAATGGCATGCAAATCAGTGAACCAAGGACCTCTAACCTAATACAAACCAACCCATAGCTTCCATTTCAACCCACATTCATGCCTGAATCAACCCATCCTGTTCTGCATCATTTTTCTTACCCATGTTGACTTTTGTTGACCAAGGTTCTAAACTGCTTATACTTTGATAACAAGTTTACAGAAAGCTATTGTAAGCTTTTATAAGCTTGTTTGAGATTGAGATTGAGCTGCTTAAAGCTTTGACAATTGAGTTTGAAACTTAAAATCTTATCAGTGGACATAAATGATGGAAATGGAACATTAACTGAAATTATCACTTAAATAGATTTGCAAAGTACTTGAATACTTTTGTTTGAGACAAAATGAGATGGAAATTACAATTACAAATTATTTAAGACATGCTAATAAGGAAAACGACATACATTTTATGAAAATATAACTAACTATCTCCTTGTTGTTTCTCTTTTCTTTTATAAGCTCCAAAGCACTTCTCTCATCTTTTCGGACATATCCCACCACGAATCCGACCTTGGATGTAAAATCAATCTTGGCCGTTTAAACCTTTTGGCGCCAAATCTTGGTAAAAGCCAATGGGGCTTGAGTGTTAGGTACAAGGGCATTAAATGAACTCTTGGCTTGTTGTGTTTGGAGGGGAAGGTGATGATGGTTGAGTGTGAGCGAGAAGATTGCGGGGAAATGATGGAAATGGTGCACCGTGAGCTTTTGGAGGAAGGAGTGGTCAAAAGCCTTGACTGGTATTTTAATAATAGGGGTCCAATGGCGGGGTTCAATGGCTGGGTCACAAGGAAAGCGGTCAAAATAGAATTGACAAGTCCAAGTGGAATAAGGAGGTTTAATAACATAAGGACTTAATATGCAATTTCAAACTTCAAGGACTAGAAGCGCCAATATCTCAAAGTTGCTCCAAGGACTGAATTTGACAAGTGTCAATAGTACAAGGACCAAAGTTGCCATTTTCACATTTTCCGAGGACCATTTCGCCAATTTTCAAACTTGGAGGACCACTTTTGTAATTTTCTCAAACTTTTCATATTTTTCACCAAAGGACTAAATTTGACAACTTTCGATTTTAAAAGGACCTTTGGTGACTTTACTTTTGAAATTATGTGCTCAGGACTGTTTTGACAACTTTTGAAACTTGGGGACTAAAGCGCAATTTTGCAAATTTGATATGTTTTCATCCGATTTTGATATTTTGCATTTAAAACACATAAAACAACGATTTGTGATATTTTGATCATTTTGATGTGTTTCTGAGTGTTTTCAGATGATTTTGCAGTTTATTTTGTACAAAAATGATGAGTATTTAGACACTCATCAATCACTAAAATCATCATTTATATTATCATCTTCATATAAAGGTTTAGGAATAGATGCTCTAAAATCTACTCCTTTCATTTTCATAGATTGTGTTCTTCTCAAATTCGAAATATTATTATATGTAGATGGAAAATGAACTGAATGTCTAGCTGAACTTATTCTGTTATTTTTAAAAATTATATCAATATTTCCATTAGAGTGGTCTATAATATTGTTTACTTGAGTATTCATTTCTAAAGGCTTTGATTCAATTATTTCTTTAAAATTCCACGTTTGATTCTTAATAATTTCATCCCATTTTATCCTTTTTGGAACAGTTATATTAGAGTTTTGAAAATTAGACTCTATAAGCAAAGTTTCATTAACTGATTTTTCTTTTTTATATTTTGGTTCTATAGTAGTGGTCATAGTTTTATAATATACTCTATATATTAAAACTAATGGATCAGATCCTTCTTTTATTTCAATTTCTTTTAACTGTAAATTTAAAGTTAATACATCTAATATATTTTTATCAAATAAGGATACTGTATAATCAGGATAAGCTTGAAAATATATTGGACCATTACATATATTAGATTCTCCTAAGGCTAATAATGATTGATTAAAATTTGTTAATCTAGCATCTCTTAATACAACACATATTGGAGCATTGATTCCTAATCTTGTCATAGGTTTTATGGCTACTTGAACCATTCCTATATGTAAAAGTTTATAATTTTTTCTATGTTCATGTATAGCTCTTGAAGAGAATAATTTTATTTCTTGTTGGTTTTTTAATAAGGGTATAGTTTTTTCTGTAGTTTTAATGGAATAACTTTGAAACCAATTAAAAGAACCTTGTTTATATAAAGTTTTAATTTCTACTCTAGGTATATTCCAGTTATGTAAACTAGTTTCTATATTAGCTATTGATACTTCTACAGAATTAGATAGATCATGTTCATCATCAATATCAGAAGAAGTACCACCCTTTTGATTTAGTAATAATCTTGAAATCTTATTCATAATGATTATTAAAATTTTTATCGGATAAATTATGAGAGTAAGTTTTATATTACCGAATACATGAATCTCCTAAACACCCCAATATCGTCGTGGAACGGCAATCGACTCCCAATGTTCTTTGCTAATTCCAACCGATTGATCGGCGGTGGCTTACTAGCTAGCAGTTATGTATTCATTTAATATACAACTTATTCTTCGTTGTTTATCGAGATAAATTTTAATAGTCATAATTCACAGATTCAATATCATTACCTCTTCAAAATAGGGCACATGGCTCTGATACCATAATCTGTTGGATCGTAATGTGTTGGATCGATTCTAATTTAAAATAATTTTATTAGTTTATTAATTAAACATCTGATATAGTAATATATTAAGTCCAAGTAATGCAATATAAAAACTATAATATTAAGAAAGAATATTTCACTTATAATAAATAATTTTTCAACTATAATTGATAATTTAGACATAACAAAAGATTATAAAATGATACCTTTATTATTTGTTTCTGAATTATTACAAGGAGATTTAGAGTTTACAGTAGAGACATTCTGAAATATAGAAGAACTTGGAGATATACAAATTTGGAAATCTAAGGTTTTTGAACATTGGGTGGTGGATAATATAATGGATTCTTTTTTCTTCATAAAATGAAGCCTGTCTGTGAACGATGAGGATACTCTCTTTTATAGTTGAACTTGCCAATAGCTTTCTTCATAATAACTTTGAAATGCCGGTTACTTCCTCTATTATTGCTGATGACTTACAAATGCCGGTAACATCTTCTTTATAGATTCCACTTGAGGTTTTCTTTTATAAAGTTTTTGTTGGTATCCAAAAAGTCTTCAAAAATGTGTTGCACCATCTTCAATTATAAACCTTTGTCGGCCATACTTCCTCTTTTTATAAAGTTGCTTGTCTTCATATGATAATGGATGATCAATTATTTCTACTTTGATATGTTTTACTTAAATATAAAGACCTGACACTTTTATGTTACATCTTTGATATAAAGATTAAAAACTTAAATATAATTAATTAACTTAGGAATTCAAAATCATCATCTTCATATGGATCTTGAGAATCTTGATATAACTCTTCACTTGGAGTAGGAGATTACGAACTTCATCAAGAATCTTTTGAATTTCTTCTTTCGATTTACATTCTTGAATTCTTTTGATTGCATCTTCATCTGTATAGGATTTGTTTGAGATGGAAGGACTTGGACTTGGTGATCTGACAAGATTATTATAATAATTTGTAACTGCTTTTTCATCTGCTTGATCTTCTGAAACTGCATTCCACCATCTTGCACTGAATTCTCTTACCAAAAGAGGAGGAGAAACTCCTTCTGCTTCTTGTTTTTTATAATTCCATGACATGATCCATGGAAGTCTAAATATAATCATAAACTGTAAAGTATATTCAAACGGAGGGATACTTTCTTGAGAAAAAACTGATTTATATTTTTGATATCCTTGTAGAAATTTTGGAGGGAAAATCTCTGGAATTCCTCCCATGTATCTGAACCATTTAACGAACCATCTTGGGTATTTATTTGGGAATACTTCATTAAATCGGAAAAACCATGTATGACTATTATTTCTCAGAAAAAATGCTTTTGACCAAGCTTCTTGATAATCATCGTAATTATATGCTGGATATTCTGGAAAACGGGTTAAGACTCTATTGACATAAGGTTTATTTCCCCAGTCCTCTAAATATAAAACTTTGAGAATTTTGACTTTAGTACTGCTGATAAGACCTTGTATTCTAAAATCTTGAGTATGGAATAACTCTATGGACTTACTTTCTAATAAAATGGCTTCGTAATATTCTCTTGTTTGAAAATCGATATTATAAAAATGAGTGTTTTCTGGAAAAATATATTTGATAAGAGAACCAAAACTTTGATTTAACTTTTCCTCTTCTTCTGGTTCAAGAATCTTTACAACTTGGCGATTTGGAATTATTTTGGGTTCTGGTTTATTAGGATTTCTGGGCATATTTGAGGATGAGGCGACTGATGAATAAGAGTTTTGACTTTGAGATACACTTGGTATATATGCTAAGGCATAATAGGGTGTTCTTGGAGATAATTGATTTGATGAAAATGGGGATAAGGGTTTTCTTGGAGATTGATTTGGAGAAAATGGAGATCGTGATGTGGATATTGGGGGAGTTGATGGAGATGATAATCGTGGTTTTGGTATAGGAACAAAAGGTTTCTTGTTGTCTGGATTCATCCCTGTAAAAATTCTCTTGATAAGAAATCTGGGAGAGAATTGTCTTCTCCTTTTATAACCTCAATTTGAAAATCAAAATTACTGAGGATAGCTTGCCATCTCGCAAAAATTTGTTTTGAAATTAAATTTTTAACATCTTTTCTAAGATATATTTTTTGAAGAACAATCAACTCTTAATAAAAAGGTTTCATATATAAATCATCTTCAAATTTTGGATATTTAAAACTATACTTAATACTTCTTTTTAACTATAGAATAATTCTTTTGAGTATCGTTCCAAGATCCCGAGAAAAATCTTACTAATTGTTCTTTATCATTGTTTTTTAATTTTTGTTTTAGTATACCTCCATATCCGATATCACTTGCATCTGTTTCTACTATAAGACTTGCTTCTGGATTTGGTATAGTTAGGCAAGGTAATTCTTTTATATTATTTTTTATGTGTTTAATTACCTGGGTATGTTTTTTTGACCAAGGTTCAGGATTTTTCTTAAGTCTTTCATATAATGGTTTACATATACTTCATAAATTTTTGAAGAAATCATGAATATAATTTAAACATCCTAAAAATCTTTGTAATTGTTTTTTATCTTTTATTTCGTCTGGAAATTTATTTGAAAATTGTAGACTTCTATCTATGGGTTTAATAGTTGCTTGGATTATATTATGACCTAAAAATCTTATATCTGTTTGAAATAAAGTTATTTTAGTAGGAGAAACTGCTAAACCATTTTTGTATACGAGGTCATAAAATATATTTAAATGTTTAAAATGCTGATCTATATTTTTAGAAAATATTAGAATGTCATCAATATATACTATAACAAAACTACTTATAGGAATAATTATATCATTCATTATATTTTGGAATTCTGAAGGAGCGTTTTTTAAACCAAAAGGCATGACGTTCCATTCGTAATGACCAAAATGAACATTAAATCCTGTTTTATATTTATCTCTTTCATTTATTTGTATTTGCCAAAATCCTGATTTCATATCAATTTAGAAAATAATTTTGAATCATATAATCTTTTTAATAAATCTCTTTTATTTGGAATAGGGTATCTAATCCGTTTTAGTACTTTATTTAATGGTTTATAATTTATAACTAATCTTGGTGCTCCTCTTTCTATTTCAGCGCTATTCACAACATAAAAGGCTGAACAAGACCAAGGAGACTTTGAAGGTCTTATAAGATTTTTATCTAATAAATCTTGTATTTCTTTTCTACAATGTTGTACTAATTCTTGAGACATATGTATAGATTTAGATTTAGTAGGAATATCTTTTTCATTAAACTCTTTTATATAAGGTAAACTAACAATATGTTGTTTTCTTTTCCAAAAAGCATTTGGTATAGTTGCACATACATTATTTTTAAACTTTTCTTCTAATTGTTTTATTTTATTCTTTACAATATTATCTTGTAATTGATTTTCTATTCTTTTATCATTTATTTCATTTACCAAATATTCTATATGTTGTTTTTTATTATCAATAATGTTTATTTCTTTAGTTATCATTGGAATAGCAAAGGGAAATAATATATTTTTTCCTAAATTTTTTGTAGTTAAACCCTTTTCATTTACTTTGAATGGGTATAATTGTGTTATAAATGGTTGTCCTAAGATTAATTGAGAACCCATATTTTTAACTAGTATTAAATTTGTTTTATAACAATAATTATTATTACAAATATGAACATTTGATAATTTATATCCTATTTTTAATTTATCTCCAGTAACTCCAGATAACCTTTGTGATGACTTTTCATAATATTTAACTGGAACTAATCATTCTTGTATACAATTTAAATCTGCTCCAGAATCAACCAAAGCAATTAGTGATAATTTATAGTCATTATTTATTACAATATTTATTTTAACATACCACCTTTGAGTGCTAATACTTTGTATATTATTAATAACTAAATTGTTAGATGGTCCTGTTTCTTTACTATTACCTTCTTTTTCTTTTTCTTTTTCTAATATATTCATTCTTTGTTTTATGATAGCTATTTCTGTTTTAACAGTTTTTATTTCTTCTTGTAGTTCTGGAATTGTTATAGGTTTGGGTTTTTCATTAAATCTTTTAAATATTTCCATTAGATTATAATCTTGTGTTTCTTCTATAGTATTGTTTTCTTTTATCTTTTCTTTTAATTTATCTAGATATATTCTTTTTACTTCTTTGTCTTCTATTTTTTCCATTAATTCTATTAATATTTTAATTTCTTCGCTATAATTAGTTATAGCATTTATTTTATATTCACAAACACAATTACATAAACATTCACATTCTTCTGATTCATTACTACTGCTTGATTCGTTTTCTACTATATTTAAATCGTCTTCTTCATAATCAGATATATCAGATTCACTAGTTTCTTCATTTATCAACATTTTAAGAACTTGTTCTTTGTATTCATCTGGTATATTTAATTCATTTATTTTCTTTTTAGTATAACAATTTTTGGATATATGACCAGGTTTTCCGCATTTATAGCATGTAATTGTATCTTTATTATAGTTATACTCTTTATTATAGTTATACTTCTTTCTCTTATTTTTATATTTGTTGTGCTTTTCATTCTTATTATCTTGTATATAATTTCTTTTAGTTTTTCAAACCTTTTATATCTTTTTCTTTTCTATATTTTTATTCTTGGATGATGGCAACTTTAAAGGTTCATATCCATATTGCTCACAAAAGTTTCCTAGTTCATTTCTATTATTAATACCTTCTCTTTTAATTTTAGCTTTTAATTTCAAGTCTGAACATATAGCTAAACCTTCTTGATTAACATAATTTATAATTTCTCCATAAGTTAGTTCTTTATATGGTATAGAATTACTAAATTCAATATTTAATTTATTTCTTATTCTTTCTGCAAATAATTTAGGTAATCATGCAATAAATCTTTCTTTCCAATATGCTTCTTTACAATCAGACCTAAGCATTACTTTTGATAAAAATACATCTTTATACCATCTAAAATCTTGTAATTTTCTACAATTTAGATTTAATAAAATAGCAGCACTTCTATCTTGATAGGCTGATGGATTTCCTACAAAATTCTTAAGTATAGCAAAAATTAAAGTACTAACTGAGTCATTCATTTTTGTAGGGATTTGTTGATTATTTTCTGTTTTTATAATAGTTTTTTTAGCATTATAAATTATTTGTTTTTCTTTTTCTGAAACATACTTATCCCACCATCCTTTTAGACCTCTTGTAAATCCACTTATTAATGCTTTAAAAACTCTTTGTTCATCATCTTTATTGTGTGATTTGTAAGCATTAGATGCCATAGTCATTTCTTGTAAAAGATTTATAATTTGATATTCTGAACATCCATCTATATTCCATTCATATATACAACTTCCATCATATCTAGATTGTACTAAAGTATGACGTTCTTCATATTGTAGATCCGTGGTGTAGGTCCAGGATAATAATTTCGTGTTTCGGTTTTGGTGTATAAAATTGTTTTTATTTTATTTATTTTAAAATCAAATTGTTCTTCTAATTCGATATATTATCTTCGGATCACTTTTGTTAATAACATTTATTTTTTTATTAGATATATTTAAATTTGCTAATTTATTTTCAATTTATCTTAATATAGAATCTTGTTTCCCTAAATTAATAGTTGTATCTATATTATATGGTATAAATAAAGGATTTTCCTTAATATTTTCTTTAGTTTTAGATGTACTGGCTTCTTTAGACATATTTGCTTCTTTTTTGTTTTCCATTCGGTCTAGTTGTTGTCCTATAGTATTTAACATCTCATTTGTATGATTATTTTGATATATTATTGTTGATAATGATTTTTTATCATCATGATTATGCTTAGCTAAAGGTTGTCCTATATATTCTTCATTATCTTTTTTAATTATAACATCTTTGCATGGAGGATGTTGACTTATTATTGGATTGTTTGATTTTGGATCGTAATATACTTTATTAATATCATCTGTAGTAACATCTATTTTTTCTATAAAAGGGAAATCTATTTTTTTGTTCTATACTGTATAAATGAAACCATATAAAAAAGGGAATGTTTACTTCATTATCAATAATATATGATTGCCATTCTAAATTATGTAACATTCTTTTTCTTTCACCAAACTTTAAATAATACCATATCAATTTTTCATTATTATAATTATTAAACATTTCATCTTTTAGAAATTTTATTTCCATTTTAAAAGGAATATTATTTATTTCTTCCATTTTAATGAATTAATCTTTTTAATTGTTCTAGTTTTTCTTTTAAGTGAAGATTTTGTAAAACTAAACTTACTATCATATCTGTATGTGCTTTTTTACTAATAACATATTCTCCTGTAAATAATTCTTCTTTAAATACTTTTATGGATTTATTATTTCTTAAAATAGACCCTTGATAATGGTTTATTTCTTTTTTAAGATGATAATTATATAATCTCATATCAACAAATAATTAATTTTGATTTTATTAATTTTATCATACTTTTATTTTGTTTTAGATTACCTTTTAATACTTTTAAACACCAATTTATATCATAATTACGAAATCCATGAAGACTAATATATAATTGTTTTTCTTTATTTTATTATCAAAAAATTTATTTCCATTCTAATAGTTTTTCTTGTCTATATAAATTTTTAGATGATTAATATACCCTTGGTTTTATTATTTTGAACTGTAATTTCGTGTCACTTATAGTTTTCTATAATATTCGACTTCAGATTTAGTTGGTTGATCACTAAGATCACTAACATCATTTATATTATCATCTTCATATAAAGGTTTAGGAATAGATGCACTAAAATCTACTCCTTTCATTTTCATAGATTGTGTTCTTCTCAAATTCAAAATATTATTATATGTAGATGGAATATGAACTGAATGTCTAGCTGAACTTATTCTGTTATTTTCAAAAATTATATCAATATTTCCATTAGAGTGATCTATAATATTGTTTACTTGAGTATTCATTTCTAAAGGCTTTGGTTCAATTATTTCTTTAAAATTCCACGTTTGATTCTTAATAATTTCATCCCATTTTATCCTTTTGGAAGCAGTTATATTAGAGTTTTGAAAATTAGACTCTATAAGCAAAGTTTCATTAATCGATTTTTCTTTTTATATTTTGGTTCTATAGTAGTGGTCATAGTTTTATAATATACTCTATATATTAAAACTAATGAATCAGATCCTTCTTTTATTTCAATTTCTTTTAACTGTAAATTTAAAGTTAATACATCTAATATATTTTTATCAAATAAGGATACTGTATAATCAGGATAAGCTTAAAAATATATTGGACCATTACATATATTAGATTCTCCTAAGGCTAATAATGATTGATTAAAATTTGTTAATCTAGCATCTCTTAATACAACACATTATGGTATCAGAGCCATGTGCTCTATTTTGAAGAGGTAATGATATTTAATCTGTGAATTATGACTATTAAAATTTATCTCGATAAACAACGAAGAATAAGTTGTATATTAAATGAATACATAACTGCGTTGGTAAGCCCTGTCGATCTGTCGGTTGGAATTAGCAGCAACATTGGGAGTCAGACTACCGTACCACGACGATATGGGGGTGTTCCCGGAGATTCATGTATTCAGGTAACATAAAACTTACTCTACTGAAATTTATCCGATAAAAATTTTAATAATCATTATGAATAAGATTTCAAGATTATTACTAAATCAAATGGGTAGTACTTCTTCTGATATTGATGATGAACAGGATCTATCTAATTCTGTAGAAGTATCAATAGCTAATATAGAAACTAGTTTACATAACTGGAATATACCTAGAGTAGAAATTAAAACTTTATATAAACAAGGTTCTTTTAATTGGTTTCAAAGTTATTCCATTAAAACTACAGAAAAAACTATACCCTTATTAAAAAACCAACAAGAAATAAAATTATTCTCTTCAAGAGCTATACATGAACATAGAAAAAATTATAAATTTTTACATATAGGAATGGTTCAAGTAGCCATAAAACCTATGACAAGATTAGGAATCAATGCTCCAATATGTGTGTGTGTGTGTGTATATATATATATATATATTGGAGTCTTCCTCAATTCAAGAATTATCAAACCATACATATAATAAAATAACTTAGCAATTAATAATTCAAGCAACCATCCATGACGAACATGCATGTATCATCATGGATATAACATAACATTTATTCAAGTAAGTCACAAGATCACATACAATTCCATGTCACATAACTATTATTCACGAATTAATTCACGTAACATATATACAATTCTAGGTTTAGATATCGATAAAACAATTTTATAAACCCTAAAAAATTTTAAAAGAAATATAGGTCGACTAATTTTTTATTATTTTTTTTAATTTGGGAAAAGCCCTAACCCTAAAATTAGGGTCTACATAATCATAACCAAAACCCTAGAATAATCATATCAAACATGTTTAGTAATTAATTACTCATTAAACAAGTCTTTGATACCATTGTTGGAATTATATAGCATGACAATCGTATATAAACACATAAAACATCAAAGATACATGCGGAAGCGTATAAGAATGAATAATGAATAATTAATTAACATAAACATAAAGTATGTGTACCTTTTTATTCTAGCCGAACAAGAATCAATTCCTCAAACTAGCAAGTGGATGAACCCTAATTAGGGTTTATAAGGATTATGTGAATTACCCTCACCGTTTTGTAATTCAATCCAAGATACTAACAATAGTGTGTTAGTACTACGCTCTTGTACACACGCATTTTATAAAAAGTTAAAGTAATGCTAGTTTTAAGAACACGAAAACTTTTGTTTAGGAAAACAAGGTAATCGACTCCTTGGGATAAGTGTACGATCGATTAGGACCAAAACATACACGAACAATTTTGGTTTTAGGTTTAGGAGTACAAGAGTTGAGATATAAAGACCCTAGGTCTTGTATTTATACCCAAAGAAACTTAGAGTCCAAGTTAGGGTTGGAATGGGTTATGGTAACCCCTCAGACGATCGGTTATGGAATCCTATGGGATTCTAGAACCTACTTGACATCTAATTTTACATCTAGTCCTTCCTTTAACATTTAATGACCGTTTGTCCATTACGTTTAATTAACTTAACGTTCGTTATGTATTTCGTGTAAATAATAAATAAATATAACACTTAATATTTAATTATTAACTTTAATTCTCATACGCAAAGTGTGCAATCCCATGGTCTCGAGTTCGATCCTAACTCACGACTACTACTTTATATCCATAAAACAAACACCTTGGACCCTTAAATGTTTCTTCCGTGTATGGATGTTTTGTTGGTAGGTGTTGTTCGAATGGAGGAGAGAGTACGTGAGCAATTCCCGCCCCACAAAAGTTAAGACTTAATTTCTATATTTTAATGTCCATATGTAACATCTAAAAGTGTAGAGTGTGCCTATAAATGTCATATAATATAGGGTATGCCTTTAGACATGTAAATGTAAAAGAAACTTATGTATTACTAAGTTTGCTGCAATAGGGGTGTTTGGCATTACATGTTTCCCTATCATGTACATGTGTCCAACCCCCTGATAATATATAAAAATGAAAGCCATTATAAAGAAAGTTTGCCATCCAAGATGGAAAAAGTGGCCTTTATGATCCATACCACATTTGTCGCAACCTATCGATTGCCATATTTTTATGATATTCATACACTTCTAATTATTATAATAGTGCTTACAATAAGCATCATACATGAGTATACATCTTATTCTATTGACATGTAATCGATATCTATCTTTTTATCATCCATTTTATATATGAGTATACATAAAAGTACCTAATTTATGATGTGCAAGTTTCATGCGAAAAGTTTTATAATTTTGTATTCTAATGTTACCACAAGATGTGTTTGGCACCGACTGCTTCCATCCTACAAAGAAGTATGAAATAATCATTCTACTGTGTTGTGGTTGACATGTATAAAAGTGAAATTATATAATTCATATGTGTAAAAACGAAGGAGTAGCTTGCTTTGGCTGGGTCGGCTTTGGTTTAGTGCATGTACAACTCAACATACACCAAGAGAATTGTACATATTAAAGAAGACAATTTTTGTAATTGTCACCAAAAAATACCTACTTTGTAATTTACTCTAGAAGTACTGAAACTAACAACCACAAAGAGGCGAGATTTACTTCTTTAATGATAAAAGGTATGGTATATACCTGTCAAGTGTCTCTAATTAATATCAGATAATAGAAGAACAAGATCAACATTCTTTGGAAGCGAGTCCTAAAGTTGTTTATTCTCTCTCAATCAATTCTACCGAACATTCATTCAACACTTAGATAGTGGTAGGAAAGATGTAACAAAAAATGATATATTAAAGCTCGACATCATAATTTTTGTGATCAGTTTCCTATTGCTTTTCATTTATATCAATTTTTTCATACTTAGGGTCGTTAGATGTTAGCACCCTATTCCATCAACATATTTAAATAGAAACAAAAAGCAAACCAAATATATTTGGAAGACATAATGCTACACACAAATGCATGGCCACCCACACACGCACATATACAGTAAAGGGATGTTTTAAAAGACTGAAACTTTGAGAGGGGCACTGATGCACAACTTTTATGAACCTATTGCACATTAATGGATCTTGCACATCAATTCTATGAAAGTATGCACTTCATACTTCTCACGATATATGGATGTGACTACGGACTTGTGAGATTATGTGTCATTACAATATAACCGGATCTTACATATGAAGTGGTCACTTTTCATTTGTTTCATTATGCTCATTGTTTGTAGCAATTGTGTTAAGAATATGAAAATCCATATGAAAGACTCCGGTCACCCCGAGTATCTCTTAGCATTAGCTAGTTCGTAGTCTTAAACGTAAAACATTTAGTTAGCGTATCACCATGGAGTCCGGTCTTTACCCACCGTCACCTGCTCCATAGCCCATAGGGGCGTTTATTGTATGACTATATATACCCTCTTCCCACCAAGGGAGAGGTTGAGATTTCACTTGCCTAATCTAATATCACATCATTTTCTCTCTAGAAAACTCCCAACTTCTCTCTCTTTCTCTCTTTATAAAATTCAAACCAAACATAAAAGTTTATTGTGTTTTATGTTAATCAATCTTCTACAATTGGTATCAGAGCCATGGTTTGATCATCTAGATTGTGTGTGCTCGAATTTGTGGATTGGTTATACTTTTTTCTTTTGGTTTGAATACATAAGAAAAAAACATCTTTGTTTGTGCTTTGTTTGTGGTTAAACTTTTTATAAGTTGGTACTTTTGTGTTTAGGTTGGTTGTAGTAGCTTAGATTAGTGATTGGTTAGCTTATTTCATTAGTTTATTGAAAGTTTGGGGTGTATTCAAAAGTTTTGAAGTTTTTTCTTGACTGCTTTTTGATGTGTTCTTGACTGCGATTTCAGAATTTCTTCACTGCGTTTTGGTTAAAAATGGTGTTCTTCATCGTTTTGGTAATAGGGACAAAAGCGGGCGAAAGCGACTTGTGTACTTGCTCGAAAGTGACACTGCGTTTTGTCCCAGAGATCTTGCTTTGACTCAAGTCTTGCGCTTTGATCACGCGATTTGACTCATGACATCGCTGTTTTGGTCACCTGCTTTTGCTATTGCGTTTTGGTCCCTGCATTTTGACTCAAGGATTGCGTCAAATTTAAATTTTTAGCATATTTTGGACATCATTAGGTGCATAAACCGCACATAACCTTTATTTCCATATTTTGAGGATTAAGCCTATTCTATTTCCTCTATTTTACCCAAATTCCACAAAAAGTATGAGTATGCCGGTGACTTGCAGGTTCGCTTGGTACACTATTCGAGACCACCATAATGAGTATTATTGATATAATTGGAGTGACTTGTCTAAACTGGTAAATTTTTAAGATTACACCCAAAAAGCCTATATATGTTATGTGTATTAACTAACTATATTGGTTAGTTAACCCCCATATAAACCATGTGTTACTCTCATTTTTAGAGTAAGATAATCCTAGAAAAACCCTTAGAGACATTCATTTCGTTTCTTCCACCATTAAATATGTTTCGTTACACCCTTACACCTTATCTTACCCTATAGATTAAAGTCCATGGTTGGTTGCTAGTTGCTTTTAGTAAATACTGTATTCATTGTGTTTCATGTGTTCATGTGCGTAATTATTATCTTTGGTGAGGTTGGGAATTGCACAATGCAATAGGATGTGAAAGTAGATATTGTATTTTTGTTTTTCATGTGTTTACTACTTTCATCGTTATTTTATATCTGAGTCAAGAGCGTTATAGAGATATTATCCAGATTTATTATGATCGTGAAGTGGTGACATTTTACACCATTATTAGTTTATGTTTTGATTTGTTTAAAAAAATGAAAAAAAGAGAAAAATCCAAAAAAAAATGTAAGAGAGCAAAAAAAAAAAAGAGGAGAGGATTGTGAGATAATCGGTTCATCTAAACTAAACCGATTCTATATTATGAGTGAATCAATTATTCGCTGGTAAGTGTTATAAACCAACGATGTAGAGTTTTTTTTGTATAAAGTTGGTAATAAAATAAACCAACTTAGTATTTTGTATAACTGGTAGATATTGTTACTATTGTGGTATTTTTATGGAATGAATGGGAATTAGTTGTTATAGGAATGCCAACTAGGTATGTTTTCATTGTGAAAGATGATTAAGACATCTTTGAGTCTAATTCGTGTCTACCAAACAAAGCGTGCATTTTCCGTGTTAAAGTGTGAGTTAGTCAATGATTTGTGTATTTTTCACAGGTATGGTCGGAAAAGTAGCTAGCAACACTTTATTATTTGGTTGGACTTAATCAATCTGTTTGTTATTTTATTTTACACCAATCATAAATATATCTCATGCCTAATCCCTACCCTATATCATTCTTCATCCTAACCTTTAGCTTACTCGAATGAGTGAATTGAGCAATCATATATGTCTTGTTCATGGATTTGAACATGTATGTATGGTTTTGTCGCCCTCGTTGGTGTAATATTATTGGTGAAAGATTACTTAGTCATATCTTTTGCTTATTCGAGTTAAGGATTTGAGCAATCACAAGTGTCATGGTCATGGATTTGGCCATGCATTCGTAGTTTTGTCGCTTTTTGGAATATGGGATCGATAGAGATTAAAAGAATGATTAAACCCTTAAACCTTATCATATTCACCCAATTTACCTTTTAGACTTGTTACTCTTTAGCTTTAGTGAGAGATGTGTATCTTTGCCAACCTTATGATAGAATACTCATCACAACAGAGCAATCGAGGAAACTACTAAATGTTACCACATCGATTAGTTGCATGATTTGAGTGATTTCATGTCCTATTTCATGAGGTGTTAGGTTGTGCACTAGTGATTGAACACTAAACGCTTAAAGAAACCTAAATAAATGTTTGAGACACATTTTCATAAGTTAAATCTAAAGTCTACTTGAGGACAAGTAGGATTCAAGTGGGGATATTTGATGACATCAAACAACGACTAATTCATAGCATCATTTATCCCGTCTTTATTTCTTGTGTTATATAATTTTATATGAGAATTGATACTTATCGCTAATTTTGTAAATCTTAGTTATTAGCAAGCAATTGGTGAAATTTAGCTAAAAATAACGTGTTTTGGAGCTAAAATATTGAAGTTCAAGAAGTTGATGATTCAAGCCAATACGTCGTATCATTCTAGACAAATATGTCGTATCCCAATACTTGGACTAATTCAAGACCATTACCCGACTTTGATGCATACGTCAGATTCAAGATATCCAATACGCTATATATGGAACTTTGGTCAACCATCAAGAACAAGCACATTTTACCTCAGTATGTCGTATTCAACACAACAATACGCCATATCTCGTACCCTAACTTCACAAGACATCCATGACGAGAAGACATCAATACGCCGTATTTATGATGACCTATACGACGTATTGAAGAACGGTTAATGAATATTCTCGAATATAATAATCATGGACCCTACGCCAAGTTCCTTCGATACACCGTATTGGAGCAATGACACATCAGACATTGGCTTTTAGAACTTATAAATAGAAAACCTATCATTCGAAATTCAGAGAGTGAAGAACCACCAAGCATGATTTCCAAACACTTTTGAAGGCAAGAAGGTCCTACTAAGAGCAATCATTCCATAGAAGAACTCTTGTAATCATCATATTTCGCTATAATTGTTCGGTTAGCGTATTTTTTTCATTATAAACTATACTTTAGTTGTTTCGACTATGAATTTGTGTATTGTTAATGAGGTTATGGGCTGATACCTGCAGGTATTACCCAAGTTTATGAAGATGTGATGTTTTAATTTTTTTACTTTGATTGTGTGCCTTATTGTTATTCGTTAATAATGTTTATCACTTAATACACTTATTTACTTGATCTTGGTTTGTTATCAATCAACTAAATATGTTTAATTTCGTGATTTGTTACATTTAATAATGTCATCTGAATAGACTAGGTCAAACTAGGGTTGAGTATTCAATTTACCTCCTATGACTATATTTTAGTGGAACAACTGTCATTCATATTATTTTAGGATAGAAACCATGATTAGGTCATAAGTTTGTAAAATCTCATTAGAGTTTGGTTATTCACGTAACCTACGATAAATTATAATGATTGTGTAGTAGTTAGGTAAATAGTGACGTGATTAAGCGATAACAATTACTACACGACAATAAGTAGCACAATCATTTCATATGTAGACGAATCTAAGAATTCTATTTTATAAACTTGGTTAACACGTTCTTATTACTATTGAGCTTGATCTATCTTTGTCGTCTGCTTATTTGTTTGTGTGTGTTTCTTAGTTTAATTAGTTTAGAATTAGAACCAAACTCGTGCCGCCTCTCAGTGAAAACCTCTTGCGTTAGTTTAGGTTTAATTAGAATTAGTTTAGTTTAAAGACTAAAATACACCTGTTGGTCCCTAATCTTGTCCGAAACATCACTGGGACAAAATTTGCCTTTTTCATCGCGGGAGTCAAAACAAGGTTTTATAGTCTAAATAAGTCCTTGACCCATATTCCGTTAGTCAACGTCTGTTATCTTTTGCCAAATCCTTAAATGACTATTTTGCCCATATATAAAGTCATTCATCTACTTTTTCATTCATTTCATCCTATCTAAAACTCATCCATTTAACCGATCGACTCTAACAAAGCTTAAATACTCTCAAAGAATTTGAACAACAACCATTTGACAAGAGTAATTCCGATTCATTCCAACAACTTACTCCCTCGACTACTATGTAAGCCACCGCTTCGTTATCCTAAGATTTTCCGTGACGGTGTGTGCTAAATAGATTACATTGTATTACTACGTGGATTTGTCTGCTAACAATTTAAGTAGCCCAACGCCTCCTTCCATGGCAAGGTTGTCATCAATGACCACATTGCAAGTAAAAATTTCGGGTTTCAAATAAAGTATAATTTCCATTTGACTTTTGAGAGTCAATTAAGCCAAGTTATTTTTCAAGCTACAAAGAATTATATATCTTATTTTAAAAGATAATGGTAGCAATAAGATTATGTAGATAAAAATCGAAAAATCTTTGTTAAGTTTGAATTGTGAAGTTCTCGGTTTGACTTTAATAAAGTGAAGAGTTAGGGTCTGTTTGTTTTTAAAAAAGTCTTACTAGCCTCTTACTCTTACCAAGAAGAGGAGGCAGACGTTTCATTGTTTGTTTTTTTTTTGAGTAAGACCCGCTTAGACATATAACATCTTACTCAAGAAGAGGGGACTTGTCTTCTCGCCTCTTACTCGTTTTGTGAACTTTATATAATATATTTGATTGTTTATTAACTATGTTATATTTATGATAAAAATCTTGTTTCATATTTACATAAGTTACTTATTATCGCATTGTGTTGGTTTAATAAACAAATTGCAAAAACGATCACTTAAAATCATTCGGACAATTATACAAAACAAACAACATTATTTCGCTCGATTTAGACTTTCTACCACCTCTTACTAGTAAGATGTAGTAGTTTATCTGCACCCAAAACATCTTAACGAAACAAACACACCCTTACTCTTTTGGAAGAAATGGAATAGCTTTTGAGAATGCTTTTAATTTCCAGGCACTTACAAGACAATCATCTTACCAGGCTTCTTGATGTTTTACAAGATCTTCCGCTTATAGCATTGTAATCTTCTTGCTTTATCTCATATATGAATTAGTTTTCTTGTGATTATCTACTTTTTCTTAAATAATGCATTTGTATGTATTTGACATTATATAGTTTCATGTGATGCAGGTGGGAAATAATCTTTTTTTTACCGATACCTCCCAGATTGATGACTATGCCAAATTTCAAGTGAATAACAAGAACGTTTTTATATTATGTTTCATACCATATCTATACTACTTTATAACGACGGAGCTTTTTAAAATTGAAGCGCTTAAAAATTCTGACTTTTTTTTACTTATTATGGAAAGAATTAAAAAAAAAAATAAGGGATCTAATCATCGAATGACATGCCATTACTTTCTAACTAAAAATAACAAAAAAAGATGAAATTCTAATAAACTAAAATAAAGAGCCTAATAATGGGGTGTACATACGCTACTTCCTAACTAATTAATCACCTTTATTTTAAATTTAAATATCTTTAATCCGTTTAATTTTTATGATCTAATTTCACCATATTTTTAAAATTTTGCTTCTTTTAATTCAACATCCATTTTGATATATTTTTATGAGTTTTCTTTAGAGTCGGGAAGAAGCGAAGTTGAAAAGAAAAAACTTACTGAATTAGGCGTAAAACGAAAAATATTTGTTCATTTAAAATAGTTATAAGACCAACATGCATCACATGTGCATTCTTCTAGTGTATTAAAATGAGTCTATTTGGGTTATAAGTATTATATTTTGTTACAGTTATCTTTTTATTTGGTTAGATATCCTATACAAACTTAGTTAACATTCTATTATGCAATGCAGGAGCGCCGGAAACCCTTTGATACAATAATTATCCCCTCTCCACCACTTTCATCCCCGTCACCTTCGTCAATTGGCGCGCTACCACCAGATATTGGTCCGGGAATTCAAGTATTTGGACATTCACCACCTGAACCGCCACATTCTTCCGGAAATAAGTCTTTAGTAAAAAATAAACTTGTTTGGGTTGGTATCGATGGGTTCTTGCTTCTCCTTGTCCTTGCGTCAGGACTTCACTTTTTTATGTCAAAACGCCGCAAAGAAAAGTCAACTGGCAAGGTCTCAAAAGATGGCAAAGCCAAGAACTTCGTGCTTAACATCTCAAC
Organism: Chrysanthemum lavandulifolium; assembly: GCA_022545495.1. NCBI lineage: Eukaryota > Viridiplantae > Streptophyta > Magnoliopsida > Asterales > Asteraceae > Chrysanthemum > Chrysanthemum lavandulifolium. The sequence goes on along the minus strand of CM040246.1, from coordinate 200,938,430 downwards.
ACCAGCTGAACATAGAGAAAATGGTAAGCTTGCGGTTATGCCAAGATAATAAACATAAACATTTTTTCATTTTTTTTTCAGTGGCATCTATATACTTCAAAATATACAGGAAGTCAACAGATAGATTGTTTGACTTCATAAGTCAAGATAATTAGGGCATTTGGATGTCTAATGGATGTATTGTATTTTGTAGATACCAAGAATAAGGATACGCTGACAGGGTCATCAACGAAAGGCGAGAAAACTGAAACCCCATTAGCTAGGTTCTTGGTGATGGAGTTTAAGTTGCATTGTAAATCCCACAACACTCATAGTTGCATTGTATCATTTATGTATCAAGTAATATGATTCTTTATTGGAGTATTTAAAATTCTCTGAAAAGAAATATATGATTAGTTTGGTTGAAATGGATCAAACATTAGGTTTTGGTTGCCGCATCTATGGATTATCCCAAATATTTTGTTGGTTTTGATATTGTATGTGGGTATGAAGATGAAAATGAAGATTGGTGTTTGATTTAGTTTACTTTTTTTGGAGTTGATGGATGAGATTTGAGAATGGTTTTGGTGTTAATTTTTGAGAGGTTATAAATTTAAAGAGAAGCATGAAAAGAGATAATATGAGGGTGGTGGTAGTGATGGATAACTTTTTATTAAGCACCACTCGTCCCAGGTTGTACCACCAAAATAATCACCAAAACGATAAACGACTATTTTGCCCTCATGTGCAATGCACATGGGTGAAGATAACATACGCCGACTAACGGAAAATGGGTCAAGGACCGATTTAGACTATAAAACCTTGTTTTGGAATCCCCGATGAAAAAGCAAGTTTTGTCGAGCGTGATGTTTCGGGACAAGATTAGAACCAACAATGTATTTTAGTCTAGTTTAAAATACTAATAAGTTATGTATTAATAATCACACTCTTAGTGATTGACACCGCTACTAATGAACCTATAATTGATCGTGCACACCGCTTCATTAGTGTTAGTTAATAGGTAAAGACGACATAAAATAAATATTAAAACTTGATAACATAAATTACCTATACTAAACGACACATAAAAAATGCAAGTTTGGTATCAATGTTTAAATAGTAGCACTTTTAGCATGGGTTGAATTTACTTTTGCACCCAATTGTGACTTGGTACCAAGTCACCCCAAAATTGTGTTATAAGTATGTATATGTATGTATTATGCGAGGTGGTGTAGTTACATGCATGCATAAACGTCGTAAACGCGTAACAAGCACGTTTTAAGTAAAACTTGAAAAATAAAAAGTGTACACTTATAAAATGTGACCGAGATAGTCTTATGACATATATTTTTGTAAACTTGACTTTGTATAATGTCTCACACGTTAAAAGCCATTTTCCGATTTTACGCGACGGTTAACGACACGCGCAGAATGTAATGAAGTAAACTTTCAAAGTAAAAGTTTTGAGTTCATAAGTAAATATTGGCCCGAAAAATACGATTTGCTACAATTATTCTCTCACGAATAATACAGCACAAACATATTGAGTTAACTTGTGATCACATACCTCAACTCGTGACTCTAGTCACACTTGGTCCCATCGAACGTGAGAAACCAAACGATCGACCATCCTTAAACCCCAATACGTACCATACGTAAACAATCAAAGTAAAAGGGGTGTTTTGAATTTTTTTCAAAATCCAATATCGATCTACATTAGCTTTCTAGCTAGTAAATGTTAATTAAAAGTTAGTGTTGCAAAAAGGTCTAGGCGATTAATTACCGATAAGGCTACCGACAACCGACCTTTTCAATTTGTGTAAATCTCTCAACAAATCGGTCAACCATGGTCAACGGTGGTTAATGATAGTCAAACTTGCCAAAACTTGCAAATCTTGCGGAAATACCCTAAACTACCAGAATTAGTTCTAATCATTTTATAGAATCGTTTATATCTCATATAAGATGTTTTCAAGGAAACTTTTGCGAGAATACCAAACCTCATCAGAACACCGAAAACTTGCCAAAATGCAATACGATTAGTCAATAATTCGTTATTTTTTTTAACCCTTAACAAATGTAATCACTTATAGTCGCTTTTTATATCTATTACAAGATATTTTTAAGAAATTTTTTTCTGAGAATACCCTAAACTCGCCAGAAATACGCAAAATTTGCCAAAAATACCAATCTAATTAATCACCGATTAATCTCGCCTAGACCAATTACAAGCTACAAAGAGATTCACTGCCTGGATACCAATTTACGATTTTTGCAATCTTTGTTCAAACTATCAAGTACTCTAAGTAGTAATAAAAGAATGACAAAAACGATTAAACTCGATACTTTATTTGATTATACAGTAATAACTATTTTTTTCTTATTGATGATCGAACTTTCAAATTTCGATCATTACGTATTTTCATGACTATTCTCATATAAAATAACCATTTTACCCTTCAAAATTTGAAAAATTAAGGGTAAAATGGTCACAAACGCACACAATAATCGAATTTTGAAAGTTCAAGACACGCAATAAAAAAAAATAATTGGCTACATATAATAATAAAATTATCAAGTCGACGATTTTTTATCATTCACCAAGAAATAATAGTAGTCCAATAATAAAATAAGTCAAAACACACCTCCAATGATGCACAACCAACTAACCCAACCACCAACCAAACAAACAACACTTGTTTACTAAAAACACACTTCCTCCTCTTTTGTTTCTCAGTCGACAATTCCCAAGCTAAACCCCCCCTTGTTCTCTCCGCCACCCTCTTTCTATATCTTCCTCATAATTTCTCATTTCATTTGAATCATAAAAAATGGCACAATCATTAAACCTGTTTGTTTCAACCTCCCATACCTCACCTGACTTAACACATTCATCCTACTCCAAACCCATTTTCCAAACACCCTTCTTAACCCTCCCTTCAAAACCCCTCAAAAAATCTCTTCTCATAGCCTCTTCGGCACCCGAAAACGTTGCGGAGTATTCGATAACCGATAACGGAAGGAATATCGCCTCTCCTGCAAGTTCTGTGATAGAAGTTGATTCAGTGACTGAAGCTGAGCTGAAGGAGAATGGGTTCAGGAGTACGCGAAGGACGAAGCTCGTCTGCACGATCGGGCCAGCGACGTGTGGGTTTGATGAGCTGGAGGGGTTGGCTGTTGGTGGGATGAATGTGGCGAGGATTAATATGTGTCATGGGACGCGCGAATGGCATAAGAGTGTAATTGATAAGGTGAGGAGGTTGAATGAGGAGAAAGGCTATGCTGTTGCTATTATGATGGATACCGAAGGTAGTGAGATTCATATGGGTGATCTTGGTGGCGCCCCTTCTGCTAAAGCTGAGGTAGTATGTTTTTTCATTCTCTTTCTTAGCGGTTTGAGTTTCGTAGCTTACGATCAACTATTTGGACCCTTTTAGCTGGTTTGGTTGTAAGATAGAAAATGATTTAGAACATTTTAGTGACGAGTTGGGTTTTGTATATATTCAAGTGATTTTTGATAGAATAGCTGTAGCCGTAATTTTATTGTGTAAAATGGCATAATGCTAAATGCTAAATGCTTATTCAAAGAGCATTTAGCGTTTTTTGCTTATAAATGCTAAATGCTAAATGCTATTCATTCCAAACAAGCTTTTTAAAAAACGCTAAATGCTAAATGCTAATTGCTCCATTTATGCTCGCTACCAAACACACCCATGATCAGATGCGTTGAGAGAGTGTTTGGGTATGTTAAATGTGTTGAGAGTCGTTATTGAAAGGTGGTTAGAATGTTTGTGCAATTTTGATTATGTGATTGATTACGATGGGTAAATTGTGCAATGATTGCTCGTAATTGGTTTCACTTTTATAGCTAATATTAAGTTGATTAGTTCACCTGTATATAATGTCAATCATTAGAAAGTTATTATTAAACGCTCATTATAATACGTACATCGACACCCCCATCAAAGTAAAGTAATCTTTATTTGGTTGGAGTATAATATAGTTGTTCAGGATCCAATTTCACACCAATTCAAGGTGTTGAATCGTAAATGTTAGGCTTAGAACAAAGCTCTAAATTCATATGTCCTACCATCTCTAATATCATATTAGCACATGCTAAATGGTTAATTCTAGATCAGATGTGTAAAAGGCCAAATATCTGACCATTTTTTTGCATTGTTGGTAGATTGTTTTCAGGATCTCAACAATTTAGAGTCATTTACATGTATCTATTTTTGTGTATACTTATTTGGGTGATGAGTTGAAACAGAATTGATGACTTATTTACAGTGAATATATGCTGCCTCCGATTATTGTTACTTTTCATTTATTTATCCGCTTGTTTGGCCTTCTGTTTTATGTATGTGCCAATGAAATTTTCAGGGTCAACAAACCTATCTAACACAATCTTTAAGATATTTTTAGTTGAAAGAACCACGAAATATGTTTGATGACATCTTCTTTGCATAGAATGATTTCTTTCTTCCCTTTTTATGGTGTGTGATTAAATGCAGGATGGAGAAGTATGGACTTTCAGTGTTCGAGCTTATGATTCCCTCGTCCTGAGCGTGCTATCACTGTAAACTACGATGGCTTTGCTGAAGGTTAGGACATATCATTTTTAGTATTTATGTGTATCTGATAATTTCCTTTGAATCGAAAATGAATTTCTTATGAGTTCTTTACATAACAGATGTGAAAGTTGGGGATGAACTCCTTGTTGACGGTGGAATGGTGAGGTTTGAGGTCATTGAAAAATTGGCCCAGATGTCAAGTGCTTGTGTACTGATCCAGGACTTTTGTTACCTCGTGTTAACTTGACCTTTTGGCGAGATGGAAGCTTAGTTCGTGAACGTAATGCCATGCTTCCAACAATCTCCTCAAAGGTTGGTGCTTCGATATCATGATATCTATCTAGTGTGAAATTTTGGATATATGAAAAGTTGGAGGGTTGGACAAATGGGTTATTCAAAATTTTGTTTAACCAGTTTGTCTACTACCTTAAATGACGGTACTAAAAATGTTGATAATCATTGAAGCAATATAAACATTTATGTTAAAAGTAAATGACATTTGATTGAACTGAAATCAATCATCCCAAATATAATATGGTGGCATGGTGCAAATAGCAAAACACCAAAAAGTTAGTTTTATTCGTTCTTCGGTTAGAAATGGACAAAAAAAAAACTAATATTTTCTTAGTTTGTTGAGTGAGTTTATAGCCATCATAATGAACAGGTTGTTTAAAAACATATTACTCGATAACATTCCAAAGAATAGTTTTATGCTAAACCTACATTTTTGCCCTTACTTTATACTAAAATTTTATTTTCATGACCTGATTCGATGGTGTTATACATTTTTAACCAGTGTTCAGCATTTCTTTTCGCAACATTTACCCTTTTCATAAAATTCCTACATACACCTAGCTCAAATCTGTTTACCTTGATCTGAATATAATTTTTTTTAATTTGTGTGATGGAATTGTAGACTTTCAACTCTTCATCACATATCACATTAGACAAGCTGTGGACAGTTTTGCCCATTACATGACTTTTAGTACGCAGATTTAAAAGATTCTGACCTGCAAGGGTCAAAAAGTAGGTCGGAAAACTACTTACCGGAATTAAACTTAACTGGGGTCAAACTAGCAGCAAATATGTAAAGGTTCAGGTAGACACAAAGCATAAGCTTACAATCATAATTGCTGATACTACTATACCATATCAAGACTACATTGAAACTATACTCATGACTATACTAAAACTCAGCACACTGATTTCTCAGAAGAGATTCATATCTACTAGTACTAAAACCAACCCGTAACATGATAAACCAGATATTAAGACTGATAAAAACATTGAGTATCAAGAAGCAAGAGTAGAAGAGAAGATCCAAAAAAGCACCATAACTAAATTCCCATAACCCTTTTGATCAGAAGACTGCACCCTGGATTTATCCAAGTACTTTGCCTTTGGAAATTGACCCAAAACTGTTTTTCATAATTATTGCGTTAGTAGTTTACTAATCTTGTTGATGTTTGTTGTGTTAATATTTTACTATACTTTTGGGATTTATCCGAGGACTTGACCATTGCAACCGCCTCAGATAGTATTTTGGCTGCTTACTCGCTGCTTGACATTGATAGATTTTGTGTGATATATTTCTTCAAGCTAATAGTTTGTGCCTTCAGGATTGGTTGGACATCGATTTTGGGATTGCGGAAGGTGTTGATTTTATTGCTGTATCATTTGTGAAGTCAGCAGAAGTGATTAATCATCTTAAAAGTTACATCAAAGCGGTCTCGTGATGGGTAAGAAATTGTTTACGTCGCATTTTTCTGCCCATGTACCTTATCTCTCCATTCTTGTTTGGCGAGTCCTTAAAGATTTTATTCTCTATGAAAATATAGAGGTTGCAAAAGCAGGCTGACAGGTTAAAACACACCTAATTAACCATCTGTATGTAATTAAATTAATCAAAAAGGAAAATGATGTGAATGAGTAGAGCCTTAAATCCCATTGTGAGTCGACATATGCAGGGACATAGCAGTAGTTGCAAAGATAGAGAGCATTGACTCATTGAAAAACTTGGAGGAAATTATTCAAGCTTCAGATGGGGCCATGGTAGCCAGAGGCGATTTGGGAGCACAAATTCCATTAGAACAGGTTCCATTAGCTCAACAAAGGATTGTAGATGTGTGCAGACAGTTGAACAAGCCAGTAATTGTTCCTTCTCAGTTGCTTGAATCTATGATCGAGTACCCTATACCCACCAGAGCTGAAGTAGCTGACGTTTCTGAAGCAGTCAGGCAACGAGCCGATGCTCTTATGCTGTCAGGTGAGTCAGCCATGGGTCAGTTCCCCGACATAGCTTTGACTGTCTTGAGAAGTGTCAGTTTAAGAATTGAGAGATGGTGGAGGGAAGAGAAACAAAATGAAGTTAAGGATCTCCCAGACATGGATTCTTCTTTTTCGGATAGTATTTATGAAGAGATCTGCATTTCTGCTGCCAAAATGGGTGAGAAGTCTTGATTGTTATTATTAGTACGAAAATTGCAATGAAACTTTATATTTGTTCCAAAAAGAAAAGTTAACCTTACATATGAATGGGCACACACTCGCAATATACACACTACACAAGCTGAGGTGGCAAAATGGGCTGTGGGCGGATGGTTTGAAACTTTGAGTAACTAGTCAAATGCGCAATTTTTTTAAATGAGTAAAATTGGGTCAGGTTGACCAGCTAACTCTTATTGTATCGTCCTTTTCTTTGATCTATATAACTAAGTAATGTATCAATTGTGATTACAAAAACTACACTATTAAAAAATCTCAATATTTTCAATAAATTAGTTTGGAAGGTTCTAAACAGTTGGATACACTTTGGGTGACTTTTGACCCGTTTGATAGACTTGTTTGAGCTATTTCATTTTGGCTTAGTTTTAATGTGACCCGCTTAATGTTTTAAAGAAATAATTTACGAGGGTGGAAAAGGCAACCTCTAATCACAAGTTTTATGTGTCCACTTGTTTTAAGGAGACTTTGCACCAAAGCCATGTTTTAATTACAAAACAGCAATTCCATTCTTACTTTTTTAGGTTTCCGTGACAAAGTACTTGAGATATATTTGAGTGAAAGTAAAATATTTTTACTAAACCATCTACAGACAAAGTACTTGAGATATATTTGAGTGAAAGTAAAATAGTTTTCATGAAAGTAAAATATGTTCTTATTGGTCATAATTCCTAAATATCAGTTTATATATATATTTTGATGATTTTGCAGCTAATAATTTAGAGGTTGACGCTCTTCGCTACACGAAGACGGACACATGGCGTCTCTCCTCTCCCGGAGCCGCCAGATTGCCCCATTTTTGCTTTCACGACCGACACTTCTGTGAGAAGACGCCTAAACCTACAATGGGGTCTAATACCCTTTAGATTGGGCTTCTCAGATGACATGGAAAGCAATCTCAACAAAACTTTTGCGCTACTTAAAGCCCGAGGTATGATCAAATCCGTGACCTTGTTATTGCCAGATCTGACATGTTGCAATCGATTCAAGTCATGAATGTGCCATAAGAAACACTTGCTTCAGCCAGTTAACTAAGGCCCTTGGTGCTCCATCATAATGCCAACGGCCTCATATATTGTATCTGCTAGATGGTTTTGTATGCGTGTATTTCGTGATGTTTTGAGCTTTTGTGAACTTCCTCCTTGATGACACAAAAGGACTGTAGCTTATGACTTATGGATTATGTAATTTGATGACTTGGTTTTGCCTTGTTTAATTTAGGTTACCTTTTCTAGTGTGAGGAGAAATTAAGAACCTTTTATACATAAGTTACCTGTACTCGGTTCTAGAGATGCACAGATGGGCCCCAGCCCGAGCTTAGGCCCGCCCGAAGACCTGTCTGGCCCAACATGCCTGAATGGTCCTTATATTTTTAGCAAAGCCTGGTTTGGCTCGGGCCTAATTCGGCCTGTGATATGCCCAAAAGACAAAAGGCCAAAAGTCGCTTTAAAAGCTCGTTAAAGTTCGAAAAGTTCGCTAAAAAGTCGAAAGATCGGGCGTTTGTTAGAGCTTTATTATGCAATTAATGTGCTTCTTCATAATTTGTTATCTTTAGTAATGTATTTACAAATATTTATCAAATACTTTCATATATAATAACTATATTGTTATTACAAAATATATATAAAATGTCTCGAAAAAGTTCGGGCCTGGGTTGAAAGTTTCGTCGTACCAGTTTAAATTCATTATAGAAATAAATAGCTTTAGATCTTACTATCTGGTTGTGCCTGGCTTTTTGAACTATAAAAGCTTGGACTTTTTTGGCCTGGTCCAAGGTGCACTTCTACCGGGTTCTACATCAACCAAAGGTCAGGTAATGCTTCTCAAGTTCTCATTTTAATTATAACATTTAAGGCTACTTTATGTATATGTGTCTTTATGTATGTGTCGTTTCTTTTGCAACTCATTTGAAAAATCTAGATTAAAGCCAACATAAGAGGGAAACGACTTATATTACATCTCGGTATTGCTAAAATAGTAAAAAGTATTTTAGTTCATACCCTAAGAGCGGAGGGTCTCATGCTCATGAGCTAAACTTTAACCTTTTACCTTAATTAAAAAAAAATTTCTTATCATAACTCACTCTTAACTCACTTTAACTCAAATCTTTTCAAATCAACCCTAAACTAAAACTAATACTTCATTTAATAAAAACATAACATTTAAAACACGAATTACATTAAACATTAAAGTTAAACACTAATTACATAAGACAATTAATACAAACCGCCACGAAAGTAATGAAACAAAACTACAAATTAATAAAAGGAATCATCTCGAGTTATAACCTCCTCACTCAAGAGGATTTAAACTCGCCATCATAATACTTTTCTTCCATAACGTCAAACCAGCTCGCCAAGATATTTCGCATCCCCGACTTTCTCGCTCCAAACGACCGACTTCCTCGCATGTCTCGCTTTTCTCAGATTATCTCTAAGATTTGCCTCATCCCGCCAAGTTCTTGAAGATAATCATCAAGAAACCCAAACGGATTGTTTTGGAGGTCCACCGTGAAGTGTTAACAGTGGAGTGTTAATAGTGGATTGTTAACCGTGGAGTGTTTACAAATACATTATCCGGTTGGAATACCGGAAAGATATCTTCGTGGAGTGTGATAAACTTCATCTTCGTGGAAAGGTATTTTCCGCACTTGTTGTGGACCTGGGAATTGTTGGGATAAGTATTTCATGAGACATTTTTGAGAATCACAGAGTTGTGTGTGATAAACAACTCGGTGACTTCAGATATATAAGCAGATTTAATTTGAATTTAAATAAATCCCGCTCCAATTTGAAATTAAATGATCCCGCTATATTTGAATTTTAAATTTTAAATTTGAATCTGGTTATCCTGCTCGATTGAACCATTTTAATTTAAATTAATAGGTTGAGGGGTGTAAGTGAATTTTTTTAAATGCAATGTAAATATTGAGTTTTTTTTTTTTTTTTTTTTTTTCACACATGCAAGTATGGGCTTAACTTATCCACGCTAACGCCCTTAACTAAAGGAAATGGTGTGGTTAACGATCTTAACACGTGCGTTAAAATAAACGACACTCTTCGTTAAGACACCCTTTGCTCTAATAACTAGTTAATGAACCAAGGGTGTGCTTGGTTCAAACACGGAAAGGAAAGGAAAATAATGATAATAGTGGGGAAAGGGTAAGGGAGAAAAAACATTCCCCTAATTTATGGGTAGAATGGTCCATTACCCACTATCGAGAATGGGTCATTCCATTATATAAAGACCAAATATTATTTTTCATTACCTTTACCATTACCCACCCTCAAAAACATCCTACCAAGCACCCCTAAATGTACACGATATACTTGTAGTTTTGTTTGAAAAGATGTGGCTCAAGAGGATTAGAGAGGAATATTCATGAATCGACATTGTGACCCACATCCTTTGTCCATCATAAGTGATTAATAATGGATAATTGGGATTTGTCCATTTATCAGTGACCAGCAATACCTTTCTTTATCAATATCCAAGTGTCATCTATTACTCACAAGTTTTCTTTTTCCTTGTTTTCTTATTTTTTTTCGAGTTAAATCCATAAATTATAAGCGAACTTGTCAATTTTTTCAATTAAGTAACGTTGTGGGTAATTTACACATCTTATCATTTTAACTTTCAAATATGTTCTATCATCACTAATTACTAAATGTATCACAAACCACTATACTACATGTATTAATCCAAATTAATGTGTATAGGTCGGGTGACACTTAGTCTGTTATATTATTTGACAAAATCTTCCTATAGACAATATCTAAATAGAAAATAGTTGATGCTTTTGTTTAACAAATTTAATTTTTGATTATGATATTGCATATGACATATTATCACCACCCATTATATTAAATGTATCACCAACCAGTATACTAAATATATTGATCCAAATTAATGTGTATAGGTCGGGTAACACTTAGCTCCGTTATATTGTTTGACTAAAATCTTCCAATGGACATTATCTAAATAAAAAATACTTGATCTTTTGTGTAACAAATTTAATTAATGGTAATAATTTTGATAATGATATTGCATATCGCATGCTATCACCACCCACAATACTAAATGTATCACCAACCACTATATTAAATATATTGATCCAAATTAATGTGTATAAGTCGGGTAACACTTTATGGGCACAAAATAAAGATGATAGTTTGATAAAAGCCCAATTATAATAACCCAATATAAAAAACTTAATATAATCATAATTTTACCTCTCAATCTTAACAATCCCTAAATTTTCTCCCAAAAATCATTGTTAGTTTAAGTTTACAAAGATTGCGTTTATAGTTTTATCGGCATTGTTATGTCTTCCCAATACATGTTTCGATTCTAGTTATATTTAGATAATACTTCAACAAATCCATTTTGTTGGTATAGTTATAGTCGAAATATTGCATTTTTAGGAGGAAACAATAGTGTTAAGCCTATACAAATTCTTTTTGTATCATAAAAAGCGATTAGCTTTGATTCATATAATGTTTTATAAAAGATAATGCTTTCTAAAGATGTATTTTTATAGTTTTACTTCTATTGTTATGTCATTCATATAAACCTTTTGAATCTAATTTTACTTTACTAATAGTGTAATAGATCCATTAGGTCGTTGTAATTGGAGGACGATGATATCATGTTTAATTACTTGGTTAATTTTATGTGTTTACACGCTTTTAAAATGAGAAGTTGCAAATAAGGATCTAGGTTAAAACTTCTAAAGATGAAGGTGTACATAGTGCAAATTAAAAAATATGTTATAATGACTGCATTTTGATAGACGTAAAGACGGCTTCCACAGCAGCCGAACTTAACTCTTCTCCATAAAATCTTTGCAATATTGTTATAGAAAAGACAACTTGCTATATAATATCAAAACCACCAGAAAAATGCACAACTGACACATAAATCATCTTCAATCAGGTATTCCATTTGTTTATGTTGGAAAATTTAGTGCACTTGTGGGATTAGTTCATACCTTGTAATGGGTTGGGAGGTACGGAGTACACCCATAAGGTCCATGAACACCTCGACTCTTATAGTGGTTTGTATTGGTAGTACTAGTAGAAAATCGCTTGTGGAAAGTACCGCTTGTGGTTTCCATCGATAAACAATGTTTCCACCGATAAGCGGTGTTTCCACCGATAGTAGTGTTTCCATCAAGCGGTGTTTCCACCAAGTGCTATGAAAGTATCGCTAGAGGTATGAAAGTATCGCTAGTGTTAAAAGCATCGCTAAATGACAGCTATAATCGCTTAATGACCACGCTTAATTGGTCATGTAACCACTAACGGCTATAATGGGGATAGTTATGAGGTGATTAATGGGCCGATTAATCCTCATAATTCCATTTGAAAGGCTGAGAGTAATGTCCTATAAATAGGATATCCGATTATGCATGAAACACACACGTAAAACGATAAACACTTATTAGCGCAAGGGTTATTGAATTGTGCCTAATTCTATAATCGATTTGGTCTTATCCCAAGTAGATATTCGTGTAACCCTGCATTAGGGTCGAATAGTTTACTTTGGAAAGTGATCACACGATTCCAAGTGATATCCGGTAACCACTTTGTGGTATTTGTTTCACCGAATAGTTGCTTGTTTCATCCAAGTTGATTATCTAACCTCGCCATCGGGCTCACAACACCAACAATCAAAGTAAATTATTTTGTGATAATCAATGGCAATCACGCAATGAACACATGGCTTCAAACTTTGCTAAGATGGACAAGTTTGAAGGGTAGACTTTAGGAGGTGGCGAAGAAGATGCATTTCTTGTCGCCAAGCATGAGTGTGGTTTATGTGCCGACTACTCCAATTCTCGATGATGGGGATCTTTGCTACGGTTGAAGCGGATCGGGAGGACGAGCAAGTGGAGAATGATGACTACATATGCAGAGGTCTTATTCGAATGGTATGTCTCGATTCTTTATTTGATATTTATCGAACTTTGAATCTTCCAAAGAACTGGATTCTTGGATGCCAAATATATGGTCGAGGATGCATCAAGTAAGAAGTTCCTTGTTAGTAATTTCAAAATTACAAAATGACCGATTCAAAACCGGTTATGAAACAATACAATGAACTTCTTGGAATACTTGGAAGGTTTACACAACACAATATGCACATGGATGAGGCTATTTCATCTCTTGTGTTATTGACAAACTTCCTCCTTGGAAAGATTTCAAGCATACCTTGAAACATAAGAAAGAGGAGTTAACTCGGTTGAGTTGGCGATCATCTGCGCATTGAGAAATCTCTCAAGGTGCGGGATAATGACAAGCCAAAGGGTAGCAATGTCTTGGACCATCTCTTGTTAATATGGTGGAGCATAGCAACCCACCGTGTACAATGATAACAAAGGCAAACGCAAATTGCATGATAACACAAAGCAGATCTTAACAAGAAGGCAATTCCTACTTGTTGGAAATGTGGCAAGACCGGTCACATTAAAAGGACCGCAAAGGTGTTAAAATTGGTGGTAAAGCCAATGGACCAGAACTAATGGTTCAAGGAGTGGTGGTTCACCAACTCATCGAAAGGTCGAATATGTTTAATAAGTCTTTTCGATTTATTATTTTACATATGTATCTCGAATCTTTTATGTGCGGGATGATGATGTTGCGTGGTGGGTTGACTCGGTGCAACAGTTCATGTGTAAAGATAGAAGTCGGTTCAAGACTTATGAGTCACCGAATGATGGTTCTATTCTTCACATGGGAAATGAGTCAACAACCTTGGTGCATGGTCGTGGTTGTGTAGATCTTAGGTTTAGTTCAGAAAGATTGTAACTTTGTTTGATGTTATTCATGTTCTCGATATCGTGAAGAACTTGGTTTCAAGTAGTATTTTGAATAATCATGGATATAAACAAGTTATTGAATCGATAAATTTGTGCTTTCTAAGCATGGTGTTTTTATTGGTTTTGGTTATTTATGTAATCAAATGTTCGTGCTTAATATTTCACCGACAATGTTAATTCAACTTTTTGACAACCACCGACATCGATTCTAGCCTATGGCATGCAAGACTTGGCCATGTACATTATAAAAGGATGCAAGATATGTCTAGGGATGGTTTAATCCCTGCTTTTGACATGGACACTGAAAAGTGTAAAACTTGCATGTTGACCAAGATAACCAAGAAACCCTTTCAGGGTGTTAGTCGTGAGACCAAGAAACCCTTTCAGGGTGTTGCTGAGGACACCCAACTCCCTCCTAAGGAAACTTGGGAGCTGAGTTCAATGTGGAAAGCTGAACTATAACAACCCGTAAAATTTTAAGCAAATTTTAATAATGAACTATAGTAATTATGTTACTAAGATTCGCTCCTGGATTTTTCCGAGCCTATTTGAATCGAGAACGATCCATTTTCTCATAAAACATAAAACCAATACTTGACGCTGCACTGCACACACGACGCTTTGATTTATTTTGATTTTGTATATGAGGAAAATAGTCGTAAATATTTTTTTTATTGGAAAAATTATTCAAATACGATGGCTAGGTCTCGTAATTTTTATTGAACGCTTACTCCTCCGAATATGACCCGAAACTAATATTTATAAAAGTTTTACGAGTCTCGGTCCTTGTGATATTTTATCCTACCATCCCTAAGCTTTAGCAATTGACAAGTTCAACCCTCCTAAGATATAAATAGCCCCATTTCTCTCTACTCATTTTTATCACACACTCTAATAAAATAAAATTGCTCCTCCTTCTCTAAATTATCCGCCACGGCCACCACCTCCGTCACGGCCACCACCACACTGCCTCCACGCCGCCACCTTCCGCCACCCCTTATTACACCGTCACCAAGTGATAGATCTCGACCTCCTGGTTACTACTATATGGTGCACGCGCCCCAAACACCACTCACGCGTCCTAGATCTTGAATCTAAGATTCGGAGTTGTGGTGATACTTTCGTTAATTATTGTTGCCCAATAGTCTTCGAAGCCACCTTCATCTAGTTCTCCTCTGTCCTTCATTCGCTCGTTTTCTTTATGGTAAGCCGAGACACCCTCTTGTTAGTTTGTTATTATTAGTATGATTTTGATGGGTTGGTTTTCGTGGATAAAAATGGGATTGAAAAAGGATTGTTGTAATGTGGGCTGAGTTAACTCAACTCGAACGAGTCAAGTCGACTCAGTTGAGTCAACTCATTTGAGTTGAGTTGACCGGTTATAAACGTGATTTAAAAACGTGTTTGGTGCTAATTCGTGTGTTAAGAAAACATTTCTATGGGTGGTTGTTTGGTTCTTGGTAGAATGTGGAAACCCACATGACGTATGGTATGTCCCGAGTTGTGCCTCGGATTTTTCGGTTTTGGTTATGTTAACATTGGTTTTGCTTGCTTAGCCTCGGGTTCAATTAGAAACCGAGAGGTATGTTTGTCGGTTTCGGTTATGTCGCGACACCACAAGGGTGTTTGTTTCTGCTAATTGTATCGGGTCGAATCTTACCCGGCTTGAGTTACGGGACAGACCCGTAATGGGTCTCGGACTAAACTTGGCTTAGTTTATCTTTTTTTTTGGTCTTAGTGCTTGGGCGTGATTCTTTGATGAGGTCGTGAGTGTGTTTGTGAGTGTGCTTGTTTTGGCTGTTGATCTTATTTGTTCTTATTATGAAGAGTTGTTTGTGTTAACCGTGATGTTCGGTTCAGGTGAGTCGCCCATATAGGGTGTGTGTGTGTGCTCGATTTAGTGACAACAACACTATGGGGTGTTTAACTCTAAATTAATGATATGAAAATACTTTGTGTTGAGTAGTGATGTGTAGGTGTATTAAAAACAGAATTGGATTGAAAATATTAAGAGTGTGTTGGTTTTATAAGGGTAAATTGATATTTAGGTTATAAGGTATTTAACTTGCATTAAAATAGTTCGGTAATCGATAAACTTGATTAGCGTATCCTATTGATGTGCTGGTGATCATGGTACGTATCAGTATATGTTGGGTAACATGTTTGGTAACGATACTTGGTTTTGGATGTGGATATATTTTACGGATGGTAATATTGGATCGAGGTATAATTGATATTGGATTTTAATACCCGGATTGTGAATTGACATTTGTATTGTTATCGAACTTACGATATTAGACGATGGAAATTATTGGACATTTTGGGACAAGACGGTATAATATATTAGACTCGCAAGAATTTAATATATTAGACACGGATCGGACACAAAATATTCAAAAGACCAAAGGCTAATAACTACGGGAATGATAACTAACTTAAAACTTGTTGATAATGAGTTATAAAATTTGAATCAACTTAAGTCACGACGACCTGGGGATATTCTGTAAATAAACGCGTCATACCGAAACTTATATAACATTTTAAACTTATGATTTATAAATCCAAATCTCTTTTATTGTTATAAAACACAAGAGTTTAGACTTATGTTCAATTAATTAATAAAACCATTATTAGGGTTTTCCTATGAAACTTAATTGGCTTTTCTAAATTATTTAGGATTACCATGTAATTGCCTAAGACTCTACAAATTTCTTACGTGTTACTTACGTGCTAATTGATATTTACATGTTTAATTTCTTTTATATGTTTTATCGCTTTGGCGTGTGTTCTTAAGTCTATGTCAATACTTCTTGACCATTCTTATAATGTATTGGGATATACATTACGCTTTAGTGCGAGTTATATTGGTATGAGTTACTTGTCGAGTCTTTGTTTTCTTAACACCACACGAAACATTAATGATAAACTTTTGAGATACGATACATTATACTTTTAAACAAACATTGATACGAATATTCCACTAAAACTAAAACACTTATCTTTGAAAACTCAATTACTTTACAACACGTATTTTGAGATAAGCCATACACTACTAGGTTGAGCCGATGACGCGTCGTTGTGTCTCTACTCTTGTAATCATTGAGCGATGTCACACTTGATACTACTTTGTTGCTTTCCGATGCTAGTTGTGATAGTATTGATTCTTGCATTTCGCAAACCAAGGTGAGTTCATAGCCCCACTTTTACTCTTTTAACTGCTTTTATAAACTCCTTGGGGAGAATACATGCTACTACTGCTTTTATGATCACAATTGCTTGAAAACCGCTTATTGTACTTTTGATATTATGACTCGCCTAAGTTGTTTGCCAAAAGTCCCCACATCATGAACCATTAATCACTATGAAAGTGAACGCAAATATCGTGGATAGTACTATGGGAATCGACGACCCGACCGGTTATCGGAAATAACCGGGCGCACTATATTTGGTATCTCTATGTAATTGGCTATTACATCTCGTAGGGCAATTTTATTTACTTACACCGTGAATTAGGTGTATGCGTTAGTTTGGTGTCATGAGCTTAGTGCAATAATATCAACTATCTTTTATGGGCGATAACAACGTAGCCCATGGCTTATCTTAAACTTGAAAATCTTGTGATCAATCGCTATTTACTAAACCTATGAATTCACTCAACCATTGTGTTGACTTTTAGCATGTATTTTCGGGATGAAAAGGCGATAGCTAATTCTCGAGGCGCTTGGCATTGGCATGGGATGGTCATAGATGACTCTGATTTATGAATTGGGACCACATGTTATTAATGGACCATTTTCCGCAACAATTCAAACCTTTGTAAACTCTATTTTACTTCACTAAATGAAATCTTTTACGAAAAAGCTATTATTTTCACGTGTTATGATCCAACTGTGTAGCATCCCAAAAACTTTTCCTTTCGCTGCAAACCATTTTTAGGGGTGTTACATGAACATTCAATGGACCTGGAGCACATGTTTATTTACATCCCAAGGTTGTGCTCGAGCTCTGAAAGGAGGATGAAGTCTTTACTTAATGGTTAATGTTCTTGAAAAGTGCTTGGCGGGAGCATGAATAAAGAGGAACCACCTATGTAAATGTTGAAGTTTTGCCGCTGTGAAGCTTTGGACTTTAGCTTTTGCAACATTTATGAATTTGGATATGGACACATGGCTTGTATAGTGTCGAGCTTTTAAGTGTTTGAAACTTGTGTGTATTTTATCTTCACTATTCAAATGGGTTGAAGGGTTCAATTCTTAGAACACCCCGATTCTCGAATATTTGAACGTGTAATTTACTAAGATGGAAATTCAACTCGTGACATTTTTGTTTATGCACATGTTTTGCTTGATGTTTAATTTTCATGCAAAGGAAGTGAACTAAATTTGGGAGGATTGTTGGAAAATTTAGTGCACTTGTGGGATTAGTTCACACCTTGTAATGGGTTAGGAGGTACGGAGTGTACACCCATAAGGTCCATGAACACCACGATTCTTGTAGTGGTTTGTATTGGTACCGCTAGTAGAAAGTACTACTTGTGGAAAGTAACGCTTGTGGTTTCCAACGATAGGCGTGTTTCCACCGATAGGCGTGTTTCCACCGATAGGCGGTGTTTCCATCGATAAGCAATGTTTCCCAAGCTTATGGATTCCAGGCAGGTATCCACTAATAGCACTATGAAAGTACCGATGAAAGTAACGCTTGTAACGGTTTTGACCTATTCAAGTGGTAGTTTCAACCGCTTAATGATCACGCTTAATTGGTCATGTAACCACTAACTGCTATAATGGGATAATTATGAGGCTATTAATGGGCCGATTAATACTCATAATTCCATTTTGACTAGCTAAGAGTAACCTCCTATAAATAGGAGATCTGATTATGCATGAAGACACACAGAAAACGATAAACACTTATAAGCGCAAGGGTTATTGAATTGTGCCTAAATCTATAACTGCATTTGGTCTTATCCCAAGTAGATATTCGTGTAACCCAAGCACTAGGGTCGAATAGTTTACTTTGTAAAGTGAGCACACGATTCCAAGTGATATCCGGTAACCACTTTGTGGTATTTGTTTCTGCTGAATAGTTGCTTGTTTCATCTGAAGTTGATTATCTAACCCTGCTACTGGGCTCACAACACCAACACAAACAAAGTTTTGAATGCGTTTTGATTCCTTCAGAACAATAACAACACAATTTATTACGGATTATAACTCTGGCAAAGATTTGGGAACTTTAGTAAGATTTAACGTGATTCTTTTATAAAAAAAAAATGGTTATAAGTATTAATGTAGTTTAAGTTGCTTATGGAATGTTTGGTTACTTATATGCAAACTCTACCTGAATACTTTCATATAAACTAATACAACAACAAAAATTATGTTTATCTCATTAACAACAATAGTGTGAAAAGGAAAGTTTACCTTAATCGTAAAAAGGGTACTGAAGAATGGACTTTGTGTGCTGAAAGCTGGAATAACTTCATACAACTAAGCGGATATTGGAATATCGTGGAGTTTACATTTCATAAAAGAGGCGCGAACACGTTTTATGTTACAAAGGTATGGTGCGAATGGAAGAGAAAGTGGTGGTTACTGATTCATACACGAAATGTAATGGCTAGGTGCATTGGTGAAGTTGGGAATAATCGAAACTTATCTCCAGTAATATTATTTTATACTTTTATGTGTAAACGTTTTGAATTCATAAACTTGAATTTAATAACTTTGGTTAAATGTTTTATCGCTGGTTTCCTATAGAGTTCTTTCAGGATGATGACAAAAATGACTTTGTGAAATTTTCTGAATTTGAAATCCTTGTGGTGGCAAACCGTGGCCTTATTCCTAGAACTGTGGATAGGCATGGATTTAAATTTAATCATTATTGGAATACGGTAGTTTATCGAGCAAATCTAGTGGATGTTGAGCGTGTGGTGTTGACCAAAAAGAGTGGTATTTGGATAGCTTTGATGATGATGGGTTTCAGCTTACACATGAACAACATTTTCCTACACGTCTTGCGTTTTTACAAGGACATGATATTAATGAGTCAGGTAATAATGTGATTTTGTAAAGTTTATTTTGATTAAAACTTGTTAATGTAAGTTGCAGCAGTTTTAATATTTTGTGACTGAGTACTACTTGTTTTTTTTCCTATTATCTTTAAGATGAAAGATTGTTACATGGGTGTAATTGGGAGCAACACGGTGCGCATTTAATAGAAGAAGCAACTTTCTACCAATAGCCTTTTCCATTTGTGCTCGATTGTGGAAAATTAGTAAGAATCATGACTTTATATATCTTATATAGTGTAGATGTAATTCCAAATTATCAGCCGATAAACCATGTTTTCTATGATGCGGATTTTAATAAGATTCTACAATTGGTTGCAGACCATACCTTCTGATTTGTATTCGATAATCATCTCCAACAATTTGAACACGCCATTGTAAGGAGGATGAACAATGACCGCCGTATTTTGATGAAGCTTGAGCATCATAGGGATAAGCCATGGAGAGACAATCACATGAACTTCCGCACAAACTGGAGGAGATTGACTCAAGAATGGAAATTTCCAATGAACAAAATTCCAAGGTTTAAAATGGTGGAACTACAACTGATCTAGAATTTCCAGCTGAAATGTTCAATGGTAATATTCCACCGGTCCCTATCTTTAATGTGTATTGAAATCCTATCATGCCGATACTTTGATAATATGGTCGTTAGACAGTTTAAACATCTTATGTTACTACATTTTGTGTATTTTGGTCTTTGTTTATGTAAGGGGGTATGCAATCATGTTTACGGTCATGATCAAAACTTGTTGGTATTAGGTATGATATACTATGACATAAAATTTATATGTAAATATTATGTGTAGGAAATTCTGATAATCATTGCCTATTATTATCGCTTATTTCATGACCATCTTTTCAAATCTGATAGATTAACTTTTCACCCTTTAATATTGTATCTGTGAAATCTTGCATGCGAAACATATATCACAAGGTTGATATTGACTATATATAGTTAAACAACAACAATGCATTAACTGTGTACTTGGCCCATACCCCATTCTAGTTATGTTTGACTTTTTATAGCCAAGCATAACCATTTCATGTCACAATTTTGCCATAATCTGTTTGTTGAATTTTTATTGGCAAACAAACATAAAAAAAATGACCATGCTTGTATATAGTCAAACAAAAACCATGCATCATTTGTGGAGTTCTGTAACATGTTTGAGCATCATGTGATGTGCCGCATGCCTATTGGCATATGGTCGATGTGAATTCCATGATAGGACTGATACCTAAAATACCGTATAATCTGTTCGTTGTTTAGAAAATAAGAACTAATCGGGAAGAGGTTCAATATTGTAATTGGTAATATCATTGACTATTTGTTTAAAAAGTTTTGAACTCATACGATACCTTCGCCTAAAATTCCTCTTTGGGTATTTAAGTGGATTGTTTTTGCCACAAAAATAATCTTCCAATAGTAGTTCTTCCGCAACCTCTCATTCACGTGGTATGTTTGTCATGGTATTAGAATCTGGACTCTCGGCTTCTTAATTATCCAAAGTTTGAAATATTGATAAGCTTAAAAATATTACAAGATAAATTGCCCAAGCCAAGTCTATAGGTTTAGGGTATTTAGGGTTTTACTATTATAAATAATTGTCAATAATAGAGTATCACCTACGGGGTTTATTCAATGTCTAACAGAAAATACCACATATACCATTCCGCATCGTCTTAAAACTCAAGATCGTAATGGTCATAGTTGTATGGATCATAGCTGGGATCCATAGCATTTTTTTAAAAGGGAAGTATTTTTGAGATGTGTATTTAGAAGTGCGTATAAGAATTAGAAGATTAATGGATGAAAATTTGAGAAAAAGTGGGTTTAAACGCCAAAGAAACGGCTAGTTCAAAGTTCCCAGCGTGCACTTTTTTTTACCGTTTGATAACGTCTAAAAAGAGAAAAAAGAAAAATAAAATAAAATTTAGCTATGTCGTGGGTTTGTCACCACGGCACGAGGACTCGGCTTGTGGGACTGCACGAGAGCCACCAGCTCATTGCACTGTAGGCTCTAAGCATGATTAATAGGCACAACAATAATTTTGTATCCACTTTAATGTATAATATACATCTTTTTTTTATATTTAACAAATATATGGTTGACAAGATATTTGATGGAATAATGTGATATGTTTCAATAGTGTATATAGCAACCACACTAGGCGGTGGTATTTTCACTCTCTTTTGGTGGTCCTAACCACTGAACGCAATGCAGCCCAAAATCCCTCAAATGGATCAAAGGTGGGGCCCTTCACGTTAAAAACGGCTACTTTGACATATTTCAAAAAGATTATAAAATTTTATCATTTTATTTACGTATAAATACCCCATTCCCATCTTTTTTATACGCACTTTCTCATTCTATCTTATATTTACTCTATTAATCTCTTTTATTAAAAATGTCTCAAAACAAATAAAAAAATAAATCCCCGAAACATTGTCGACAGCCAATCGTCCAAACACCCAACTTAAATTTCCATATCGGTAACTCACCATGGGTAAAATTTTGAGCCCCATCATTTGTTTACAGAACACGAGACCCACAATACCAAAACACACAATACGAAAACCAAACATTCATACCTCCACAACAAAATATGTATCAACTACAAATGTATCAATCGCAAATCTATCAACCACAAATGTATGGCCCGTCACCACCACAAATGTTTTTGCGATTCTTCATCACCACATCCACATATTTCTCCCATTCATCCATTCAATTTTGATGATTTGCCAATGTATGAATCTCAATTTTTTCCGTCTATGTCTAACCCCATTGACGAGGACTCTCCCGTTGAAGAAGTCATGCCCCCAACGAAGAACCCGTCAATAAGACGTCTAAAAATGAAAACGATGAGCATCCTTACATTCTATGGACTGTTGCAGAAGAAAGTGCATTGTGTAAAGTTTGGGTTTGTACGTCCGAAGATAGTCGTAAAGGTAATACGAAGGAAGCAAATGGGTTTTGGGTGAAGGTTTTAGGTTACCTTAGGAAAGAAATGAAGGTAACCAGTATTTGAACCTACGATTCTGTAAATGGAAAATGGAAGGTTTGCGTCCTAAAGTAGCTCAATTTTGTATAGTTTACACTAATGTGGTTCGAAGGACGCCTAGTGGAGCCAATTTGGCATAAATATTTTGGTACAATTTTGCATATATTTCACTTTAGTCTTTTAAGTCTCATTGCTAAGACTTTGGTGATTTATAACTTTTTATATCAAGTATACACTTACTTAACACTTGACATTTAATTTGACTTTTCACTTAAACTTATTGACTAACCAATTATATAAAGTCTTCAAATACAAAAATATTGTAGTCAAACTAAGATAATGGTATTTTTATAATAAAATACCTAACAGATTTCGGGGTGTAACATCTTCATGCATAGAGAATTTTAAATGTGTCTCCGTAATGGAAGGATGTGGAAATTCCAAACTTTAAAGAAGCAAAACAGCAAACCTTTAAGAAATTAAAGTCATCGAAATGAAAATGAAAATGGAACAAAAGAAGTTCAAACAAAAAAAAAGTTTGACTTTCAACAACTAAAACAACATTAAGAAGATGAATTTTCTATATGAGTCGTATTGAATCTGTTGGAATTTAATAACCTAGTTAAGTAACGCAAACGAGTTCGCAGCGGATTTGGATCTAGTAATTGCAATTAGGTAAACACGTATTTAGTAAACAATAAATAATAAAAGGTAAATTGAAAACTAACCATTGGTGACAACTGCACGCTAGTAAACGAACAAGAAAACCAAAGAAACCCAAGTATCTAAAATAGATACCTCTACGAGTATCACACACAAACACTTAAACCAAGTACTTTCGATTAGAGCTAGTTGAGAACGTTTAAACAATCAACCCCTTGAATAACTTGAATACCACGAACTAGAAAACCCAAGAACTCCTTTTTCTTTCTGCCCGAGATCAAACTGCTCGATATGCAGTTTTCCTTTGTTACCCGATATCGGACAAAGGTTGTCCGATATATACCCTTCTTTGTCCGAGAAACTCGAACACAGAAAAACCAACCTTCTTGCAACTGCTACTGTTTGGCCAAGAACACAAGAACAAGAACCAATTACCTAAGACTATTTGGATCAATAGAACGATGCAAGTTTATGGATTATACGAACCAAAACAAATCAAAACCCTAATTGACTTGAAGAACAAATCGGCTGAGAATAGAACAAAAGATGGATTGGATACTTTAGGTTTTTAGGGATAGTTATGCGTACAAAACATGTGAGGGTGTGTTTGTTTATATAGGGTCATGATCGACCCTTGTCTTGGGTTCAAGACTTGGTCGACAAGAAATTAACCCAAACACCCCTACAACCCAATCGTTTAGAAGACTAGACCCAAGGCACTCCAAAACCAACCTATTTAACAATTAGAACAAGTCGATGGATCATGTGATTGGATCGGATATACATGCATGCATAAAACGGGTATTACGTATTCAAATAGTAAACGTTTAACACGTACTCTCGTGTTTAACGTGTGTGCCCCATAGGCTCACACACTTCTAGTCATTTACATGTGGTTTTAACTCCCACAAACCAACAGCTCCCACTTGGGAGTTGGAGTGTCGAATGGCACACAAAACTAACGACGAAAACGCCTAGCAACACTCTCACTCGCTTTTTAACTAAAAGTGTCTGAGATAATAGTTTCAAAAATTTCTCAGTAGCACGGTCATTCAATGTCTTGCTTTAATCATCCTTTGTTATAGATATCATTAAACCATGGATATGGATCCGAACTCATTCCATATATTTTAACCATTTAGAATCTCGTTATAGATTTTAATTTAGATATACCAAATGTAATCAAGAATCATCTTGCATTACCCTTTAGGTTTGGCCAAACAATTATCTGTTTAAATCTAGAGAGGCGCTATGGTATCTTTCTACACATATCAAGTGGAGTAACAAATCCTTTATTGACTACAAGTGTTGTGGATGCTGCTTCACATTACTCCGAAATATAACCTTTGTAACTACCTTATTCAGATGGCGTTTTGCGTATACTTACAAAAAATGATATCCACACATAACAGAACTTGTTTGTATCTCAAGTCTGAGGACGAAATTAACAAACCATTTTCAATATTTTACTTATGACAAGGATCTAAAAGTAAATGTTTGAAAGTTAGGGTATCCAATATGCATCTCTAGTGAATACATATGAGTTTGGCGGGAACAATCCAAATTCTCGTTAGAATATAACCAACACTCACATTTTCCTTACATAACAATATTCCCATATTGTTAACCGACAATGGACATATTTAGAATGATAAATCATTTCATGGATTAAACATGCAAAAATGGAATAACAGATTATATGAATATAATAACAAATACCTCATATCTTTATTAATTAGAAAGTAATAACTGTCTTACAATTCCAAATTATCCAAATACTAATTAACATACAGATTTACATGAGACTAATAGCAGGTATTAAACCTATACCTCTAGTCAATTTAGAATGCTTAGGATACGCTAAAGCTTTCGTAAATGGATCAGCTAGGTTGTCATCTGTGTGAACCTTTGATATCTTCACATCGCCCATTTCAATGGTCTCTCGAAGATAATGAACTTTAGCGCGATAATGTCTAGCACCTTTAGTGATTCCGATTTCATTAGCTATAGTAATGGCTCAAGTATTATCACAATACATATTTATGGGTTCTTCAATTGTAGGAACAATTTTCAACCCATAAATGAATTCTGAATCCATACTGACCTCTTTAGATGCATCACAAGCACTATATACTCGACTTTTGTAGATGAAGTAGCAAAAATACTTTGCTTTGTGCTTTTCCAATCAACAAAGACCTCCATTTAGAACAAATACATATCCATCGATATTTTAAGTCGTCAAGATCTCGCCGGATATCCAAAGATCGGTGTAGCAAGAAACCCCGAGCTCTTGTTCCGTCTCTCCGCCATAAACGAAACATATCCTTAGTATTACGTAAATACTTAAGAATATTTTTCACAAGCATCCATTGAAGTTCACCGGATTATGTTGAAATTGGCTTGCCACATTCGAAGCGAACGCAACATCGTGATTTAGTACATCTCACAACATACATAATAGATCCTATAGCCGAAGCATAAGGAACTCTTTGCATGCGCTCTTTCACAGCAGGTATCTCAGAACCTTGTAACTTACTCAACTTAGGCTCCTCTCGCATTGGGATAGCTCCACGTTTGGAATTCTCCATACAAAATATCTTCAAGATTTTCTTAATGTAAACACTTTGACATAAACCAATTAATCGTTTAGATCTGTCTCGATAGATCTTTATGGCAAAACATCTTCCAAGATAGGATTTTACATCTTGTAACATTGGAATGTTGTTTTCCATGAGCAATATGTCATCAACATATAGAATTAGGAAAGTGACAAAACTCCCACTTGCTTTTTGATATACACATGGATCATCTTGATTATGAGAAAATCCAAATTTCTTGATCTCATCATCAAAACATTTATTCCATTGCCTCGATGCTTGCTTAAGTCCATAAATAGAACGCTTGAGCTTGTATACACGGTTAGGATATTTAAGATCAACAAAACCCTCAGGTTGCTCCATATAGACCGCTTCATAAAGATGTCCATTGAGGAAGACGGTTTTGACATCCATTTTCCATATCTCAAAGTCATAGAACGACGCTATGGCTATAAGAACCCTCATAGATCTAATATCTGCTACTGGAGAAACGGTTTCTTCATAATCAATCCCGTAGGTTTGAGTGAAGCCCTTTGCTACAAGATGAGCTTTAAAGGTGTATACCTTACCATCCATGTCAGTTTTGTTCTTGAAAAGCTACTTGCTACCAACTGTCTTGCAGTTAGGCGGAAGCTCAACTAAAACTTAAACATCATTGTCTTTCATGGATTGCATTTTCACATTCATCGCATCAAGCCATTTCTTGGATTCACGATCCAGCAATGCAGCTTTATAGTTATTGGGTTCACTAAGATCCCCTAACTCATGTTCCTCAACTTCAATGTATAAACATATATGGTCAGGAGCACGGCGTTTCCTTGTGGACTTATGAATTGGAACAATATCACTTTGAGGTTCTTCAATTTCTTGATCATTGATCGATGGTGAACCGTCAAGTTATATCACACAAGCTAGCCACTTGTGAATGGCTAACCGTAATAAACTTCAAACAGCTCAGACACCAATGCAATGAAGATCAAGAGGAGTTTAGTGTTTCCCCAGGTCGTTAAGTCCCAACGAGTTGTGCGATGAATAATCAAACGAATAGTGATCGGGAGAATTTGAATGGAAAAAGGTTGTGAATCGATTAATTATACCTAAAGAGAAAGTCTATAAATTACAGGGGCTTAAATGCAAATTAAAGAAAATTAAAAAGATAAATTATATTAAATAAACGCTATCACTATTTTTAAAATCTAATGTTTTTTATTTTTCTTTTATAAATTTAAATTAAAACTACGTAACGCACAAAAGAAAATGTGAAATCAAGCAATATTAATCCTAAAAATATAAAAATAACATTTTACAAACCTAATGATAAGAGAAAATTTTGAGAAAAGAAAATTATTTTTATTACTATTTATTTAATTATTATTAATTAAAACTATTTTTACCTATTTAATAATACCTTAAAATATAAGAAAATATGAAATAAAGCTAGAAAATGAAATTATGACTTAGAAAATCTAAAATAACTAAAGAGAATTTTCAAAACTAATTTTATATTTTTCGATTATTTTCTATTTTCTATGAATTAAAAACTATTTGAAACTACTTAAATTGCTAAAAATTACAAATTAAACTATAAAAATCTGAAAAATATTTTTTGACTTTTATATTTATCTTAACCTAGGAAAATGAAAACTTATTTTTTGAAGTTTTTCTGATTTAATTGTATTAAAAGCTAATTAAAAAGGCTCAAAAACTGTTTTAAATGAAGAAAAATAGCAAACAGTGCTAGAAAAATATGAAGAATTCAAGAAAAGTCTAAAATAATATTATGAATATAAGAAAAATATAAAAACAGTGGCTTATGTGTAGGATTATGAAACTGCAGTGCAAGGTGCTTAAAAATAAGCACTCAAGATAAGCTAAAGGTACCAAATGAGCACCAACTGATTACAGAAGTTATAATAAGCTAAAACTACTAGAAAGCAACTAATTACAACTATCCTAAACCTCTTAAGTGCTGACTACACAGATTTGATGATTTGAAATCAAGTGCTTAAAACAGATTTTAATTACCACTTTGCAGCCTAAAAATAAGCTACCCAATAAGCTGGAAATCAAAACCAGAAGTTGGAACCTGAAGGAGACCTGGCTAGCTACTTAAAACCAAAACCAGACCAAGATAAGCTCTATTGAGCTTGTGACAACTTTCAAGAAGTTGTGCACACTCAAGATATACATCGAGTCAAAGCACAAGGCAAAAGTAGCTTATGAGGAGGCGATTGGAGCTTATAAGAACTTACAAAAATTTCAAAAATCATTTTCCAATTCTTGACCAGTTGAACTTATTGAATCCAAAATCTCACTTGAATTGACCCACTAGTGAATCAATTAAAAATCACCCAAGTTTGGTGAAAACTGACTTTTCAACTTTGACTATTTGACAGATTTTGAGATTTTGACTTTAATGAACTTTGAAACTAATTTATGGACTGAGATTGATGTTTAATGGTATAATGAAACTGATGCAAGCTACTCTAGTGATATTTGAACACAAATCAAGCTTATGATATTACAAATTTCTATCAGATGTGAAATGAGGACAAGTTCAAGTTGATTTTGACATTGGCTATTCTAGGGTCCAAATGAATGACAGAGAATGACTTAATGATGCCAATATAGACTAATGCAGCCCAACTTATCCTAAACTTGAAGCTAAATCTCAGATTAGAAAGCAGATCCAAACACTACTTATCAAGCTCAAATGAAACTTATGTAAACTAAATCAAAGCTACCCTCAAATCAGATTAACTAAACTCAAATGCACCTTAATGAAGCAATACAAACCAACACAGATCGATCTAAGATAAGCAAGATCAAACAAGAGCAATCAGATTCAAATGGTTAAAAGGGAAAGAGATTGAAGACTAACTTGAAGTCCGACATAAAGCGACTTATACAGAACCCAAACTATACTAAACTACTCAAATCCAACCCCAAATCGCCTCTGCATCAACCCAATATCATTTCCATTTCCAAATGAGCTCAATTTGACTTTTGTTGACCAACATGATATATTGCTTAAATCGATTCTTGCTTACTAAAAGCTATAAATGTTTTAAATAAGCTTATTTGAACTAAAATAAAGCTACTTGGAGCTTAAATACAATAGCAACTTTAAAACTGATTCAAATAAGAAAAATGCAAAAACTGAGATTTGAGAGATCTTGCAATTGATTCTTAAAAGTACTTTCAATACATTGGAACAACTTAGTTCAATACAATACAACTTAAAATTACAACTTAAAACCTATTTAAGACATGAGAATTTTAAAAACGACATACATTTGAAAATGAAAACTAAGTACTGCCTCTCTCTCTTTCTTCTTCCTCCTTTTTATAGCAAATGTGTTTCTCTCACATCTCTGAGCAAATCCCACTTTTAATCTTGGCCCTTGGATGCTTGGAACAATATTGGCCGTTTGATCACATTTTGGCGCCAAAATGGTTTTAGCAGTTGGGGTTGAGTGCAAGGGGGGAGGAAGCAATTAATGTTTCTTGGATGTTGTTGAGGTGGAGGGGACATGGTGTGGAGGAGTTGAGCTGGAAGGATGGTGGAGGGTTGAGTGTTGCAGAGGAAGTTGTTGAAGAAGAAGACTTTGGCGGGAGGGTGTGTTTGTTTGACCAGGGAGTTGACCGGGGTTTAATATTATAAAGGGGGGGTCAAAACAGGGGTCAAAGGATATGGCAGGGGGCTCAAAAAGGCTTATTGGCAGGGGCTCATAATACAAAAGGGTCAAGGCTTGTTTTAATAACATAAGGACCAAATTGTAATTTCTGAAAGACCAAGGACCAATTCTGCCAATTTATCAAAGTTGTTTCAAGGGACCAAAAATGACAAGTTTCAATAGTGCAAGGACCATAAAGGACATTTTCAAACTTACAAGGACTATATTTGCCAATTTTGAAACTTAAAGGACCAAACTTGTAATTTCTCAAAACTTTTGACATTTTTCACCAAAGGACTAATTATGACAAGTTATGATTTTAAAAGGACCTTTGGTGATTTTTCTTTTAAAATAAGTGCTCGGGGACTATTTCGACAACTTTTGAAACTTGGGGGATGAAGCGCCAATTATGCAAACTTAGCTCATTTTCATCGATTTTAAACATTTTGCATCGAAACATATAAAATGCAATTTTGAGATATTTTAGATTTTGATGCATTTATGAGCATTTTAAATGTTTTGCGATTCGATTTGACCAAAAATGATGAGTATTTACACACTCATCAATCATCCTCATCATGATGAATGCTAGTGTCTAAAGAAGGATTTGTATCTTTATCTTGAATTCTTTCAAGATCTTCTAAACTCCAACTTGCTTCATGATCCATAAGATCGCTCTCAAAGAACTCAAAATTTCGAGCAATAATAACTTTGTTCTCTGATGAAAGATAGAAAGAATATCCCATAGTTTCCTTAGGGTATCCTACAAAGATACACTTAACAACTATGGGTTCAAGTTTTTCAGGTTTGGTAAGTGTATCACCCTTAAAAAGTACCTCACAACCCCAGACTTTTAAATAATACAGCTTAGGGGCTTGCCCATGCCATACTTCGTATGGTGTCTTATCAACCTTCTTAGTTGGAACCATATTGAGAGTCCGTGCAACAGACTCAAGGGCATAATCTTAAAAGGACTTTGTAAGAGTAGTTTGTTTCATCATAGAACGCACCATGTCAAGCAGGGTTCGATTTCTCCTCTCAGATCACCATTATGTTGTGGAGTATAAGGAGGAGTTCGATGGGCAATAATCCCATGCTCCCTTAGATGATCCAAAAACTCTTGACTCATATATTCACCTCCACGATCAGAATGTAGTGATTTTATGGTCTTCCCGAGTTGGTTTTCTACTTCCTTTTGTAACACCTTAAATGTTTCATACACTTCATGTTTATGTTTCAGCAAGTAAACATAACCATACCGACTATAGTTGTCAGTGAAAGTCACGAAGTAACTTGCTCCTTGTCTTGACGTGATTCTAAATGGGCCACATACATCTGAGTGTATTAGTCCAAGTAGATCTTTAGCCCTATCCACTTGATGTTTATAGGGTTTTCTTGCCATCTTACCATACATGCATGAAACACACTTTTCAAGTGACTTAATGTAAGATGAGTTGAGAAGTCCGTCATGTTGCAACTTCTCCATGTGTTTCTTGCTAATGTGTCCAAGACGACCATGCCACAAGAGAGCAGAGTCTAAGTTAGACTTGGCTCTTTTATTGCTAATAGAAAATATAGAACTATCATTTGTATTTGAACAAGACATATCAATTTCCTAAATACCATTACGAGGAATAGCAGTAAAATAAACAACGTTATTCTTAGAAACTGAAATTGCATTATTCGATTCAAAACGGTTAATAAAACCATCGTCATACAAACAGGAAACTGAAATAATCCCTCCAGTAATAGAGGGAGCATAATGACAATCATTTAAGACAATAACTAATCCGCTAGGGAGACATAAATGAAAAACACCAATAGCTTCAACTCCTGCCCGTTGACCATTGCCCACGTAAAGACTTAAAGCTCCTGGCTTTCAACTTCCTACTTCCCTTAAGACCTCAAGTAGTATTACAGATGTGAGTACCACAACCCGTGTCATATACTAAGGATGTATTAGGAAAAGATTAGAGTTCTATAGTGAAAATACCTGAAGAACTAGCTGCAAGAGACTGTTTCTTCTTTTTCATCAACTCGAAGAGATCATCGGGGACAATTCCTTCTCCAATGACCCATCTCACCACATTGGTGACAGGTAGCGTCCTTCGATGGATTATCCTTCTTGGGTGGTGGAGGAATCTTAGGTTTGGAAGCATTGTATGGTTACACTCAGTAGCATAACCAAACTTTCTTTTTCCATTTCCATGATTCCCCTTAGCAGCCTTAAACCATTTATTCTTCTTTTGGTTTTTATAGACCTTCCCCGCACGTATGTTATGTAGCGCATGTGCAACATCTTTCTTTGGAAACTTCTACTCATGTTGCTTAAGCATAGCATGTAAATTCATTTACAGTCTTCCCCATGCTGTGCATATTAAAGTTCTACACAAACTAAATGTACTCTTTAAATAGACCGATTAGGATCAAACTAACTCCATAGTACAGAGTAACTGGGTGACCAAGACGTTCCAAATTGTCAATGTAGCTCTTCATATTTAGAACATATGAGCTAACCGATTGACCCTCTTCCTGCTTGCAAGCGTGAAATTCACATGCAGTTTATAGAAGCTCTTGTTCTGCTTGTTGGGAGAACATAAACTTCAACTCCTGAAGCATGTCATAAGCACCAAGATGAGTTAGATTTTTTTGGATCTCTAACTCCATGGTCATAAGCATGAAGGCAGCTATATCCTTTGAGCCTTAGACCCAACCAGTGTGAGCTGCAAGAGCCTCAGGAGGGATAGGGTGACCAGGAGTTGCAACAGGTGCAGCAGGTATAGGATGTCCCAAACAAGTTTCCTTATCTTCAGCTGATAGTATAATGCGAAGCTGGCGATACCAATCAATGAATTTAGGTCAAGTGAATTTTTGTTTCTCAAAGAAACTCCTGAGTACCGAATTGTTTCCGACTGAAGTAGTCATCTACAATTTTGAAAAGTTCAAATAATTAGTATTTTTGATAATTAGATTCTTAAAAGAATTAAATACCTAATTAATTACTAATAAAACTAAGTAGGAAAAGAGGTAACCAATGAGCATTAATTGCATAATGCAACTCTTAGACTTTATGAAACTGTTTAAGGCATTAGTATCAAGTAATAATGTCAAAAGCATGTTTAGTTCTCATCTTATGCCTCGGGTTCAAGGTCTGACCAAGCCAACTCAAAATAAGTCGACCAAGTATGAACTTGCAAAAATAACCAAAGGTCTGACCGAAGAGAAATAATCACCATGGGTTGGAAAGGCCCTGAGGTCTGACCAGAGAAGTCAATCCAAATGCACGTGTTCATAGTTGGATGGCATAGACTTAAAATTAACAAATAGGTCAAGTCGAAGGAATTAGTGAAAGGTGCCAAAGGGTCGAGTCTAAGGCATTAGTGAAATGTGCCAAAGGGTCAAGTCAAAGGCATTAGTGAAAGGTGCCAAGGGAGTATATTCGATATGGTGCATTGATGTACAAGATAGTTAGTTTGGGTTAAAAGATAGTGATATCCTTATGATGTTGTAATGAGGAGTGTGTCTCCTTTAGGTTAGTTATGTTGTGTTGGGTATTAGTTCCTCCTTTGTAATGGAACTCGGGTATCTAGTCTTGTACCAGATAAAGTGTAGGCGAAGTTGTGATAGGTTTGGTTTTACCTCGTGGAAGAACCCGGTGTCTAACCTTGTACCAGATAAGGAGTAGGCGACGTTGTGAAGGCTTCTCCACCACATTAAGGAGATTATGTTGTGTAGTGCTTGCGAACCCTCGAGTGGGGAACTCGGGGAGTGGAGTAGGGCTAGGAAGGTGTCCTTGTAGCCGAACCACTATAAATACTCGTGTTGTGGTTTTGTGTTTCTTACTCTTTATCTTTGCATAACTTATTTATATGCTTATCTATCATCATCCAATACATACATCAAATAGATTGACATAAGTCGATCTAAATAGTTTAAAACGAAGTTTTAATCGGTAAAACTATTCAACCCCTCCCCTTCTAGTTTTTCGCAATTGGTACCAGAGCTTCGTTACCAAGTTTCTTAGAGTATATTGTACTTTAAAAACTTGATACGATCCGTTTATGATTGAAAACTACAAATAAGACTTTCTAAAAACAAATACCATGTTTTAAGAATACTTTTCTTGGATGTTGATTGGATGACAACATCAATGTTGTTTTACATATTATTTTGTCTTACAAAATGCACTAACCTTTCTTGTCATTTTATTTAGTTAAACTCATATTAAGCAAGCCATCAGAATTCCTTGGTAATAAGATAACCTTTTCAAAAAGGGTATCTTAACATACTACCCACTAGATCTCGAAGAAACCGGAGTTGTCCATTGATACTTTTGTCAAAAGTAAGGGACACTCAAAATTGCATTAGAGGTATGATTTTCTTAAAACTTATCTTTAAATAACATTAGCTAAGAATAAGTATGTTTGCATCGGAACGTTTATGGTTATATTAATTTTTATTTATTTTTTCTTATTTATAATATATGCTTTTGTGATATACATGGCTTCATTAGAAAACCTTCGTGCATACGTGTTTTTCTTCCGTCTAAACCTAGGTATATCAATATGTGTTATATTAACCTAAAAATCAAATCTTTCTAAATAATAATAAAACAAAACACAAATCTCAAAAATTCCCCCTTCCCCATAAAATCATCCTCGTTCAAACACCACCGTTTTTCAAATCTACCACTTTTCAAAATACCTCTCATTCAAACTTCATCTCACTTTGAAAAATCAAAACCAAGGAAGATTTCCATCATCATGGTTTACATCGCCTTCGTGATCATCATCATGACACTCATCGCTCTCGTGTATCCCATGATCAAGTTTTCTCATGGAGACATGTACTTTGTCTTGTTGATCTATATTTGTAGCATATATCCAATACTTTGTATTGCTCTTAGTGTTGAAATGAAATATTATTAATATCTTAGTTTATCTCGTTTATTTCTCATAACGTGTTTGTCATATTGTTTTTCCTTTTTCACACCTTTAAACCTTGACATGTTTTCGAAATCTACAATGCATGCTTGAGTAGTAAACATTGGCTAAAACACATTCCTTCTTATAAACATAGAAATTGCAAAAATCAATTTTACGTCAAGATCATCTTTTTGTCGCACTGCAGATCCACGGATCCCTAACTTTGAACTAGCCGGATCCCTTTTAAAACGGGAACCGGGAGAACCGTGGACCTGGTGACAGAAACTCATGCAACATAAAAACCACTTCATAAAACTTACCATAAAAGGGAAAACCCAACTAGAATTATTAGAACAAAGTAAGGTAATTGTCAATAAAAATAGAATAGCCAATAAAAACAAATCATATCATTTCAAAGGATTGAACTAAGATATCATCAATAAAAAATAATCTCATTACTTCATCTTAACTTACTTCTGTAAATTTTTCATTTCATGTCTATAGGTCTCATCATGACTCATGAGTATGAGTTCGATCATTAACTCACTTGTGTCTACATTCCTAATATTTTTCTTGAGCCTAACACACCTGGCAATCATGTCCATGGGTTCAATAATCTCGAAACTCGTTTCTTCCAT
The DNA here is from genome assembly GCA_022545495.1 of Chrysanthemum lavandulifolium. Lineage (NCBI taxonomy): Eukaryota > Viridiplantae > Streptophyta > Magnoliopsida > Asterales > Asteraceae > Chrysanthemum > Chrysanthemum lavandulifolium. Next base: position 200,902,976 of record CM040246.1, on the reverse strand, counting down.
GAAGGACGTGTTGTTGACTCACCTCTACTATACCAAGAAGGTATCAATACCTCATTGCGCACCATAGGACTAGAAGGTCTTCTCGGAACTAACGAGAAAATTTATCGGCGGTTTGTTTTGGAATTCTTCTGTCAAGTTGAACTCGTTCGTAACGAGGATCGCTCTCTATCCCTATGGTTTTGGATCAAAAACCAAAAGTTTGTCTTAACTCTTGGGCAATTTGCTTACATTCTCCGAATTCCAAATCATGGACAATGTGCCTTCACTGAAGATTGGTCTCTTGATTCTCTCTTTAACTACGGTGAAGAAAACAATCCATATCCAAGAATTAACTCGCATTTTATGCACTTCTCAATCCACTTACACAAATCCAAACATAATCCATACACGTGATATCCGAGATGATCTCAAACCTCTCGCAATCATTCTACGTGAAAACATTTGGAGTCTTAGAGGAAATCATGAGATACTTCTTGCTTGTTGTGCTCACATGATGTACTGTCTCCTAAGTCAACAACCATACAATCTCGCCTACTTCTTCGCAAGATGAATTGTAAATGTCCAAGGTAGCAAGAACAAACTTATTCCATATGGAATGTTCTTAACACGCATTTATCATCATATCATGTACTATCATCCTTAATTTCAATGTCCTTTATACATACTTGTGAACAAAATGATGGAACCTTTGAACACATCTCACATCACGTCATTCTTCATTCCTGATTCCTCAAACACTCACCACCCATTCGACGATCCATCAAACGAAAACGCAAGAGAAACATAGTCTCTTCTTCAAATAGAATCAATTCTTAGGACTCATCTTTTACCTTTGTAACATGATCATTCCTATGAAATAAAACGTTCATTGTTCATTTGATATCTTGCTTATATATGTGTTTAGTTACTTTGGAAATCATGAGTTTTTATAATCGGACACCTAGAACAAAATAGTGCTCGTTCACGTTAGGCATTCATCTCGGATGACCGGATCCTCGACTTTCACCAACCGGATCCTCAAGTAAGTGGAACGTGGGATCCGGCACACTAAGTAGATTTTCTTATATCCCCATATCAATCCAATCCTCTAGACCTTACCATACTAGTTAAATATGATACTTTAAATCTTCCTTAAGCTCAGTTGGTTTCACATCCACTCATAGATAATTTAGGATCACATTCAAGGTGCCTTTTTGATTTATCGTTTCATCAAAACTCATCGTATTTCCGCTCCAATGCTCATACATTTATTGTCTCATCTCAAAACACCTAGTTTGATATTTCTCTCTATTTTAACAAATTGATTTTAGTCATCATTACCTCTAAATAGGGCAAAAACTAGTTTCTTATTTGTTATGATTTTTAAGGAAATTTCCAAATTTCTTTGAAGTTACCATCTGATCTCTAGGATCATTTGACTCTACTTGACACTCTCAAATTTCTTAGTGTCATCCTTGATCACCCATTGGTGCTCATAAAACCCCATTTCTTTCCATAAAAGACAATCATTAGCTACCCTTACTCATTTCACTTGATCTTTTAAATCTCATATCATTTAAGACACCTGAAAAGACTGAAAACACTCAAGATGTGTAGGTACTAGACCTTAAAAAACATCATTTTCCTTTTTTGACTGTTGATAGCCGGATCCCTAGGTTTAGCCTAGACGGATCCCTCATTTGAGGGAACCGTGGGAACCGGCTGCACATACTAAGCTAAAACAATCATTCCAAGCTCTTCTTGTTAACTTAAACACTCCACCTCGTCTTAATTGACTTCATAGATCAGTGCAACTCTGTAGTTGAATCTTGTACATGAAAATTATTTCAATTTGAAGGATCTTAGTGGCTTTAGCCTTAAATTCACTTACTAACTCATTCCCTTTATAAACCTCTTTGTTAGTACTTCCAAATCACCATTTACAACCTCATTCTCAGCAACCAAAGCCCTTATTTCACTATCCATTTATCATTTCATCATGAGGAAAGCTCCTAGTGCTAACTCATCTACCAAAGGACCTCCCAAGAAACTTGCTTGGGTTGTTCACGCAAATCTCTTCAACCGAATCATCACCCATTATTCCCTCACAACCAACTCTACCAATTAAACCAATTTCCAAAAGAATAGTTCCCACAAAACTACCCTTGCCAAACACTATTATACCTCCTAAACCAAACACCCCTACTTCCACTAAACCATCACCTATAGTTCCTAGAGCTATCTCTTTCACCACTCCACTATCATCTCAACACCTCTACAACTTAGAGGACTTTCCTTCTAGGCCATCTCATCCACCACCATTGCCAACATTTTCTTCAATTGAGAAAATAGCGCAACAACATAACTTTGGTGTTGAAACAACACTAGCACCCCGTATCCTTTTCTCCATCACCCTCAAATAGTCCATTTTGGATTTTGAGGAATCAACAAAATCAACAACCGGATCACATGGAAGTTGATAACTCTTTACCACCATCCTCAACACATATTCCACCACCTTCATCCTTAGTTGAACCACCTCCAACTTCATCAAACATGCCACCACAAATCCCTCCTTCTTTTGAGGAACCTCCATCCAACCTTCCATCTCAAACCACTCCATTCCTACCACCACCATTTCCTAGCCATGACAAAGATTGTTATCATTGTCAACATGCTGAAGGTTTAGTACATGAAGTACGTGACGAACTACGTTTCATGTTTTATCACCTCCTTGAACGTTTCGATGAGGTCAACAAACCTAAACATCCTTAAGCTTAGGTATTCAAATAGTGTTAAGCTTAAACTTAGATGTTTTAGGAATCATACTTCATGTTCGGATCATTTTCTTAGTTTTAGAGTTATGTACATCATTTCTCTCATTTTATTGAATGATATTACATGTTGTATGCTTTGTGGTTATAAAAATATGTTTAATGCCTTAATACATAACTCTTGTTGATGTTAACATCACATTTTACATCTACATTGCTGTCATGAGAATGCAGGAAGACGGATCCCACACTTTTGCCTAGACGGATCCCTCCCAAGGAGGAACCGTGGGATCCGTGCAATTGAAGCACCTTTTATTACTAATTTGAGTCTCATTTGCAGGAAATTATTCATATACTTGCTTTCTAACTTTTATTTTGTATATTTTCAAAATACACATGAAGACTTTGACACTCTCAACAAGGGGGAGATTTTCATCAAAGCAAAACTATTGCAAAAACTATTGAATATTTTCACTTAAGATTTCTTTGTTACTTGACTCCCTCACAAAGGGGATCACTCGTCAAGGGGGAGCATGTTAGTCAAAAGACGAAACCATTTGCAAACATAATTGCAAAACACTCGCTTAATCTTTCTAATTACTTGACGCCCTCAACAAAGGGAAGTACCCGTCAAGGGGGAGCTAAGACGAGAATTCTTCTCTTTTCTTACTCTCTATTTTTCATATTATTACTTTTCACACGTTTTTCTCAAAACAATGTGTTAGTTTCTTTTCGATGCTCTTTTTGTTTCGAAAAAAGGGGGAGAAGAGAGTAAAAACTCCAATTCAAACTTTTACGAATTTCATTTTTTCCTTAAAATAATCTTATGTTTTTCATCAACAACAAGGGTGAGATTGTTAATACAAATAAGCCGTAAAAACATTTATTTATATTTTACAATATTCTAATATTTTGTCCATAACAAACGTAAAATCATTTTAACGAAACAAATAAAATACGTAAATGGTTTGAGCCAATAGTTACTAACACACTTACATTTTTATATAAAACACTAAAAAGTAATATTGTTTACATAATATGGAAATGTACATATAAATATATATACTTGGTATATATTGTACTAGGTAATGTAATGGGTAAAAATATAAGTCCTTAATCCATTGACCAGATACATTGAATATTGTTGGGTAAAATCCAAAGTCCATGACCCATACCCATGGAGCTTGATCCATAACCCATGACCCATTGCATGACATCATGCATGAAGTCATGTTGGGTATTATCCATGATCTATGACCCAAGACCCATGACCCAATGTCTAGATACATTGCATATTGTATAACCCATGGTTCATAACCCATAACCCATAACCCGGTTTGCAACCCAAAATCCGGACTTAAGCTGACCCAGCTGCCGGATCCCTTGGATTGCACTAGCCGGATCCCTCTGGGGAGAGATCCATGGGAACCGGGGAACAGTAGAGAAATTTTCCTATAAATAGTGAGCCATTTCTCTCTTGCAACTAACCCCCCTTTTACACATACTATGTCTTATTATTGTAAACTATCTAACCTTAGATCCAAAGGATCTTTCTATGTAGTTTTGTATTTGTATGATTCTCTTGGTTCCTCTTAAAGGCGAGATCACCACCTCTTGTAGTTGAGCAAACTAAAGTCTATGAGTTGCCAAGCTTCGTCATCATCAAGACTACTGAAGTTATCTTGTTGATAGTTCTTTCCTCCCTCCTTAGAAGTGTTGTGTCGAAAGCATTAGTGAAAGGTGCCAAAGGGTCGAGTCGAAGGCATTAGTGAAAGGTGCCAAAGGGTCGAGTCAAAGGCATTAGTGAAAGGTGCCAAAGGGTCAAGTTGAAGGCATTAGTGAAAGGTACCAATGGAGTATACTCGATATGGTGCATCGATGAACAAGATAGTTAGTTTGGGTTAAAATATAGTGATATCCTTATGATGTTGTAATAAAGAGTGTATCTCCTTTGGGTTAGTTGTGTTGTGTTGGGTAGTTGTTCCTCCTTTGTAATGCAACTCGGTATCTAGCCTTGTACCGTATAAAGTGTAGGCGACGTTGTGAAGGCTTCTCCGCAACATTAAGGAGATTGTGTTGTATAGTGCTTACGAACTCTCAAGTGGGAAACTCGGGGAGTGGAGTAGGCCAAGGAAGGTGTCCTTGTAGCCGAACCACTATAAATACTCGTGTTATGGTTTTGTGTTTCTTACTCTTTATCTTTGCATTACTTATTTATATGCTTATCTATCATCATCCAACACATACATTAAATAAATTGACATAAGTCGATCTAAATAGTTCAAAACGAAGTTATAATCGGTAAAACTATTCAACCCCCCTTTTAGTTTTCCATAACTTATTTTAAAACTTTGGTAATGACACTATAGTGATCATCATGGTTCACAGTAGCTCAATCGAACTCGCGGGGAGGCGGAGGACCGGTCGGTAGCTAGGCAATAGCAGTAAATCCTTTAGGGCGACCGTATGCACCTCCTTAAACCCCCTTTATAGTCATTCTAGTGGGTGAGTCGTACATCCCAAGTATCCATAGCATCTAGTTTTTAAATTCATGAAAACTTGTTTCAATATTTTAGGTCACTTTATTTTACAAAAAACAATTTTCCACGAATCAAATAGCAGGTCACAATGAGCATGATATTTAGGCATGTAAATAAAGACCAATATTAGTGTTATAGTTACGATATGTATTATTCCATATTGCATACAATTAGGTGTCAGAAACAAGAAAAAAATAATGCACATAAGGAATCACAAACATATAAACATAAACATCAATATATAAACACATATTGTTTCGAGTTCTCTCGTGAGTCTTCCCCAAAAGGAGAACCATAAGACCGTCACTAGGTACGAAACCTAGATCGCCCCATACATCACAAAAAGAAATTGAGTGGGTCTTGTGGCCGGAAAAACACATAAAAAGCATGGCAAACTTAATTAACAATTAATTACGCTATTTTATGTATTTAATAAACAATATGATTCTAATTATCATTATAATTCTAATTAACAATTAATTCTAATTAACCTTTAATTCTAATTAACAAATTTAATTCCAATTAACAAATTAATTCTAATTGACAATTTAATTTAATTTGTTTGTGTGTCTAGGTATTTTTTATTAATAATTGACAATTATTGCATATAGTTGTCAAAACAAAAATAAAACTAATAACTAATTAGATTTCATGCAGCCTTTTAAACATGTTTATTAAAGAAACGTGTAACCCATAATCGCAAAAACGAGTTGACTCTCTAATACCACTGTTGGAATTTAATAACCTATTTAGCCAAGTAACGCAAACGAGTACGCAACATAATTGGATCTAGTAATTGCAATTAGGTAAACACGTAGTTAATAAACAATAAATAATAAATGGTAAATTGAAAACTAACCTTTGGCGACAACTGTACGCTAGTAAACGAACAAGAAAACCAAAGAAACCCAAGTATCTAAAATAGATACCTCTACGAGTATCACACACAAACACTTAAACCAAGTACGTTCGATTAGAGCTAGTCGAGAAAGTTTAAACAATCAACCCGTTGAATAACTTGAATACCACGAACTAGAAAATCCAAGAACTCCTTTCTTCTTTCTGCCCGAGATCAAACTGCCAGATATGCAGTTTTCCTTTGTCACCCGATATCGGACGAAGGTTGTCCGATATATACCCTTCTTTGTCCGAGAAACTCGAACACAGAAAAACCAACCTTCTTGCTCTTGCTACTGTTCGGCCAGGAACACAAGAACAAGAACCAATTACCTAAGACTACTTGGATCAATAGAACAATGCAAGTTTAGGGATTATACGAACCAAAAAAAATCAAAACCCTAATAGACTTGAAGAACAAATCGACTGAGAATAGAAGAAAAGATGGATCAGATACTTTAGGTTTTTAGGGATAGTTATGCGTACAAAACATGTGAGGGTGTGTTTGTTTATATAGGGTCATGACCGACCCTTGTCTTGGGTTCAAGACTTGGTCGACAAGCAATTAACCCAAACACCCCTACAACCCAATCGTTTAAAAGACTAGGCCCAAGGCATTCCTAAACCGACCCATTTAACAATTGGAACAAGTCCATGGATCATGTGATTGGATTGGATATACATGCATGCATAAAACGGGTATTAAGTATTCAAATAGTAAACGTTTGACACGTACTTTCGTGTTTAACGTGTGTGCCTTCATAGACTCACACACTTCTAGTCATTTACGTGTGGTTTTAACTCCCACAAACCAACAGAATCCACCTATAAGAATATGTTTGATAATGGGTGTGGTGGTATGTTGAATTCTGATGTGACGATGTTGGATTTGATGACCATAACATTTTTATAAGAACAAAATAACATGATTTTCATGTAGACTTGACTGCTCTTCATTCCATTCATTGTACTAATAATTTTAGTGCTGTCTTGGCTATCTCCATGTTGCTTTTGTTTTTTGCAAGTGTTCATATGAGATTCTTTTAGTTCAAACTAAAATGAAATATGAGATTTCTTTGAAGTGAGGCTGTGAGACCCTTTCGCATCACTACCGATTATTTTGAGGCCCAAGGATAAGTTTTTGTTATTTTATCGAACAATGTACGTGATGATAAAGAAATGTTAATAATGTTACTTATGTAGTAAAATAATTTTATAGCCAAAAAATTTGTATTTATTTACTAGCTTTAGATCTTCGTGCACGCATAGGGTTTTAGGTTTGATTTTTGTTAGATTAAGCTTTGGCTTAAATTTCGTTGTACAAAATAGTTGTTTGAAGTAAAACTAGTATACTAACATTGAATTTAGTTTGTTTTTTATATAATATCTACGTATTATAGATATTTACCTCATTTTTTTATAGTATCGGCGTAATTATAAATATTATTATCCTAAAAATGGGTTAGATTTCAATTTAAAAAAAAAACACATAAGTATCTTTAGATGGAAAATTTGGTATACGAAAATAAACTAAAGGTAAAACCTACAAAATTTAATTTGTGCTTACTTTTTAAACAAACAACATCATGCACATGTATTATCTTGAAACCATCACAAATATAATACATGAACAAATCATTGTTCATCAGAAACCACTATAGTCTTAAATCAGAAACCAATCGTTCAACAAAAACGTTTAAGAAATGGTTAAACATATTAAATTTTTATATTTATGTTATTGTTGTTTTGTTGATGGTGTATATATAACTAATACAATTATATAGTTAGCAACGCAAAACTATCAGAAACAAAGAAACCAACTTATTGATAATATTAACCCGTTAGAAATACAATAAAAAGAAATCGCCCCATCAAAATCGTTTTCAAATATAAGAATATTCTAAAATGTTTTAAATATTCTATATTTAAATTATTTTACGTGATAAGTTTTAAATTTATATGGTATATATCTTTTCAAAATTTGAATATGACACTTTTTCATCCAAAGAAACTTATGTGCTTTTTAAAAAATTAAATCTAACCCATTCTTAAAATAATAATATCTATAATTTCGTTGTTATAAAAAAATAGTATACTAACATAAATCAGTGTTGTAAAAAGCGGCCTAGGCGGCCGCCTAGGCGCTAGTCGGCACCTCACCGTTCCGATTTGTAGCAAATCGGCCAAATTAGGCGGTTTGGTCAAAAAACGGTCAACTTTCCGCCTAGGCGGGCTAAATCGGCCGACTAGGTCAACGTCGGTCAACAAGATTTTATGGTAGATCGACTTTTGGTGTTCCGATTTGCATTGGTGGTGGTATTTTCCAACGTCTTTGTGTTGCAGGAGGGAAGCAGAAGAATTGAAAGAGAAGACAAAACAAAAAGTGGCTACTAAGAAAGAGAAAAAAACCCTAATCAATTTATTAGTGTATCTTTTTTTTGGGCCCATCTAACAATTTACATAAATGACCCAACTAATATAATTGGGCTTTGCTTAAAACTGATAGAAAATTTAGTTAAAAACTTATATATTGTATATTTTCCAACACTTATATAAAATATATAATTGGAAATAATAAAATAATAATAAATTTTATAAAATATATAAATTTTGCATATTTTATATTATATACATTTAATATTATTATTTTTATACAGAAAAAGTCAATCCGCCTAGGCGGCCTAGGCGCTAAGCGGTGGTCGACCGCCCGACTAGAGCCTAGCGTCTTTTGCAATCTTGACATAAATTAAAGGTAAAACCTACAAAATTATATTCGTACATACTTTATAAACAAACATTATCAAGCACATGTATCATCTTGACCTGTCAGAAATATACTACATGGAACATTCATTGTTCATCAGAAACAGTTCTGGCTTTAAATCAGAAATCAGTCGTTCAACATAAAAACGATTAAGAAATGGTTCAACATATTGAATTTTTGTACTTATGTTATTTTTGTTTTCTTGATGGTGTACTTAACTAATAAAATTATTTTGTTAGCAACGCAAAACCACCAGAAACAAAGAAACCGAATTATTGATAACTTAACCCCTCAAAAATATAATAAAAAATACAATTAACATCGTTGTGATACTGATAAATCAATCAACATAAAAAAAATATTAGAGTTAACTAAACAATCAATATGTGCTCCAAAACCCTAATTTAAACATTCTCTTTATAAACTCAAAACCCTAAATTCAACAATGAGTAAATAACATTAAAGGCCAAAAAATATTAAAGAATACAAGGAGGAAATAAAAAAGAATGGTAACAAACAAATAGCTAAACAAAAAAGTAAAAAAAAAAAATAATAATAAAAAAAAAAAAAATCCTTGATCTTTATTGTCGTGTGTAATCACAGAACCACATAACCAAAAAGCTCTTTTTGTTTTTCACATATTATGTGTCTACTGCTGTCCACAATTCCAAACAATCAAGCACAAACGAATTTTTAGAATATGAAACTGAAACGATAGAACCTGAGACACTAAGAATGAGTAGCATGTAACTTATTACAGTCAACTATGAATGAATGAGGAGCAATGCCGAATGATGGGTATTTATAAGATGAGATTAGGATTTCTGTTAAAATAAGAAAAAAAAATTAAAAAAAATAATAAAAAAAACTAAAAAACATGGAAGTATCACTTGCAGAATTGAGGGAGTCTTAATAACCTAGCCATTCTGGAAATAATGTTTGATTGATTTGTGTTCATTGTTGTAATGCTAATGCTAATGGGAGGGGTTGTACCCCAACCAACCGACCCCCCAACTGAGTCTCCTTTTAGCTCAACCGGATGCAACCGAGTTTCACTGCAACTTTTTTATTCTTTTGGTTGGCTATTCAACCATAAGTTTCATTTTTTTTGTTGTTGTTTTTATTTAATTTGTTTTTGTGAGGTATGTTTTTTGTTATAGTTGTGGTCGTCTTACTATTTATTTGTTTGTGATGTGCCAAGATGACCTTAATATTTATAATTACCATTGACATTGGCATAAGAGAATCTGATTTTAGGTCAATGTTCTTACAACACTCAAACTATGTCATTACTTTTTTAAACATAAAAAAACGTACTCACACAATTATGCAAGTCCATGTAAACAATTTAACCTTGATTATACGTTTTTAATATATTAATTTTTATTTATTTATTTATTTATTTATTTTTTTAAGGTAAAAATATATACAAGTACATACAATATAGTTCCAGTGCTCTTGGACATAAGGGTGAGCATCGGTCCCGGACCTGACCGACAAGACCGAAGACCGAATTAAGGTAAAAATCGGGACCGAGACCGAATGTGGTCGGTCTGGTCAGGTCGGTTCTCGGTCGGTCCGTCGGTCGGACCGGACCGAGGACCGAATTAGCCCAAATGCATAGACCGAGGACCGGACCGAATGTGGTCGGTCCGGTCCGGTCCTGTCTCGGTCGGTCCGGTCCGTTCGGGTCGTTTGCTCACCCCTATTTGGACATTCCCAAAGTCACATTTTGAAACTGCACCAAATTCTTCAGGCTACCCCCAATGACACCCTCATTTTTCCTACCACATCAGCTTTCTCTCTCGTGCAACCTACGGATGACCTTTTAGCCATAATAAGACGACCGACATCTATTTTTATTAACAACTTTTTTAACAAAAAATTAAAATTCATTAATAATAAAAAATATTACATAAATAATTCCAATAAAATTAAAATATTACAATAATAATTAAAATCTTAAACTAATATTTTTATACTATTTAACTACTACACACTGATAGCACACGAGTTGTACCCCTGCTTTGAATTATAAACGATGTTTCAATTGTATACTTAGCTATTACGCTCAGTTCTCGAGTTTTTAGGGAAGGAAAATGGAAAAGAATAGGAAAGGGAAAAGAAAAGGAAGAGGAAAGTAAGTGTTAGTTGCTATGTTCTTGAGATAGAGGAAAAGAAAAAGAAAGTAATCATAATCATGTTCTTGAGTGAGAGGAAAAGGAAAATAACTTGGTCAAATTACATATATGCCTTTAATTATTAATGTCAAATGTTTTAAAAGGGTATATTAGTCTTTACAAAACATATGATTCCGCTTTCTTTCCTTTCCTCCCAAAGTGGGAGGAAGATTCTTATCAAATCTTCCTCTCTATTTCATTTCAGCTTCCTTTCCTCCTTTAAAAAGACTCAAGAAAACAAAAACTTTCCGCTTCCTTTAATTTCCTCTTCCTTTTTAACTCGAGAACTGAGTGTTAAGGTGACACTTATACACTTAACAGAGTGATAAGTGTCTTCACCATGTGATTTATTAGAGTGACAAGTATACATACAAATGCAACATCACTATTTATGAGTAATTTTTACCAACTCACTCTCTTAATTTTTCAACTTCCACATCATTTCTTGTTTTATATTATCCTTTCTTTATGTTTTGGTCTTTGATCTCAATGTTTTCTATATGCATTAAAATTTTGGTTTCTACTTATAATTTATGAGGAACAAGGATCGGATTGTCTAAGCTTATTTAAGGTTTGACTTTTGGAATTTTACTTTTAATTCTCATTTAACTTTTTGTTTTGGATTATAGAGATTTTTATGGACATAGAATTCTGATTTGCTTTTGATGACAACTTCATATATATGATCTTTTTCAAAGTGCAACAAATCAAGCATAGTTGTCCAGTGAAGAGAATAAAGCTTTTCACCAATGCAATTGAGGATATCCAAAACTTTTAACTACATTTCCGCCAGTAGTGCCAAAACAACTTTGATCACCAAACTGCAGCAGCCCCCCTCACAGATTTAACTAAAATGACTGGTAAAATTATGCAAAACCACACAAAGTTATATAAGATATATTTTTTTAACATTGTGTCATAATCAAACACCACCCCACTCGGTGATTATTTTCTTCTTCTTCTTTATGTTTTGCTTTTCTTCATCTTCATGTAAACCGTCAACTTTTCCTCACATGTTAATCTTGAATCAGTTACCACTGTGAGTGAGTTGATTATTTTTGCTTTGAGTTGTATTATGATCTAGTTTCGATTTAAAGTATCATTAGAATTTCTCTTTTACTAGTTTGCTTAAATGCACTATCTGTGAAAAAAAAAATAGGGTTACCAACCTGCCGACATTGCCTTTCTTTTTCTTAGCAATAATAATAATAATCGACATCTAAATAGGATTAGCAATAAGGTTACACCATAATTAGATCCAGAAAATAACACTTAAAGTCATGGCAATAATTCTATGAGTTTATGTGGATGGAATATGTCAATATAAAAAGTAATCAAACGATAACAATGAGACACTCATTCTCTTGAAAGCTAGTTTCACCATTAAATGTAGCAATTACGGAAAGAAGGGGCAACTCTAGGAACAGGAAAATGAAGCTTGAAGAAGAAGATGAAAATACTTGATTACAGTTATTGCTTGTTCATGCGTGTAATCTTTTGTAACTTCTTTTGTTTCTAGCTCATTGCTAGCCAATTCTAATAAAGATCCTCGTTAAAAAAAAAAAAAAAAAAAAAAAGATGGTCCAAGCCCGATTGCCATCTATGGTTCATGTATCTTTATATATTGTGCCTGAATAATAATTATAACCTACCGGAAATTGGATGTCCAATATTGTATCATGAGTGGGTCTAATTTCAAGGCCTATTCAACCATTGGCTGTGTGCCACCTCGTCAAACCCTAACTACCATCATTTGCCTCTTCTCTATTACAAAAAAAATCTGCTAAAACCATACCCGCATACTATATATTTTGGATATAAATTTTAAAACATTTGCAGTTTATTGACGCCGTCAGCATCAATCTCTTCGTTTTAAATTCTAACTTTCATTAGGGTTTGCCCACCACAAAACATGGGAATCACACGCACTCATTTCACCATGGATCGGCGTTAAAACAAACGTGCCATGTGCTGCGCCGCTTATATCGTTTGTTATTCTCTTTTAAAATTTTTAAAATTCTTCTTAATTCTCTCACTAAAACAAACCCTAACTATCAAAATCAACCAACAATTAACCGTCAAAATCAACCAACAATTAAAAATAAAAAAAATAAAAAAAAAAAAAAAACAAAAACACATCAATCTTCAACTAAAAAGAAGAAGCACAAAAAATGGATCAAAACAAACCTACCAACTCGAAAATGATGGTGCGAAGCTTCAAACTAATTATTTAGATGTTATTTATGTATCTCTCGATTTTATACTTATTTATGAATGTTATTGCTATTTATGAACATTTTTCGTATTTTTTTGTTGTATTAATGACATGCAATTGATGATTATGTATTTATTTGAGATTTTCTTTGTCATCTTGTAAAGAAGAAGAAATTTATGAAGATTTTCTTGATTTTAGATGTTTTAGATGTTTTAGACCGATTTTGGAAAAATATCACATGTGATAAAACAGTTGTGGTAGATGTGGTAGTGATTTGAATGTGGTAGTCTGGTAGTGGGTTTAGTGGTTTAGTTTTGAATTTTGGTGGTGGTGGTGGTGGTGGTAGTGGTGGTGGTAGTGGTAGTGGTAGTGGTGGTAGTGGTGGTGGTGGTGCTTGATTATAGTGGTAGTGATAGTAGTAGTGGTAGCGAACGTCGATTTGACTTTTAGCGTTCTTCGTGATAATGGATATGTTTTAGCTTGTTACGAGTATAATTTTGATGTAACTTATGATGCGTTTTTGAGTGTGAGAGAAATATTTTATGGTATATCACTAGTGATAAAAGCAGATGTAGCGATAATTGATTACTTGTCACACGATTAGTGATCATGTAGCGATAAGCGATACATTTTAGTGTTCTTCGTGGTAGTGGTGGTGGTTTAGTTATGACTTTTGGTAGTGGTAGTGTTACTAGTAGTGGTAGTGGTGCGATGGTAGTGATGATGATGAAGAGCGATCGCGGATAACTTAAATATTTAATGGTATATCACCGGTGATAAAAGCAGATATAGTGATTTTTTTTTATTTTTTTTTTTTTTTTTGATAGTATAACAAGCTGTGATGATAAGCCGTTATACTTGAAATAACTATATTTCAAATACATTTTGATTAGAATTTATAGTGTCTTTTGTTTTATATAACATAAGACATTAAAATTTTGATTTTGAAAAAATGTAGAAGATGATATTTACAAGCATCCGGAGACAATACAAGCTTTAAGCGGTCGGTTTTGTGCGCTAATAAATCTTTAAACATAAAATTGCGAGACATTCTGTTTGTTTCTTAAAAAAATTTGTAAATGCGGTTTGTCGACAAGCAAATTTTGAGCGTATCTCCAGAGATTGAAAAGGAAAAGGTAAATTGCAACATATAAGCATGTCTCCTTTAGAAAAATATCAACTATGATAAACCTTGTATGTATCGGCATACTTGTTTTGACATTTAGCCACGTGTTATATCACCGTGATACAAATTGATATGACATACTTGCGAGAGAATGTTATAAAATTGTATGGCGCATAAACATTCGAGTTTATATTTATCGAGAATAAATATTCATGAAAACTTACTTGGGATTTGTTTTGTGCAGATTTGAATACAAGTCTAAAAGAAATGAAAAAGAAAAGAAGCAAGAAACAACCTCCAATTCAAAAAAGCACCATATCCAGAAAAAAGCAACCAACACCACCACCAGAAACAACAGAAACACCAACACCAGAAACAACACTACCACCACCACTAACAACAGAAACACAACAGCAAACATCTACACCCTCACCACAGAAAACAACCACAAAATACACAAAGTCATCAATCAAAAATACCTATCTAGAAAAGACACCCACAAAACAGATAACAACCATTGCACGATCAAGGCTTGTTACACCATTAAATCAAGCATCACCCGAAATAACATCACCAGAAAGCACACCAATAACAACTCTAGCAACCATCGAAACCACACCAACACCACCACCAACCCAACCAACAAACATGGAAGAAACACCATTTGTACCAACACCAGAAACAACAACCCAAGCAACACCCGAAGCGACACCCCAAGAAACAAATCCTACAGAAACTGTCATACCCAAAGAAGCAAACCCAAAGTTGAAACCCAAGCAACCAAAAAGCGAAAAGAACAAGCAACAGATTCACGGTTCTTTGTAACAAGATCAACAACAAAAAACAACAAACCGAAAAACCAAAGAAGGAACAAACCGAAAAGGAAAAAGAAAAAGAGGGAAAGCGGGAGGATGCAAGAAAAAAAGAGGAAGAAAAAAAAGAAAAAGAAGGAAGAAAGGAAGAAGGAAGAAAAGGCAACAAATCAAAAAAAAAAGGAAGAAAGCGAAGAAGAAGAAAGAAGAAGAAGGAAGAAGAAGAAAAGAAGAAAAGAAGAAGCGAAGAAGAAGAAAGAAGAGGCGAAGAAGGGCAAGGAAAAATGGAGGTGGAAGTCGAGGAAGATGAAGAATATGTAATTGCATTCAAGTCGTTAAGGGCTAAAACGATTGTCCAACCATTTTATGATGCAACACACTCACGAGCCGGAAAGAAGGAAAATGGTCACAACAATGGGATTTGGAACATTGATTGATTTTCCGTTGTCAAGAATCCACGAAAGCTACCCTACTTCATATTGACACATTTGGATGTGGAGCGATGCAAATCAACTTGCCAAATGGGGTGTAATAAAATCACTCCGAAAGCGATTAGGGAAGTTTTGGGATACCAATGGGTCCTAAACCACTTTGCTCGGGACCACAAAAGGTGGGATGACGAATTTATGAAACAATTTATGGCACAATTCCGGAAAAGAAAAGGATAACAACAACAACGTTATCAAAGGTGATTCAGTCTGAAGAAAGCAGACTTCACCTTCCAAATGAATTACCTAATGTTGTTTGCAAACTGTCGGGAACTTGCTATACAGATTCGATGTTGAAGTATCACGTCCTTCAATTTCGATGACACGGAAGAAATACCGAGAATGGTGGTGCTCATTCATTTGGAACTGTATGAAAGTAAGCAAGGATGGGTGGGATGACTCAATATGGAGAATTGGTACTACGGACCACACGCATGACATTCACGGTAAGTCAAGGTTTTCTTTAAAAATATGCTTTAAAACAAATATGATGTAGGGTATCACAAGTGATATTTTAAGTTAATGATGAGATAAGATGTATTCTATCACCGGTGATATTACAAGTTGTTTTTATTAAATAGATGCCATGTACAATATCACTTGGGATACTAAAAGATTAATCTACCACTTCTTTTAATAAGTAAAGGTTTTAATGAATGTTTTGTTTTCTTGAAAACAACTTATTTACTTGCATTTCACAAAGTTCGATGAAATGGATGTGCCACGAAAATGGCGACCATCGAAATTGGACCACAAACTGATTGAGAAAAGGCAAGAGATGGAGATGGGCATGGAAGGGTTTGGAAATGTCATGGTCATCGAAGAAGATGATGACAGTGAAGAAGCAGATATCAGGAAACAGAAAGAGGTAATACTTATAATTAATATGAAAAATTTGAATATATCACTAGTGATAAAATACTTATAATTGCTTTATTTAATTAAAAACACAACAAGTATATGAAGCTGTTGAAGAAAAGTTTGCTAGAGTTTTGAATGAAAAGAGAGAGTTAGAAAATTTTATAAGGGTAAGCATGGAGATATACCTAGGAGATGAAACAATAAGGTTATATGTAGAAAAATACAACATAAAATTCCAGCGAAATCTTCAAATAGATGAATATGGTAGCGTGATTGATAATCAAGAAGGAACTAGCAGAAGAGATGGAGGAGATGATGGAAGTGATGATGAAGGCAGGAATACTGAAGGAGGAGGAGAGGATACAGATAATGGGAATGATGATGATAGCGAAGGAGGAAATGGAGAAGGAGGAAACAAGGATAAAGAAAAAACCACAAAAGAGACTCCTGCAGAAACAGATAAACAACAGGTTAGATAATTATAATTTAAAGTACTTATCTGTATACAATATCACAAGTGATAAATTTTTACATAACAAAATGGTAAAAAATACAGGCTGAAGAAGAAGCAATTGCAAAAAGAAGCGGTGAAAAAAAGCTCGAGAAAAAAATTTGAGAAAAAAGAAAGGTGAAAAGAAGAAGAAAGAAGAAGCCGAAAAGGTAATATCACAAGTGATAAATTCTAAATATAACAAAGTCATACAATACAATACTTTTTTTTTTTTTTTTTTTTTATTCTTTAATTTTTAATTAATGCAGGCTGCAAAAGAAGATGCTGCAAAACAAGCAGCTGCAAAAGAAGCTGCAATCAAAAAACAAGAAGAGGCTAAAAAACAGGCTGAAAAAGAAGCGGTTGCAAAAGAAAGTGAAAAAGAAGCTCGAGAAAAAAGAATGTGAAAACAAGAAGCTCGGAAGAAGAAGAAGCCGAAAAGGTAATATCACAAGTGATAAATTCTAAATATAACAAAGTCATACAATACAATAGTTTTTTTTATTTATTTATTCTTTAATTTTTATTAATGCAGGTGCAAAAGAAGCTGCTGACAAAACAAGCAATGCAAAACAAGAAGAGGCTGCAAAGAAGAGGCTACAAAACAAGCTCTAGTGAAAGAAGCGGAAAAAAAAAAGGCGCAAAAGAACTTGCCAAGAAAAGAAAAGAAAAGGTTAGATAGTTGCTCTGCTTAAAATAGGCAAGAAAAGGCGATGTATCTTGGCGCCTTTGAAGAGCCCTTTTAGTCCCTTCTAGTTGAACTACTATTAGTACCCATTAATTCCTACGCATTTGCATGCTTTTTGTTCACGTGCATGCTTTTGCGAAAAACTTATGATCTATGGTTTGTAATAACTAGTATTTTAGAGATAGGGAACTCCAAACTTTAAGAATGAATGGTGAATGTATGCTTTCTTCTGATTTGCATAAATCCCCATTCATTCTTATGCATTGCATAGTTTTTCTTCACATGCATGCGCTTATAATCTACCATTTTAGCGATATTGAATCGCAAACTTTAAGAATGAATGGGAAATGAATCATCGATTTTTGTCTTATTTTGAGAATTATAGGCTTATATGACTAAAAATAAAACAAAATAAGCGACTTCTGTAACATAAGCGAAACAAAAATAAGCTCGTAAGACATATAAACTTAAACAAAACACCTTGCGAGAACTTTTCATATCTAAACCTTATTAGATGCTTAAAAAAAACAGGCTGAAAAAGACGCTGCAGCCAAAAAACAAGCAGCTGAGATACAAGAAGAAGAAAGGGCTAAAGTTGGAGAATTTCAAAGCCTAGAAATTCAACACAAAGCATTCAGGACTGAGAAAGATGTTGCTGAAGAAAGCAACAAAGAAAATGAAAAAAAAGAAGGAAAAAGGATTGTTAAACCATCGGTGTACTTGAAATCACCTTATATGAACAAGAAGGCAGACACGATGAAACCGTTAATAGAATTTGAAACAATGCTAGCTAACAGCTTATTTTCGATGGAAGAAGATATCATGTAAGATTTAAATTTGCTGTTAGTATTAAGGTTATGTTATTTATCACAAGTGATATGCTATATTTAAGAACCTAAATTTTATCAACTGTGATATTAAAAAACAGAGAAGAGGTATTCAATGATGGCAAGGCACACGGTACCAAGAATAGTAATGCAATCAATTGCGCGGGCTTGCTAATAGAAAGTCGGTGTCGATGCATTCGCTTCGGTATTGAATCATGAGGAGAGGAAGAACAAAGTTGGAAAAATGAAGACAAGATACTACTTCCCAACAGATGCAGTGGTAAGATATAAAAACTTCCAAAAAAATGCAATAATATATCTATGCGTTTCAAAAATTATGTAATATGTATTTTAAATTATCTTGAATCTATTGTCATGATACAGCTGCCAGAGATTCTGAAGAAAGAAAAAGATGAAAAAAGCAGTATGACAACTTTGAAAGACTAATGAAAAAACTCATGACTGAGGAAGAAGCAAAACGGAAATTGAAAGATGTGAAACTTGTATTCTTTCCGATAATTGCTCACGACCATTACTATGTCATAGTTTTCAATCGGAGAAGAACAGCGTTGTAATATCTTGGACAACGACATTTCGGATGCCCTACAAAGATAAATACAAACCCAACTTTGATTTTGTGGTAAGCAATGTACGAACCGAACTCTATTTAAATACTTATATCACTAGAGATAAATTGTAGCAAGTAATATCACTAGAGATAAATTGTAGCAAGTAATATTTTGTTAATTTGCGAAATCATTGCTTGTAAGTTACTTGATGAGGGCTTCACACCCAATCCTCAATCGATGTTGAAAAGAAAGAGAAGCCGACTCTTGTGTTAAAGATGAAATGGAGAACCTTTTGTCATGATACGGTTGAACTTCCCTAGGACTAAGAGAGAGAGATTACGAAGAAAGTTAAAAAGATGAAAAAAGCGATATGACAACTTTGAAAGACTAATGTCAAAAAACTCATGGTAGGCGGAGGAAGAAGCAAAGCGGAAATTGAAAGATGTGAAACTTGTATTCTTTCCGATAATTGCTCACGACCATTACTATGTCATAGTTTTCAATGAGAAAAAGCTTACTTGATAGGGAGAAGGGCGAAGCCAAAACTTTATAACGTTGTAATCTTGGACGTTGTAGTGTAGTATTAGGGTAACGAATTGATAAGGGATAACAAGATTGAGGGCTTCACACCCAATCCTCGATACGATGTTGATTCTTGACTTTGGCCAAAGAGAAGATACCTAAAAGTGAAAAGGACTAACTTGTGTTAAAGATGAAATGGAGAACAAGGGATAACAATAACAAGATTGCGGCTTATACATGATGATGCATATGGAGACATTTGAAGGTGAAGCGGGATCAAATTGGAAGCCAAACATCATTGATGAAAAAAATCACAGATATCTTGAACAAATGAGAAGAATGAGGATGAGGTATGCGACTAAGATCTTGTTACATGAAGTGAATCAAAAGAGTGAGCGATGTCGAATATGCAATCAAGTTTCTTTGAAAAACACAAGCATGATGAGAAAGAGATTCAAAAGGTGGTTGAAGAAGCTATCGGGAAGAAGATAGTGAAGAAAACAAGCATTAAATGTATTTAATGCTATTCCAAAACAATTTACATTTCATTTAAGTATTTAGATTTCTAAACAACGTAGATGGTTTAAAGTAGGTTTAAGAATCGATATGCAAAAAACAATAGTAGAAATTTGCAGAGCCACGGAATGTGACAGACGGTGTCAAGTTTGGGAAATACCTAAGTAGATGGGTGGATCTATTAGGTACCGAATCACATTCCACAGTGTGGGAGATTGAACTACATTTTGTTTTGGATTTTGCATATTTTAGTTGGATTTTACATTTTGTTACGCATTTTAGATGCAAGTAGGATTGTCAGACCACGAAATGTGATGGACGGTGTCAAGTTTGGGAAATACCTAAGTAGATGGGTGGATCTATTAGGTACACGAATCACATTCCACAGTGCGGAGATTGTACTACATTTTGCTCGAAATTTGCATCTTTTGTTGGAAATGCGGGCGTATGCTTTTAGATGTATTTTACATTTTGTTACGGATTTTAGATGGAAGTAAATGCTTTTGGGTAATATGAATATAACCTTGCTTATGTTCTTCTCACGACATATGCATGTATCTATCACTATATATATTTATGTTGTTGGATAATTCATAGAAGATTTCGCTACTCGGTACCTTTAGTTTATATAAATGAATTGGTGAACCCAAGATCGGTAAATTTGGGATTATGATGAATTTTTTTCAAAGTGTAAATGCTTTATTTGCGATACTTTGGTAATTGATAAGATGATTGCCAAGGCACCGTGTCCTTAAAGTGTATAAAATGACTCTATCAAATTAAGAGACCGATTATTTTGCAATGACATACTCTGTGAAAACATGTTAAAGCGGTAAACAAAAACTAGCCTACCAACAAAATTTAGATCTTGAGTCACCACAAAACTAGCCTACCTTCTTCTCTTTTTTTCTCTCTTTTTTTAAATGTATCACTTGTGATATTAGAACATATCACCGGTGATATAACTAAAAGTTTATTATATCACTGTTATGTCACTGTCATCTAACAAAAAGAAAAAGCAAAAATAAGTAAGAATTTATTACTTCAAAATGTACTTTGAGATGTGAGCTTGTATGTGCTTCTTTGTGAAAATTTTCAGTTGACTAGTATAGACAAAAGCTTTTCAAAAATGTAGTCAAGGACAATCTATACATACACAAAAACATGCAAAAAAGCATGATTTAAATGAAATCATCTTGCACAAATATGAAATGAAACATGATTATGCAAATTAAAACAATATTTAATTGTTTATCACGGTGATATAAATTAAAAAGGCAAAAAGTTTACATAAAGTAAAAATAGAAGGATGAAAATGTAAAGTTCAATAAAATAAAACCGGATCTCGGAAAAACACACACACAAATAAAAAAACACACACCAACAATCTATCCTTGAAAAATAAACGACGAACCGTTGAATCAAATTCGAAATACATAAATATGAAGGAATCGCAACCTCAAAAACCGGATAAGGAAAACAATCATTGAAAATATGGATAATGGTACGACACTCATTTCGATATTATTTAAAAATTAATTGAATTTTATTCTTGTTTGCGTATTTTATATGAGTTTTATATGCATATTTTATATATGTTTGCTTATTTTAAGATGTTTTGAAACAATGATAAATTACAGATTATATAAAAAAAAAATGAAATGATTGTTGAAGATAAGTGTAATATACTAGTTTATCTACTGTGATTTAAGAAAATATGTTGAAGACAAAATTTTATGCTATTGAATTAGAAGTTACAATAGCGACAACTCATTTCATTGATTGTTAGATGTTTACAGCTGTAGAAACTAAGATCGTCGTAGTTTTGGGATAGTTATAAATTGAGGCACATTGTAGTTTGATTGAAGTTTTGCTAATACAAGATAAAAATCTTAAAAAAAAGAAGCTCAGCTAACTGTTTTGGGCTTACAACTTCATTCAAAATGCATAGTGAAAGAACTTAGTTTATACATTTTGAAGTTGTAACTAGTTTGAGTGAACTTGTAAACTAAGGGACATAAATGTGACTATTTTGGGATCGTTGAAACTTTTTTTGGGCTCATTGTAAATCAAGGTGATTTGGTTGTTAACATGTAGAAAAAGAAACGAAAGGTGTACACAATACTGAAGGTAGTTTGGTTGTTAAAAACGTCTACCCAAATTTGGTTAATTTGTAGATTCAATGACTGTGAAATTGCCAACCAATGTATAACTGGATTCGCTATTATTTATGATATATTATATGATAAACATACAGATGAACAGAAACCAAAAAGAAGAAAACAGTTAGCAAGATTAGGATGTAAGAAAAAACGTTTTAGAGGTTTGCATCCAAAAATTAAAGAAAAAGGGTTGGAGGAAAAAAAGAAGATGATGAAGGTAGAAGCAACAAAATTAAAGCATGAGCAAGAAAAAGAAGCATCGGAAAAAGCTACAGAACAGGTATATCAAAAAGTGTTTTGAGATAGTTCTGTGAATGCTATATCACAAGTGATAAATGCTAAAATATCACAAGTGATAAATGCCCAACAATTTTATTTTATTATTTTATTTTTACTACAGGATGCAAAAGAAGCTGAAAAAGAAGATTCTACAAAAATGAAACAGGCTGAAAAAGAAAATCCTGAAAAAACAGAAAAATCTGAAAAAGAAACTGCTGCAAAAAATGATAATAAAGAAGAGAATCGTGAAAGAGAAAAGGAAAAGGAAAAAGAAAAATTGGTGAAATGGAAGATGATGTAAACGAAGAGATTGAAAAAGATTCAAAAAGCGAAAGGTGTACACAATACTCAAGGAAGGGCATCGGTTAAGCCACTTTTGAGGCAATGCGTGGGTTAAGTGTAGAAAGAAAGAAGGTTATAACACAAATGGGTTTTGGAGACTTGATAGAATTCCCAATAAATGAAATACCGACAAAGCTTGCCTTCTTTGTGGTAGACAGCCTCGACATAGAATCAATGAACCTTAGACTTCCAACAGGGAATTTAAAAATTTCTCCACAAATTGTGCATGAAGTTCTCAGACTACCAAATGGATCAAGGACGCTAGAAAGAGATGAAGGCCAAAGACAATACAATGATAAATTTGTTGAAGAATGGAAAGATCAATTCAAACACGAAAACAGTTTGACAACAAATGCCATATCAAAGGAGATAACAAAAACAACAAACACATATTTCATGTTCAGAATGAACATTTTAATGCTTATTGCAAATACATTGGGAGGATGCGATAAAAGCTCATTGTCGAAAAAGCGGTGTTGGAAAGCGTGTTTGAAGGAGATAATGTGAAAGATATAGGGAGTGCGAGATATATTTTTGATTGTGCAAGCTCAACAAAACATGATTGGTGCAAGAAAGAATAATAGGACGAGAGGTTGAGTATTACGGCCCGATTACATTCTTGATGGTAAGTAATAAATTTTAAATTATTTTTCTTCCTAACATAAAATGTTATGAAAATATATATTCATTGAGCGATAAAATGGTTGATGAAACGACTTGCATATTTACATTACACAAAGTTTGATCAAATGAATGTGCCGAGAAGGATACCGACTCTAAAAGTTGGAACACAAGTCTGTTGAAAAGTAGGAGATTCGAAATTGATTTCAACAAGTACTTTGGAATGGTGGAAATTATAGGAGATATGAATAAAGGCGAAGAAGATATTCAAAAGCGGTCGGTCTAAAAAATTAACTTCTTTGTTATGTCCTATCACAAGTGATAAAATAAATTATGCATGGTATCACTTGTGATAATGATAAAAATATAATAAAATATCAAAAAAAAAAAAAAAAAACTATAATATCACTGTTGATGATGTATAACTAATATGATCTTAAATTTGAAATTCAATCACAGGAAGTGTATCAGATGCTAGAAGATAAGATAGAAAGCATTTTGAGTGAGAAAGAAATGCTAGAAGAAACAATTAAAGAATACATATGTAAATTCAAAGGGGATGAAAGGCTTCGACAATTTAGAGAAAGAATAAAAAGATTTTCAGTCAACCAGATGATTGTTTCAAAGGAAAAAGTCCATTCTTATCATCAAGCTCTAAATCAACATCAAAGAGTCAAGCTCCATCAAATTTGGCACAAGTGATGATGAAGATGGAAATAATGAAGTACAAAATCCATTTGCGGACAATATCTGAACACGGAGATGAAAATGACGAATCAATGATAATTGATGATCTTTGTCAAAACGATGAAGCAAACGACCAAAATGGAGAATCGGTCTATAATGAGAATGAAGTTGCGCAAGGTAGTGGAAACAAAGGCGCAAGCAATACCAAAATGATGAAACCGATGAAAACAACAAGAAGGATAGAAGAGAAAAGGATGAAGTTGTGGGAAACAACGATGGGAACAATAACAAAAGGGTGAAGCTGCGAGAGAAAAAATGAAGGAAAAAGATGAAACAAACAAGGTTACAAGTCAAAAAGTAATGAAGAAACTAAAGATCAAAGAGAACCTTTTGATCACGATGATGATATTTTGGAGATTTACTAAACAAAGCGATGAAGAATTTAGAAATGAATTGAGAGAAATACAAAGGAAACAAGCCAACATGGATGCAAAAGCGAAATGAAGAAGTGAGCAGATATGCAGAAAGTGAGAACCGTGAGAACCTTAAGAAAGCAGAAAAGTGTTGAAGAAAAAGAACAAACAGTCCATCTTCACGAGCCCTAGTTTCGTCTTTATACGGGGTCTCACCAAGCTTTGATCTAGGAATTGATAGCCAGAGTGCGGTCAAAATCAAGTGATGAAGGAAAACAATATCGATTGCACGAAATCTCCATACATGAACAAGAAGGTCGACACGACAAAAGATCTAACAGAGGTGGAAAAACTCTTGGCAAGAAGCATCTTACGTATGCAAGGAAGCAAGCGTAAGTTTATATTTAAAATTTCGATATCTAATTTATTATAGTTATCACTTGTGATAACAAAACATATATTAGTTTCTTATATTTATCACCGTGATACAAAAACATTTACCTATATACACGGTTCCTTATACTTATCACTTGTGATATTGTGAGCAGAGAACAAGTTTTCGTGAGCGATAAAGGTTTAGGATTAATGAGAATGAATGTTCAATCACTAGCGCCAACCTTGAAAATTGAAATTCTGTGATAGATACCTTTCTCGATATCCTAAACTACGAGGAATTGTTCTCAGATAGAAAGATCAAACGACATTACTTTTATACATCAATGATGGTAAGATAAATTTTTATATCAAATGAACGTATTTCTGTATTAACTTTTATTTATTAATAATAATAATAATTTTTTTAATTGTCAATCAGCTTCCAGGAGTATTACAAGATAAGCCAGAATTGTTCATTGACAAAGTAGATAAACAGTATGATATGTTTGAACACTTGATTGCTATTCAGATGGAAGAAGACACAAGCAGGCTCAAATTTGATGATATTAACTTGGTATATTACATTACTTATATAAATTAATCAAGAAACTTAGTATATTATTTTAAATTTAATACTTTTTTCATGATAACAGGTATTCTTCCCAATAATAGCACATGGACATTACTATCTAATAGTTTTCGACATCGTTAAAGGAACATCTGTCATAATTGATAACAGCGATTCAGATGCAACATACGAAGGAAAGTACAAAGAAAATTATGAGTTAGTGGTAAGAAAAATTATTTGATTATTTATTTTTAACATATAATATCACAAGGGATACTAGTCTATAATTGACATTTTATATTATAAATTTCGGAGGCGGTTTTGTAAGACACTTGTCAACATATGAACATCCAACGGGATATGAAATGATGCATCAAACACAAGAACCAACAATATTAAAGATGGATTGGCAAACAAAAGCAGAAAAGATAGATTGCGGTTTGTACATGATGATACACATGGAACTTCGAAGGAAAAATTGGATCAAAATGGCAAACATGCATTCTAAAGGAAACACACAAACATCATCGAATTCGGATAGAAAATATGAGATCAAGATACGTAACAAAGATGTTGCTTCATGAAATGAGCAGCGGAAGATGATGTCGGACTATGCATTAAAGTTTCTTGCGAGAGAACAAGGACGAAAAAAAGTAAAGAAGCTTGTCAAGGAGGCAATAAAGAGAAAGTATGCGAACTAAACAACAATTGACCGAGTGCTTAATGTTTTATGTTTGGTTTCATGTAAAACAATTAGTAATTCTCTTGACTACTTATTAATCACGATGTCGGACTATCGTTTTGTAAAACAATTATCTTTATCGTTGTCGAAGTTGTAAACAATGATGATTTCTATTCGAGTTGAAAGATTTTGGAAAATCGAATTCAACCTTGCTTTTGTTAACTTTATTAAAGTATCCAAATGTCAGTAAATAACATGCCGTAACAATATAATAGAACTAGATTAGCAAAAAAACTTATTTCAATTATTCAATAAAGTCACAAAAAAGTAAACTCATAAAAAGGTATAAGCATTTCATCAATTTTGTATGCTTTATCACAAGTGATAAAAATGAAAAAATGGAAGAAAAGTAATAACAAATAGAAAATCATCACAAGTGATAAAATTGTAAAAAATTGGATAAGACATAACAGATAGACTGCACCTCAACCTCAACTTCAACCTCAACCTGCATGTCCTCTATTGCAGTGGCTGCGCCGATGACTCCACCTCAACCTGGACAAGTACTCCTTCAGCAGAGCTGCCGCCTACTTCAGCATTATTGGTCAAATATTTACCCTTATCTGGACAAGTAGTCCTGTTATGCTCCGTCGACCCACAAATACTGCACGACTTCTTTTGCTTCTTGCTTTTATCAAATGCTTTCTCACGTCCACCCTTGATACGCTCCCTCATAAAACCCTTATTGCTCGCTTTCGATGGATTTTAACATAAATTTTAGTAGGCTTCTTTATACCCATAAACTCTTCAACAATTTCGAAACATTACGGGAAGGAGCAGGTTGGCAAATCAGCCTCAACTTCAGTTTTCAACTTCTTTAGCTTGTCTACAAAAGAAGTCAACTTTCCTTTATTGTTAATCATCATATGAACACACGACTCAACTAAACCAGTTGCCTCAATTGCAAGCCTCTCTATTTCTTCATTGTTCTGACCATAACGAGCCTTTTGCCTCCTCAAATCAGCAGGAATCAAATCCCTTGTCCAACGCCTAAGTAAATACTGATCTGGGATAGAAACAACCTTGCAATTCTTGAACACACAAAAGATGTGACGACACAAAATACCACATCGAACAAAAAGCTGACAACAGCAAGCAACTGAACCATCTACTTTGTTATACACCACCTTCATAAAAAAAAGTATAAACTTTTATGAACTTTAATTGAATATATCACAGGTGATACCTCATATAAAACATAAAAGAACATAATATCACAGGTGATATTAAAAACAATATCACAATATCACAAGTGATACTAAAACAATATCAACTTTTATGAACTTTACATGCATAATATCACTGTGATACCTCATATAGACTTATAAACAAAGAAAGTAATGGATAATATCACGTGATACTTAAAAAAACTTGTAAAAAAAAAAAAAAAAAAAAAAGAAAAAGAGATGTACCTTGTACTCTCCAATGTCTTTTTGATACAAATTAAGCTCTTCCTCGGTATTGTCTGAAGTACTTTCATCATCAACCACTCTTGGTACAATATCAGCATCCGGTTTTTCCTCAGATATAACAGAAACATCGCAACCCTCACCACAACTTTTAGACTTGATAGAACATAACCATGAGCCAGCAATTATCTCTTTCTGAACAAGAACAAACAGCTTACGAGTGTAAAACCTTGCTGCATGAATTTCAATTGCTAATGGCGTCAACAAAGCAGGAAATGAGTCAATCGACTGATGATCTAATCTTTCTTGTATGTATCTCTGTTTCTCCATTGCAGACTCATAACATACCATGAATTTAACAAGAGTAGAAGTAGGAGACGTGAAATGTGAAAAAAACGAGTTCTCACTCTCTGACCTAGATGTGGTCCTCATCAGTCCACATAGAGGAGAATCAACAAAAAAAGCAGGAATCCATGACGCCCTAATCCTATACATCTTATTCAACCACTTATGATTTTAAAGACCAAATTCAACCATCAACTCATTCCATCTCATCTCAAACTCTTCAGGGCCAATATACATGTTCCAAACAATCTTGTGAAA
The DNA here is from genome assembly GCA_022545495.1 of Chrysanthemum lavandulifolium. NCBI lineage: Eukaryota > Viridiplantae > Streptophyta > Magnoliopsida > Asterales > Asteraceae > Chrysanthemum > Chrysanthemum lavandulifolium. Next base: position 200,874,527 of record CM040246.1, on the reverse strand, counting down.
TTTATTCTTGAAATCAGTATCATCATAAATTCTCGATACAATCTAAAAACAGTAAAAAAGATAATAATTATAGACAACAAATGAAAAAAGTATCACAAGTGATACAATAAAAAAAGTGCCACAAGGGATACAAAAAGTATCACAAGTGATACAATCCAAAAAGATGCAAATATCACAGGAGATAAAAGATGCAAAATATCACGAGAGATACCTTAGGCGGAAGCTTTTGCATGATATGCCACATACAAAGCCTGTGCTTTGAATCAGGAAGAACTTCAGCTATAGCCTTCCGCATTGCACCATCTTGATCAATAACAATGATATTTGGAGAACGAACAAATGCTTTCTTGAATGCTTGCAATAACCAAACATAAGATTCGATAGTTTCATTTTAAGAAGACCCGAACCAACAGTCACAGATCTCCTATGATTATCTATTGCAGTAAAAGGCACGAAAACCATCCGTATCGGAAAAAAAAGTATCTCGGTGATAATATATACAAAATGTAGAAAAAGCAAATGCAAATATCACAAGAGATACTAAAAAGGTTCAAACAACATACTTGTTAGTTTTGTATGTGGCATCAAATGAGACGATATCGCCAAACTCTTTGTAATTCAATTTAGCAACTTGATCACCCAAAAGAGTCCAATAAGCTCGGCGTTCTCAACAAGATAATCAAAAGAAGTCGATGTAAATTTCTTCCGATCTTCCATACGGTTAATAAGCATCGTGCATCGCTATCTCCTATGAAACAGTTTATACCACGAACTAGATTGTTAAACTCGGTCTACGTACCATGAACAAGTCTTGAGGACCCTTTCAACCCGGTATACAAGCTGTGAGCTCTAGTCGCCCAATATTATAATTGAAGCTTTGATTATAAAGAGTCGCTTTCGATGTATGTTAGCTTCCTCTCACTCTTGGACAAATGCTTATACTCAACACGATCTAGCTCATGATTATGTTCCACATCGAACGTAGTAAGCCTATATTTTCTACTACCAGGCATCATATGAAAAACTGCACGTGCTTTGCAACGGTAATTCTAAAGTTTGAAGTCCTCACTTGTTTGTCACCTTTCTTAGGAGCTAACGTATTCAAACGAATTTTCTTTGGGCACCCTTCCCTATTGCAAACTAAATACTTCTCTTTACAAATCCATCCCTTAATCTTTTACGAGTAGACTTTCTAATACCAAATCACGCCTCTGAAGCATATCTCATGTACATACTAATGCAATCCTCAACATAATCATAAACACTAAACAAAAGCGGTAGCACACTAGCGACAACTCTAGGAACCCAAAAACCGATCCACGGGAGTATCAATAAAATCATGATGAATAAAAGATGAAGGAGTTTTCAAACCACTAGAAGTCAGTAAAGAAGGTGATAAAACACAAAGTCAAAAGCATAACACAATAACTTCAAAATTGTCTTAAAATATCACTTGGTGATACTATACATTATTTGAAATATCCTTTGGTGATACTATAATGAGATGATTCTACAAAAGACTAAAGCGAAACAACAACACATCCAATCAAAACTAACGACTTATTTAAAAGCAATATAACATCTACATTAATATACTTAAGCACTATCATAACAAAAACACAAAACCTATAACTCGAATTCAACAACATAAATTGACAACAACTATAACTCATTTTCGGTCAATATATGCAACAAGCGCAAACACGACTATTCTTCTTAAATATACAACAAGCGCTTTAAGAAATCACTTCCAAAACACTAGATTTCGACTACTTTGACTACTGAAAAAAGCGCTTCCAAGACAAAATACACTAACGGTACAACTATCGGCACCAACACTATCACTCTTCTTCATTCGAATCACTAACAAAACACAATCTCTCTAATCAATAATATGCAACAAGCTGCGACAATAACGACCCACGCATAGAAATATCGAACATCGCGAAGAAATCAAGTACACTACATTTACGATTATTTTCGTTAAAAAGCTTAAAATTAGAAGCAAATTACTCTAAAACCTTAATTAAAAAGCAAACTATCATCAACTTCAAATATCATTCTTTGAAACTACACAAATTAAAGTGAACAAAACACATCCAATCAAACTAACGACATATAAAAGCAAAATCAAACTAACGACTTATATAAAAGCAAAATCAAACTAACGACTTCATGAATAAGCAAAACCTAACAACACCATTAAATATCACGGTGATACAACACGAGTAAACTAATATTTGAATTAAAAGCTTAAACACCTTAATTAAACACTTAATTAACAAAACAACAATTAATAAGCAGTTAACATAAAAAAAAAAATGAATTAAAACGAAAACTCACATGATGCATTATCATCAACATTAGAAGCACAAATTGAACTCGTAACATCTAAATCAATTGAATCTTCTCCAACAGAAACAAGAACTTCAGTAAGATCAAAAATCTCCATTCTGCAAAATTGAAGAAGATAATTACGAAATTGAACAAAATAATGACGAAATTGAAGAAGATAATGAAGAATTGAAGAAAATAATGAAGAATTGAAGAATTACCGGTGGGATAAAGTGGAGGACGTGACGGTGATGACGGTGGTTGTACGGTGATAACGGTGGAGGATGTGGTGGTTGACCTGGTTGTTATGATTGAGAAGACGATAACCGTTTATGGAGGAAATCCACACGAGAGAAAAATGTGTGAGAAAGTGTGTGAAAGCAGTGGTAAATGAGAAAAAAAAAAAAGCATTGTGGTAAAAATGGTTAAAATGTTTAAATCTTAGAAAAAATAGATATATATATTGGGGTAAAAATAGGTTAAAATGTTTAAATCTTAGATTAATCACAACCATTAGATCAATCCAAATAAAAAGGTAAGGATTTGTTCCAAGTTTATGGTAAAGCACATCAAAATAAGAGTATGGGGTTCTTTTAATTTTAAATGAAAATTCCTCTAAAAAGCCCAAATTATCTCCAATCATGAGTTTGTTCCAATACAGGTTCTTGAGTACTTTACTGTAATGTCAGCCACAACGACTGTCCCTTCTTGATCCAAGCTTGTGTTTTTTCTTGTCGACACGGTTTGAAGGTCCAAACCTCCAATTGTTTCAGTTGTGGCTTCACTTGAAAAAAGAGTGTAGCAATCTTTTAAGATTTTGAGTGCATCCTGGCAGCATGTCTTCTTGCACAGCATCCCACGAAATAGATCGTCGACTAACCCAAGATAAGATAAAACTCAAACAAGTTACGGAACATGAATCATAACTAAGCCAAAAAAATGGCTGCAAGAAGTTCTAAAATGTCACAAATTAATTTTCACTTGATATAATTTGATGTAATCGTTTTTTGTCAGTATAGATCAGTGACTTACCAAGGCAACAAACAAAATCACATTGAAGATATCAATTACTCTTAAGTTCTGAATCATTGATTTTCAATTGATATAATTTTAATGTTGCAAGATATAATGTTTCAGTTTTGCAATTAAAAGCTAAGCAATAAATAGTATGGCCAAAAAATCAATGGCTTGAGGAAGAAGACATAACGCATTTAAGTCATTTCAAATGAGAGAAAGATTTGATTATGCATAATGACAACTGAGTAAGAATCAAATAAGAAATATGCATCTACCCATGAAATTCTTTTTTTACATTTGAAATTTTTTGCCGAAAACATTTCAAAATTCTTCTTAGTTTTATTTTTCTTCAAGTAGATCCATTTCCATTGACAACTAACGTGAAAAATTGTTAATTAAGTAGAATGACAATAAAAAAAGTGAAAAAAAAATTAATGAGTTATTATGGAAAGTATATAGAGTATTTATAGCTTTTGCCCTAAGGGTAAGGATCAGGTGAGAAAAAACTTAAAATGAGAAGAATGAGAAATAACTATAAGCGTATTTGAGATCGTCGACTTGAATTAGATGCATCTCATTTATTAGATGCATTACAATTAGTTTGAAAGTGATTTTGAAGTCAAACGATGCAAAGTAGTAATAGCAACAAATTTGACTGCAGAGGACAAAAATACATAGGATTTGTATAAACGATGAAATCATCTAATATATGTATATCGTATAATTTTAGCTAGAAAATATATTGTGATGCATTTAAAAGATTAGGGATGCATTTAAATCAAATCGATGCATCTCTAATGTGTAGTTATAGTTATTTCTCATTCTCTTATTTTAAAGATTCTTCTCATTTGATTCTTAGTCTTCTCCGTAAATAAAATTCCTAAAAATATTGCAGTTTTAAAACATGACAAAGGCAAGCTAATAGTATATGGTTTGGACTTTTCTTCCCCGCCATGTACGTCTCACATCCTTATCAGTTCCATTCTTTAAAAACACTCTTCGTCCCTTACAAAAACTATCAAATGCCTTCTGCTTTTACATTTAAACTATCATCCCTCCTTAAAACCATTGTTTGATCTTAACCCAATGTATATTTGTTAATCCTGAAATCAATATTAATCACTTCCAGATTTCCGAGCATCTCACTAAACAACCTCCACCATGGCGGATCCCACAATGCTCGGTACACAGTTTCAAGAAAGTCCTAATAACTACGGACAAGTAACTCCAAATGAGATTAGCGTTTCGTTGGATGAAGTAACTAGTGAACCACGACGATCCAATGCAACTAGCTTTGGTCGTAGTGGGGAACATGTCGTGGTTTGTTCTTCAAATTCTCATTTTAAGCGAAAATCAACTTTAATGAGGATGAAAACAAAATCAAGGTTAATGGATCAACAAGAGATTCACATTAAGTCATCCCATAATACGCCAAAATATGAGACACAAGGGAAAGGTTTTGGTCATACTGAAGAAGAAGATATTTCAATGGTTGAAGATCTGCCGGATGAGTACAAGCAACTAAGGTATAACAAGTGGACTTTACTTCAGCTAACTGGTTTGATATTTATCATTAGTGCTTTAATTTTCACACTTGTGTCACCAAAACTAAAAAGAAAAAAGTTCTATGATCTTGAATGGTGGAAATGGGAAGTTATGATATTTGCTATCATTTGTGGGAGATTAGTTTCTGGATGGGGAATTCGAGTCTTGGTGTTTTTTACTGAACGAAGTTTTTTATTGAGAAAACGCGTTCTTTATTTTGTTTACGGGTTAAAAAGTGCAGTTCAAAATTGCATTTGGTTGGGTTTGGTTTTATTAGCTTGGCAAATTATATTTGATAAAAAGGTTGAAAGGACCATATACGGAAAAAAGGTCCTACCTTATGTTACCAGAATTTGGATTTGTCTTTTGGTGGGAACTCTTGTATGGTTATTAAAAACTTTAATTATTAAAGTTCTTGCTTCGAATTTCCATGTCAGCAAGTTTTTTGATCGGATTCAAGACTCGTTATTTAACCAATATGTGATTGAAACACTCTCCGGCCGGCCTGTGATCGAAACTCAAAAGGAACAAGAGGAGGAAGACTGGATGATGGAAGAGGTTGAGAAACTTCAAAGTGATGGTGCAAATATTGTTAAGGGTTTTAGAAGTATTGGAGGATCGAGGCCTAGTACACCCGTGATGGGTAAAAAAGAAGCAAATGGTCCTCCTAAAAAGCATGTCAACGGGATCACCATTGATCATTTGCACAGATTTAATCAGAAGAATATTTCTGCTTGGAATATGAACAGGATGATAGATGTTATAAACACGAGCATGTTAACTATTTCAGATGAAATTTCTAGACATGACCGGTTATGGTTATGGTGATGGTGATAGTGATGATGACGAGAATTCTAAACAGATAAAGACCGAAAACCAGGCTAAATATGCAGCAAAAAAGATATTTTTCAATGTGGCACAACAAGGATCCAAGTAAGCTTTCATTTTATGGTGTTTAGATTCCCTATTATATTCAGTTACAAGAACCTAGCTTTATGTATGTGATTTTGTTTGTTGGACTTTTTGTCAGATATATTTATCTTGAGGATTTGAAGCGCTTTTTGCGGGATGACGAAGCTTTGAGGACAATTCGACTCTTTCATGAAGCAAGTGCTACCAAAGGAATCAGCAAACGCGATTTAAAACACTGGGTGGTACGGTTATTTATGAATTACCAATGTATTTTAATACGTTATTACTATAGGGACAATTAATAAAAAAATGTAGCTAACTTGTCTTTTTTAGAGGTTTATATAACAGTTTTTTTTTTGTGCGTTTAAATAATTATATTTTTGAATTTCGTCTACTGCGTGTATTTTTTGACGGTCTTAGCCCTCTCTTGTTAACATGAGGGTTAACAAACAAAAAAGTAAAATAGTTATAAAATACACAAAATAGACGGAAAGGTATAATTATATGAAATCACAAAAAAGTGTACATCAGACTAAAAAAGCGACAATAAGCTACAATTGTGACAATTATATCATTATTATAAGTTTAACGCTTGTATCACAAACTTCTAAATGAAAATGCATGATATAATTATGGTTTAGCATCGTATGTATCCTTCACAAGCTTAATAATACAGTTTCATATTTGCACAAAGGTAAATTCTTAATATTGTATATAGGGCAAATCGTATAAAAGTGTCTACAACTTATCACACAATTTCGATTTAAAGTCTTTCAACTTTTTTTATCCTAATTTAGTGTACCAAACTTTTTATTTATTGCGATGTAAGGCCAGCTAGCGGGTTTTAGTCAACAACGGTTCTAAATTTTCCGCGACCTTTTCCGATGACCCACCACCACCTTCATTTATCACCACCACCACCATAACCCACCACCAATACCTTCATTTATCACCACAACCACCGTAATCCACCACCCAAACACATCTAACATATTCAATTAAAAGTACTTGGGATCAATATATCCAAAACACATCTAACATATATGATCAAAGAGACTTTAAGAGACTTTTTAACTGATTAATAATAATAACCAATGTGCAATTTTAGGAAGACCATTAATATAGTTCACAATTTAACTTAAGACAAGGGTCTATACGGTTATACTAATAATAAAGACCAGCTAATGTATTGTTATGTGTGTGTGTGTGCTAGAAAAAGAAATATACTATGAACATTTTGGACTTTGTGGTTGCAGCCAACAATTAATCAAAACATCATCTTCAGTATACAAAAAGCTTGAAAGATATGTTACTTGCACATGACATAACCATCTTATAACACTAAAACTATGCATCTTTCATACATTATATTTTTCATAATCAACAATTTCTTGCACTACATAACATATGGTGGTTGTGGTGGTGGATTATGGTGGTTGTGGTGATAAATGAAGGTGGTGGTGGTGGGTCATCGGAAAAGGTCGTCGGAAAATTTGGTAACCGGCTAAGTGACTTGGAAATCCGCTAGTGGTCTTACATTGCAATAAAAAAAAGTTTGGTACACTAAATTGGTATAAAAAAAGTTGAGTACCTTAAATTGAAATTGGGTATAAGTTGGGTACACTTTTATGTCATTTGCCTTTGTATATATCCATCTTTAAGCTTATAATATTCCAAAGATATCAAAATTACTAGTCTGATAATAATTTGAAAGTCTAAAAGTCTGTCATTTGTTTCCTAGGTATTAGTCTTTCGTGAACGTTGAGCTTTTGTGCTAAAGTGTGTATCTAAAACTTTGTCGTTTGTTTGCTAGGTTAATGTGTTTCGAGAACGTAGAGCTCTTGCATTATCCCTCAACGACACAAAAACTGCCGTGCACAAGCTCCATCAGATGTTAAATATCATTGTGGCAATCATAATATTTATCCTTTGGCTTCTTATACTCAAACTAGCGACAACCCATTTCTTCATATTCCTAAGCTCACAACTAATTTTGGTAGCATTCGTGTTTGGAAACACATGCAAAACATTGTTCGAGGCTATTATTTTCCTGTTTATTATGCATCCATTTGATGTTGGTGATCGTTGCGAGATTGATGGTGTTCAGGTGAGATTTTGATTGGATTACCCGAAAGTTATATTTGTTTTCTATTTTTAACTTTTGATGGTTTTATATTGTATCCAGATGATAGTTGAGGAGATGAATATATTGACAACTACCTTTTTAAGGTATGATAATCAGAAGATAGCATACCCAAACAGTGTCTTGTCTGCTATGCCCATTGGTAATTACCGGCGTAGTCCCGATATGGGGATGCCATTGATTTCTGCATCCATGTATCAACTCTATGGAAAAATTGCTAACATGAAGGAAAGAATAACTAGGTAATTAAGTTATGCATTTTTTATGAAATTGATTATTAAATGAGTGTAATTATTCATATCCAAATGCTATCGAATCTAATTATTCATCATCACATATGTTCGACATGCTTGGTTGCAGCTATGTTGAAAACAAGAGCGACCACTGGCAACCTGAGCCAATGATCGTGGTGAGGGATGTTGAGGACATGAATCGGCTCAAAATATCAATATGGCTTACACACCGATCGAATTTCCAAGACATGGGTGGAAGATGGAAAAGAAGAGCTCTTTTGGTTGAGAAAATGATCAAGATTTTGAAAGATCTTGACATTGAGTACCGTATGCTTCCACTTGACATCAATGTCCGCAACATACCCCCCTTGAGTTCAAATAGACTTCCCTCAAATTGGACGGTATGTGCAAATTGATCTATCATGGACTTGTTGATGAGCTTAGAATCATACTTCTATACATGTATAAATGTTGTAATCAAGTCTTATGCACTCAAGTCTTGTAATCTATGTGTAATTTGAGTTAATTTTGAGTCTTAATAGAGAGTGTATTCTTGCAATCAATCAGTGAATAAAGAAGCGTCATGCTACACTTAATTTCGAGACGCAACTATTGATTCTACGCTTATTGTGGTGGTTGTTGTAAATCCAATGGTATTGTCTATGTATATTCTTATGCATATAGTAACCTAATTAACTATATTGTTCTGTATATATTCTTTTGAAATTCTACTCTGAAGTATTGTCAGGCCAAGTCAAGATTCATTAGTGTTGCTAATAATGTAGTTGAATCTGTTGGAATTATATAACATGACATTCAAATAAATAACCACAAAACATCAAAGTATTCAAGCGGGCGTATAAAATTATTAATGAACAATTAATTAACATAAAAGAATATCGTACCTTTTCTTGATTATAGCGAACAAGAATCAAATCCACAAACTAGCAACGGATGAACCCTAATTTGATTTAGTTAGCATTATGTGAATTACCCACTACCGTTTTGTAATTCAATCAAGATAATAACAAAAGTATGTTATTACTATGTTCTTGTACACACGTACTAAACCGAATTAAAATAACGCTAGTTTTATCAAACAAATAACTTGGTTTGTGGAAAAGCTTTAGATCGACACCTATAATGGTGGACGATCGGTTTGAACAAGAAAACACACACAAAACAATTTTAGGGTTTAGCTAATGAGCACAAGAGATGGAAAAATAAAACCCTAGCCTTGTTTATATACCCAAGCAAACTTGGTGAACAAGTTGGTTTTCTTTCCTTGTTTTGTCCTATGGCCGATCGGTTTGGAGTCCCTCAAAGGGATTAGGAACCTTCCAACTTTGCAATTTAGTCCTTTTCCAAATACCTTTAACGCCTGTTAGTCCATTACATTAATTACTTAACGTTCGTTAGTTATTTCGTTTAATAAATAAATAAATATAACATTTATATTTAATTATTAACTTTAAATTCTCATACGTAAAGTGTGCAATCCCATAGTCTCGAGTTCGATCCTAACTCACGTCTACTAATTTATATCCATAAAACTATGACTCCACTTGCATATATCTTAATAGAGTGATCACATTCGGTTATCGTCTAGCAACACTTGATGCCTCTAGTACAACTCGAGCAAGGCTCCTAGAAAACCTTTTAATGATTTCTCATTATTATTATCCTTTTGTTTCTAATACCACGTTAAATAAAGATATGGAATTGAGTCATTCTTTATAAAACTATTATGTTTCTCGTTTGTAAGTGATTGACCAAGATTGCGAATCATCTAAACATATTTAGGGAGATTTGGGTGCGGCCGCAAACATCTTGTCAACCCTACGAGGGGCCAAAGATATTAAACTCCAAATAAATTTGAAGGAACAAATTATATCTTGACTACAAGAATAACCCACAAACTTTGTAACATTTAGAAAACAACCCTTATGACTACCGATTCGTATAGCGTTAAGTTGCTTCGAAATGCACTACATTCATGACACTTATCCGGTATCTCAAGTGCGAGGGATAACTATTCATAATTTACTTATAACAATATCCACAAAGTAAATTATGTAGTTGGGATAAGTCCTATATTCAATTCATTGAATATCATCCGAAATTGGTATGCATTCTCATCAATACACTTTCAAGTATATTCTACCACATCTCTCGATTTGTCTTAGTTTAATGATACTCCCATATCATTAATCGACAACGGACATTTAGAATAACTTAGTTATTCACGGATTAAAATGCAAATATAGGACAACAATATTATAAATGAAAATAAACATAATCAAACTTTATTCCATCAAAATAATAAATGTTTTACAATATCCTTTATCCAAATACTAATCACGATTATGCATGAACCTTTTAGCTAAGCGAAGTCTAATTCCATTGGCAAGTCCTACAAGCTTGTCTTTAGCTAAAGCCTTAGTGAGCAGGTCACTAAGTTATCATCATGTGAACTTTCGGTAGATTTATTTCACCTTCTGGACTTGTTCCCGAACATAGTGATACTTTCGTAGAAAATGTCCGGTGCCCTTCATGACTCGGGTTCATTGGCAAATATGATTGCGACGGAATTGTCACAATACATATCAATAGGTGATTCAATTGAAGGCATAACACCAAGCCACGAAATGAATTTCCTAATCAAACGACCTCCATTGCGACTTAGAAGCGACTATGTATTAAACTTATGTTGTGAACATCATGATCGTACTCTGCTTCTTGCTCTTCGATCAATTGCTCCTCCATTGATGACAAAGACATAACCCGTCGAGACTTCGTATCATCTTTATCACTGCTTGCCGGGGCGCATCACGGTAACACAGTAACACCAAGTTACGTATGCGGTTTCCTCCATACACTAAAAACATATCTTCGTATTCCTAAGATACTTTAGAATATGTTTAATGACAATCGATTAAGTTCACCGGATTACATTGATATCATTGGTCATGTTTTGAGTGAGCATACATCGGCCTTGTGCATCTCACAACATACATAATAGATCCTACAACCAAGCATAAGGAACTTTACGCATGCGTGCCACCTCGGCGGTGTTGAAGCACATATATCGCTACATAAGCCATGCTTTAATTCCATCGGCAAATATCCTTTCTTGGAATTTTGCATCTTGAATCTCTTCAATATTTTATCAATGTAAGCGCTTTGACTTAAACCAATTAACGCTTTGATCTATCTCGGTAGATCTTGATTCCCGAGAATATATCGACTTCTCCTAAATCCTTCATGGAAAAACACTTCCCAAGATATGCCTTAACATTTTGCAAACTGGAATGTCTTTTCCCATAATTAATATGTCATCGACATAAAGAATTAGGAAAATTACATTACTCCCACTAACTTTGTGATATACATGGCTCATCAAGATTTTGAATAAATCCATACTTTTGATTTCTTCATCAAATCTTTTATTCCATTGCCTTGATGCTTGCTTCAATCCATAAATGGATCTTTGAAGTTTGCATACGGTTTGGAAATTGTGGATTCTGAACCCTTCGGGATGCTTCATATAGATGTCTTCATCTAGCGACCATTTAAGAAAGCGGTTTTGACATCCATTTGCCATATCTCATAGTCATAATATCTTGCTATAGCTATGAGAATTCTAATAGCTCTAATGTGCACTTTCAGGAGAAAAGGTCTCCTCGTAATCAATGCCATAAGTTTGAGTAAAACCTTGCGCAACTAGGCGAGCTTTATAGGCGTGTACATTGCCATCCATGTCGGTCTTAATCTTATAGAGCCACTTACTTCCAACCACCGTGGCGTTTGGATGTAAGTCAACCTCTACCCGACTTCATTTTCTTTCATGGATTGCATTTCCCATTCATTGCAACTTTGCTATTTTGCCTTGTCGGGACTTGCCATGGCGACTTTATAACTAGTAGGCTCTCCAAGATCTCTAACATAGTTTCCTCAACCTCTACGTTAAGACATAGGCGTTCGGTGCGCGTGTATTCCTTACGGATCTGACAGGAATCACTTCAACCACGGTGGAGGACCCGGACTATCGGGTTCTACGAAATGCGTTAGTGTTTTCGGAAGGTAATGCATCTTCTTGATCATCTTCCGGATCATAAACTCTCCCACTGAATTCTTGAGATCTGAGATCTCTTTCAAGAAAATCTCCATACCTAGCAACAATTACTTTATTTTCGGTTGGATAGTAAAGTAGTAACCCATAGTTTCCTTAGGGTATCCTACGAAGATACACTTCTGAGATCTTTGTTGGAGTTTATCTGTGAGTCGCGTTTAACATACACCTCGCAACCCCGGACCTTTAAATAAGGCGGGTTAGGAGCTTTACCATGCCATATTTCATATGGTGTCTTATCAACCTTCTTTGTGGGAACCATATTTAGAATCTGACGGTGATTCCAAAGCATAATCCCAAAAGGATAAAGGTAGAGTGGTAAGATTAAACATAGATCGTATCATGTCCAACAACGTCACGGTTTCTTCTCTCGGATACACCATTTTGTTGTGGAGTATATGGAGAAGTGAGATTCTGGACAATTCCATTCTCATTAAGTAATCTTTAAACACTTGGCTTAGATACTCGCCTCCTCTGTCGGATCGAAGAGCTTTAATCTTCTTTCCCAATTGCGGTTCTACTTGACTTTGAAAACCTTAAATGTTTCAAACACCTCATGTTTATGCTTAAGTAAATAAACATAACCATAACTTTTGAAATCATCGGTAAAGGTTTAAGTAGCTAGCACCTCTCTTTGACACATGTCTAAGTGGTCCACACACATCGGTATGAATAAGACCAAGTAGATCGAAGCCGTCTCCATATTGCTATGAAAAGGTTTCTTAGTCATCTTCCGAGATATGCATGACTCGCATTTATCAAATGATTCATCATTGATATTTTGCAAAAGCCCTTCTTGTTGCGACTTATGCATGCGAGCCTTGCCTATATGAGCAAGTCTACAATGCCAAAGATAAGAAGAATTCAAGTCTAACTTTATCTTCTTGTTAATGCTAAACATTGAATTATTATTATTGTTAGATTCATTTCCAATCACATCAATTTCAAACACACCATTCACGATAATTGCTTTAAAATAAAATACACCATTTAAAGAAACATCAATTCCATTCGTGAAATAGTATGAGTAAAACCATCATCCAACAAAGCGAAAGGAAACAACACCTCTAATTATAGAAGGTGCGTAATGACAATTGTTTAATAACGATTACTAAGCAGAAGGCAATACTAAACTAAACGTTCCTATGGCTTCAACAATTGCATGTGCGCCATTTCCCACGTCTGAGATATTGCTCCCCATAGGCAAGCTTCCTTTCCACTCTAAACCCACGCAATGTATTACAAATGTGAATACCACACCCGTATCATATACCGGGAATTATTATGATTTAGAGTAAGTAATTCAATGACAAATAAATTACGAAATCTTGGCGCCAAGGACCCTTCATACTTCTTTTTATTTTCCGCAATTCATCAAGATAGAAACCGGTTTCTCTTCCAATGCCCAACGCTCTTCGGTGGTGGCATGCTTGATCCCTTTAGGATTTTCCTTCCTAGGGTAGGGTTCTTCTTGGGTTGAGGTTGATAGGCCATAACTTTGTTTGCCTTTGTCAACCTTTCCTTACCCTTCCCTTCTTGTTGTTAGCATCTGCGGTTTTGGCTTATTAATCCTTCCACCACGAATAGCAAGTACAGGCGGTAGGAACCTTTTGAGGCAACCTTTCTCATAATCAATAAGTAATGCGTGTAGGTCGATGTTGTCTTCCCACGATGCATATTGAAATTCTGAAAAACCATTAAAATCCTTGTTAAGGGATCTATTAATCGATTCCAGCCATGTCATCATCATAAGTTTTGCCAAGTGCCTTGAGTTGATCCATGTACCCTTTCATTTCAAGTACATGAGCACTTACGGGTTTACCCTCTCACGCCTACACGGTGTGTAGCGTCGGTCAAGTCATAAATCTCGGCGACTTGTTTCTCAAACATAGTTCGAAGTTCATTGAGCATATTATATGGAAATGATGTTGACTTGCTTTGAAAGCCGATTCCATCGTTCCCAACATAAGACAAAGCCACATCATTATGACGCTTATACTCGAGTTGCCAGCGTCCATTTGAGCTTGAGTAACCTCGGGACCAGTTGGTTGTTCGGGGCAAGGTTCATAAAGATATTTCAACTTTGTTAGCAACTCTGAGACAATTCTCAAAGCGGTGCCAATCATTGAAATTCTTAGAAGCGATCAACTTTTCTCGATCAAAAAGGTTTTGAGCATAAAACTTAGTGCGATGTTAGTGTTATCGTTATTTTGAGCCATTTCTACGGAAAAAAGTTCAAGTATTAGTATTTTGATAATACAACTTTTCAATAAAATAAAATATACCCAACGGTAATATAAACATATAACCATATAATTTTCTCGAAAAACTAGGATCCAAATTATCATAGGTTCATTACATTAGTTGATCACGCTAGCAGCGAGCATATAATAAGGTAATCTGTCGAACATTAATTGGCAAACAATTTCCAACTCCTAGATCATTATAGGTTTATATTTTCCAACGCTATTGCAAATATAAACATGTTTCATCCCATTTTATGCCATTGAGTCCAAGTCTCACTTCCTACTCAACTTAAGTGTCTAACTTAAAGCGCAAATATGTCCATGTAAAGTCTCACTTTACATGAGATTTACCTCTCCATCACAATCTAGCCAAGTACTCTCATGACTAAATTGCAACTTCAAGTGTTCCTTTTAATTAGATGGCATATTCTTAATTTAAAAGGGTACTAGTTTTGATTTTATGTGGTCAAATCAAATATGTACAAAGATGTCATGCATTCATCTTGTAGCATAAATTTAATAAAAACTTTTATTACCAATTCATAAAGATCAAATTATCAAAGTCTTGGTGAGGTATTGGGTTCACCAATCAAGGAATTTAGTTTTAATTATAGTCCATTATACCGTACTTTTGCATAAGTGTAAACACTTAGTGTTTGGGATAATTACCACCGAAGTGGCACATGGAATTAAAACTAATTCGCCTTAAGATGAGCTTGTACATATTATGGCTTACTAAGTAGCTCCATTCAAACTTACGAGCGGGCAGAGGACCGGTGGCTGAAGCATAACCTAAGACCTCCTTTCGGTGTATTATGCGCACTTCTTTATTAACCCTTTATAGTTCATTCTAATGGGTGAGCCGTTCAGACCATATGTACCAAAGTCACTAATCAATTATACTATTGAAAACTTAACTCTTCCAAAACAAATCAAATTTCGCCATTGTTTAGTCCGTATTATTTTTCTATTCAAAATTACCCTTTGCTTAAAAATGTCTAACATAATAAACAAACAAGTAATAAATAAAAAATAAATTACTAAAAAACAATGCGCACATAATAAACAATTTATACGTGTAAACAAGTAGCCACATGCAACTTATTCGATAAAACCCTATTAATAATCAATATCTAGGTTAAATTAATGTATATATTAATTTAGGGTTTTCATTCGAACAATAGAAAGTGAATCACATACATCGATGAATCGATTGCGTAAACCCTTAATTAAATTGTACCAAATTGCACATAATTGATTCATTAATATACATAATTGGAGTCTTCTCCAATTCAAGATTTATCGTAAATCAATATGTCTCAACAATTAAACAATTATCAAAGCAACTTATCCATGACTAACATGCATGTATAATCATGGATATCATAACAATTATACAAATAAGTCACAAGATCGCATATAAAAATTCCATGACACATAACAAATTATTCACGAATTAATCACGTAATCAATATTAATTCTAGGTTTTAATAAGGTTAGCAAACAATTTTCAAAACCCTAAAATTTTATACATGTGTCGATCTAAAACAAATAGGGGAACGCCCCATTAATTAAAAAAAATCGACCAAAACATAAATAAAACATAAACCCTAGAAAACATGTCAAACAACATACAAGTATTTGTTTTATTACGCGTTTATGTAATTAATTACTCATTAAAACCAATGACTCGTGATGCCACAGTTGGAATTATATAACATGACATTCAAATAAATAACCACAAAACATCAAAGTATTCAAGCGGAAGCGTATAGGATTTATTAATGAACAATTAATCAACATAAAAGAATATGTGTACCTTTTCTTGATTCTAGCCGAACAAGAATCAAATCCACAAACTAGCAACGGATGAACCCTAATTTGATTTAGTTAGGATTATGTGAATTACCCCTTACCGTTTTGTAATTCAATCCAAGATAATAACAAAAGTATGTTATTACTATGTTCTTGTACACACGTACTAAACCGAATTAAAGTAACGCTAGTTTTTATCAAACAAATAACTTGGTTTGTGGAAAAGCTTTAGATCGACACCTATAATGGTGGACGATCGGTTTGGACAAGAAAACACACACAAAACAATTTTAGGGTTTAGCTAATGAGCACGAGATGGAAAAATAAAACCCTAGCCTTGTTTATATACCCAAGCAAACTTGGTGAACAAGTTGGTTTTCTTTCCTTGTTTTGTCCCTATGGCCGATCGGTTTGGAGTCCTCAAAGGATTCGGAACCTTCAACTTTGCAATTTAGTCCTTTTCCAAATACCTTTAGCGCCGTTAGTCCATTACATTAATTACTTAACGTTCGTTAGTTATTTCGTTTAATAAATAAATAAATATAACATTTATATTTAATTATTAACTTTAAATTCTCATACGTAAAGTGTGCAATCCCATAGTCTCGAGTTTGATTCTAACTCACGTCTACTAATTTATATCCATAAAACTAACAGAATCCTGGTACACATTTATTGGAACAAAATGTGAATCCTAATTTCCTGTGAGCTCAAAGTTCAATAGGAAGAACTAACACTCTTTCGCAAGTTACAACTATGATTGTAAAGTTGGCAATGGCAATAAGAGTTCTGAAAGTTCAAACTCTTAACAAATGTGACTTCACTATAAGTCTGCAATTGTCGTTATATTGCTATAAGCAATAGCTAGACTATGACATAAGGTTTGATAAGTAACTTTAGTATATAATTTGATAATGGAACACTGTGAATTAGTTCATAATTGACTAAAAGAAATATGTAGTATGTTCTTTTATCATTATGATTAACTAAGTTCCATATTAACATGTTTAATATGTGAATACTTTAATAAAGTATTTTAAATCATTGTAGTCGGTCAACTTATGAGTGTAAGATGAAATTAAGACTAATATAAATTTTTGGTTATATTTTATTATTGATAAAATATATATTCATGGTTGATGAATATTTGCTGAAAACAAATTCGTATGTATTTATTGTAGATAAATATTAAACTGAGCCAAACGCAATATATACTATATGGATCGACGTCAAATAGTAAATCTTGAAACAATGGTCTATCTTCAAGTCCTTAGACCTCAGATATATGTTGCATGCGATGCAAGACATTCTATGCTATGATTTACTCGGGGCTACCTAAAATATGGAGTTATCTGGGTATGATGGGCATAGCTTATATTGCATGTAAATGAACATATACTCAAGAAGGGATTTGTTCCTATAAAATCCAATTAAAGTTTAATATTGCTGGATCCTCAAAAAATAAAATAAGAGAATGCTTGGCCGAGTCCAAATATCAATTGATTGATGATCAATGATTATTTGGCAATCTTATTTGTATTCACATTCAGAAACAAAATGCTTAAAATGAGACATGACTGAGATCCATAACTCATTTATGACATGGTATTATTAACAAAGGAATAACTGATAATTAGCGTTAATATCTTTCAAATATAAGTTCAAGAACATTCACAACCGGTAATATAGTTGAGGGTAAATTATCGGCAGCATGCTATATTCATTGGTCTGTATAGTTATCTCGATATTTCAACTATACACAAGTGGGAGTTTGAAGGACTTATGTGCATGGTTCAAACACATAACTATTACTATTAGCTATATTATTGGCCAATAGGGTCACACGCTTGCACGAAATGTAATCCTACTTGTAAGTGTATTTACATGTTGTATATATATCACAACATTTTGGTTCACAAAGTTACGAGATCGAAAAAGTAGCCTAACAAGTTTGACTAACCAACAAGTAATTGGAATGACGTGACTTGTGTTTCAAGTCACATATAGGTGTGGGAAATGAAATGAAATAAAAGATTATATCTTTTATCTTTTATTTAGGTTGTGTTTGATAGGCACTTAATCATAAGACTCAGCGCCAAAATAATGAATCGGTAAGAGGCATATGTGTTTGGAAACTTTTTGGTCACTCTTAATCATTCTACTAAGGGTAGAATGACTTAGCCCATATGAAATGAAAAATGATTAAGCGACAAATTATTATATATACTAAAAAGCATCCGAAGTCTGTAGCTACTGATGCGGAATTGCAATTTAGCCCACGAGGCTTTTGATTCATTACAAAGTTAGTCATAACAACCATTATCTATGATCGTGACTTAACGTTGCAACAAAAATTATTTGAGGAATTGTTTACATTAAAATATTAAGAAAAAACAGCCCTATGGTTAAGTTTATTTTCACCGTTAGTCCTTAAGGACTAAAATTGCAACAAAGCGATACTTTTAGGGACTAAAGCGAAAATACCACACTCTGATTGCCAAGCAGTCGTAATGGTGTTGCTACAAGAAAAATCGGTTGGGAATAGTTTGTGCACTATAGCTAAGAAATTTACAAAAATGGTCCTCGCGTTAGCTATAAATCACCGTTAGTCCCCGTTATCGTTCTTTTGCAAATTTAGTCCTTAATGAAAAAAATATGACAAAGACTCCGTACATAAAATAATAAGTAAGCCTTTTCTCGGGAGTACGCGGGTTAGCCGCTGGTTGTTATACAAATCTAATCTTCAATGGGCCCTTTTATAGTGACTTTAAAAATATATTTGTCATCACAATAGTACAATAACTAATAGTACGATACCTATTAGTCTATTACTTATGCATTTGACTAGACTTTTATTTTAATGTTTATTTATTTCAATTTTGTTTCTTTCTCTTATTATCCAATGAAAGTGTGCATATCATTACTCTTATTCAATTGCGTTTTTGATGTTATACTTTTTAGCTAAATTGTACACCTAACTTATAAGCTAAACAATATTTACCCTAACTTATTATACACCTAACTTATAAGCTAAAATTATACACCTAACTTATAAGCTAAACAATATTTACCCAAAAGTTTAATGTATAATTAATTTATCAAATGATGGATATGATAAAATGATTTTAATAATTGAAAAATAAATCACATGTTCAAAGTTTTACGATTGTAATTTTTGTCTTCAATACCTCCACTCAGAATACTTGTCAAACAACATGTTTCATTCAGAACCAATTTCATTTAGAGACTTTAAATCATTCAGATGCTTTTAATCATTTAGCGCTAAATCACTTTGTTTTATCAAACAAACCGTATTTTAAAATGAGTGCTAAATATGGAAGTGATTATGACTAATGGCTTATTTAAGGACCAGTTAAAAAATTTTCTATCTCCCTTTTCCCCTCATTCCATTCGGTCGACCCCTAAGAAGCAAGATAAAATCATTTCGATCTTGTTCTTGGTTTCTTGATCATTGTGTGATCATTACCCTGTTGTTACAAGTGTGTCTTGCAAACAAGGGATTTAATAAAAGAGTAAGGGTATTCATCTTTAGAGGCTGAAGCATTTGAGTCACAAGTGGTGTTATTGGAGTTTTGGTTGAATGATCGATGTAGGTTAGTGCTCGGGGATACGATCTATGTCTCCTTGATTCAAGAATGTAAGTACTCATGTTGGTTAACATGTTTTCTTTTTTTTTTTCTTTATTTTTTTTTTTTTTATAATAATTATGTAGTAATTATTTTGTGGCATTTCTTATTATTCGAAAATTATGTGGTAATTTTCTATGATGATTAATTAACATTTGCATGAAAGATCCTTAAATATATTGATGTATAAATCGCGTACGAATATGACCATGCTTCTGCTACGTTAATTTGGATTGCTTGTTATGAAATTCTCGTTCTTGATACACGAATGAAGTAATAAATATACATAGAATACCCAATAACAACCTCAATGCAATTTTTGTGATTTAAATCTTCAAGCACATAAGTTTCAACAAAGGTTTGACAAAGTATTTTCATTTTGAAGGAAAAACAGTTTCATAAAATTTGACATCTCGGAGTAAATGATATTTTTGTTTCTAAACTTAAAAGCTTATAACCTTTTTCTCATTTGAATAGCCAATAAAAACACTTTTATTCGGACCTACTACTAAATTTATCGAGATGTTGAGAATGGTGGCATAGCATAAGCACCAAAGACTCTAAGAGAGAGAGTGAAGGTCATGCCCATACGAGGAGAAAGGAGACTTGCGGACAACACCAAGAGGGTAACTTTGTTTATGACATAGGCGTGATTAGAACACATTCGGGCCAAAGATATAGAGGTAATTCCCCCTGAAACATAAGGAATCTAGCCACATTAAGGAGATGCCTATGTTTCCATTCTGCAATACCATTTTGTTGTGGAGTATAAACACTAGAAGTTTGATGTAAAATTCCTTTTTTCATGAAAGAAGTGTTGAAGTTTGTTATTGACAAATTTTGTCCCATTATCACTTCTGAATATCTTAACATTGTGTTCAAATTGATTTGATAGCATATGAGTAAAGTTAACAATGGAAACATAAACATCATCCTTTCACTTAAGCATATACACCCAGACTGCCCTAGAATAGTCATCAACAGTAGTTAAAAATATTTGTAACCATCTCTAGTGACTTTATATGGTCCCCATACATCTAGATGAACAAGTTTACCAATTTTAGTAGATTTATGTTCACTTAGAGGGAATGGTTCCCTGGTTTGTTTAGCTTTATTGCAAGTATCACAAAGATGGTCGATTCGGATGAACTATCAAGTTTAAGAGTGGGTTTAAGTATATGCGGGACTTGGTCGAGAAGGATGACCAAGTCTTTGATGCCAGATTTCTAGAAACATGACAAGCAGATATGCGGTTATTAGAAGTAATCTTACATGTAGAATCAATATCAAACATATATAACCCATTGCATTGTTTACCAATCCCACAATCCTTTTTGATGTAAATCTGTATATAGCAATTAGATTCATTAAACCCAACAAACATCTTATTGTCTCTAGCAATCTTATAAGCAGACAATGATGACATTGTACTCGGGAACAACGAGAACATCAAAAGAGTTAGGTCATTATTGACCTTTAAGTCACCAATTTTAGTAATTAAGGCACTGAGTACCATTGGGATGTCAGCAGTTATACCAAGATTTGAAATGTCTACAACATTGACTAAAAATTTGCAGAATCTGAGTCATGTCTTTGATTTGCACGAGTCAACAATCCAACCAAGGCGATGTTTCAGATAAAGTTTTTGTGTTGTTATTGAAAAATTTGTTGAAGTTTATATTAAACTTGACACTTCCATTAAAGAAAGTTCACGAAAAATTTTACCGCCATGTTGGCATTAGCGAGAAGACACATTGTTGTCATTAAGAAGTCTCATAAGTGCGGAGGCTGTTCATTAGACAAAGAGGCAGGAGAGTTGCTAGCTCTATTATCGGTGACATGATTAGCATCGGTGGAAACATTATTACTAGTAGCGGGTTTAGCATTAAAGTTCCTTTTAACATATCCGGCAGGATAACCAACAAGATCATAACATCTATCAGCAGTGTGACGGGTTTTTGCGGTTAGTACATTTGAGATTCATGTTTGGCCCTTTGTTGTTTGGTATTACCGACATTAAAACCGAATTTTTATTGAAATTGTTGTTGTTAAACCCTTTTTGTTATCAAAAATTTTCCACCATCAAAAGTTTTTGCGAAAAGCGGTAGCATTGGGTTTAGCAAAGCTATTCCCAGATGAAACATTTATGTGAGATTCTTCTCCGAGACAACGAGAAAGCGGTTTTGACATTAGGCAAAGGATCTACGGTTAAAATATTGCTTCGATGGGAACATAGGTGTCATCAAGACCCATAAGAAATTGCATTAATTTGATTCACGATTATGTTTTTCAAAATGTTTTGCGACCTCACAAGTATGGGGAGGTAAGCTAATCATACAATCAAATTGTTTCCACAAAGAGTTAAGGTTGTTGTAGTAATCAACAAGAAGACCCACTTTGACTAAGAGAGTTTATATTTTTATGCAGATTAAAGATAGTGAACCATCAACCTTATCATAAGTATCTTTAAGATCATTCCACATTTCATAAGCGGTTTAGCATAGATAGCACCGACAAATAATTCGGGACTAAGAGAGTTAAGAATCAAGTGACCGCAACAGAGTTCTGGTATCCCATTGATTAGCAAGAGCGAGTTTGAGCCATCTCTTAGCAAGTACCATAAATAAATCCTAACTTATTATGATTCCTTAAGGCAAAGGTCATGGCCATATTCCATATTTTATAATTTTACATTCGATAAGTTTGATGGAAATAATAGGAGTACCATTAGTGTTATTAGGGTGTAAATATAAAGCATCACCAAAAGATAAGCTTTTTCGATTGGAAGAACCACCACCACCGATATCATCACCAATGACCATAATGCAAAAGGAAAGTAGATAACACGGAAAAATAATAGCTAAAGCGGATAAGCGAGATATGAGACGGTAAAAATAAAAAACTTGAAATTAAACAACAACAAGAACCAAGCACGTGGATGGGGTAAACCGAGCATGTATTCATACCACTCGAGGTGGCGAGATCAAGATGTTAGTCTACCGTTTGCACCACAAAGACTTAAATCTCTTGTTGTTTGAAGGTGAGAGTAGACTTACGAGTAATATCGTGGAAAGAACAAATCACAATTACCCTATATTCACTTAGTCTAGGGCTAATTGTGAATAGGAGACAACCAGTGATTATGCCAATAGTAATAACTCCAAACCACCGTAAATTAGGGTTTTTGTAGGAAACCCTAATTTTTCCAATTAGCACCCAAAAAAATAAGGTAATCGAGATTGACCACCTTTTGAAACCCAGAATAGCTTTTGATTGTTGCCGGAGAGATATCCCCCAAGTTTCTATGAAGAAACCCTAGGATGGAGAATCAGCCGCGATTATGAGCCTGACGCTCTGATACCATGTACGAAAGTATCAGCAACAACAGAACTACAATAATACTTTATTCAAACCAAAGCCTCAGCGGTTGGCATAGATTGAGCCAACAATAATATCAAAGTTATACAAGGTCGGGTTAATTGTCAATGAGACAATAACCAAACAAATACAAAGAAGAAACAAGATCGAACAATGATCGGAAAAGGAGAGAATGTGTGACAATGGCGCATTACGGTTTTTGTCTAACCCTAGATTAGGGGAGGGTTATGTAGGAGGAAAAGATACACAAAGACCCTCAACTCTTACGAGATAAACACCATCAGAGATAAACTTCAACACCCTTTAAACCATTTATACTTTGTAATTAAGCATAACTTAAACATAACTAGAATAGCCATTAGCAATTGATAGAATGATATGTTTACCACAGATTTTGATCTCAATTTCTAGCAGTGGGGTATATTTTAAGACCATTGTTGTGTTTTTCTATGGATATTGGAATGTATTATATGTGGCAGTTTGTTGTGCTCGAGTCGCCCTATGCAGGGACACAGTAGTACGTGCAAAAATAGAGAGCATTGACTCATTGAAAAACTTGGAGGAAATTATTCAAGCTTCAGATGGGGCCATGGTAGCCAGAGGCGATTTGGGAGCACAAATTCCATTAGAACGAGTTCCATTAGCTCAACAAAGGATTGTAGATGTGTGCGACAGTTGAACAAGCGATGGTGTTCCTTCTCGGTTGCTTGAATCTATGATCAGTACCTATACCCACGAAGTGAAGTAGGCGGCGTTTCGAAGCGATCGAACAGCGAGCCAATGCTCTTATCTTTGTCGGTGGAGTCGACCATGGGTGATTCCCGACATAGCTTTGTTGTCTTGAGAAGTGTCGGTTTAAGAATTGAGAGATGGTGGAGGAAGAGAAACAAAATGAAGTTAAGGATCTCCGGACATGGATTCTTTTTTTTGGATAGTATTTATGAAGAGATCGCATTTTACTTTGCCAAAATGGGTGAGAAGTCTTGATTGTTATTATTAGTACCGAAATTGCAACGAAACTTTATATTTGTCCCAAGAGAAGTATGGGCACACACTCCCAATCTATAACTAAGTAATGTATCAATTGTGATTACAAAAACAAAACTATCAAAAACAATCTGAATTTTTTCAATAAATCAGTTTGGAAGGTTCTAAACAGTTGGATACACTTTGTGTGACTTTTGACCCGTTTGATAGACTCATTCCAACTGTTTCATTTTTGGCTTAGTTTTAATGTGACCGATTTAATGTTTTAAAGAAATAATCTACGTAAATGGGTCGAAAAGGCAACCTCTAATCACAAATTTTATGTGTCCACTTGTTTTAACGGTAGATTGGGAATTATGTGAAGTATGGATTATCTTGATATTCTTCTTGAATGGATTCTCTTGAAGTGTATGGATTCTAGAAGACTTGTATAGTTGTTAGGATATACATGAACTTTATTAGGAAGTGATTGTGTATATCTTATTTAGTTTCGTTTCTTTGAGAACAAGTTAGGGTTCCTTGTCATAAAAGGAACACAATAGAATGAATTATGTACTAGAAGTTTCTGAATTATCAATATAACGGTCCATAGAGGATCAAAGAGTTCTTAGTTATTTGTGTTTATACTTGTGTTTATATTCGCTAAAGAATACAAGTTGTAGAGATTTTCTTTTAGTTTGTTTGTGATTACATAAGCAATACTAACGATCTACGAGCTTAAGATCTATCAAGGTGCGCTAGTTTCAACAAGTGGTATCGAGCCTCGTGAGAGTCTCTACGATACTAGGCGGTTTTCTAAACATCCTTACAACCAAAACAAAATCACCATGCACGGATCGGGGCGTTGATATCGAAATCACCAACAACCAAAACTCCACACAAGCTGCAACAACTAAGTCTCGAAACGGTAATGCTAAGTTTCCTTATCTTTAAAGGGAGGAATATGATCTTTGGGCGATGAAGATGCAAACTGGATTTCCAACATTGATTGGAATCTATGGGAGATAGTAAAGAAGGAAATAGTTTGAAGAGAACTACCAATGATCTTGATGGCAATCTTACTTTTGTTCCTCCCAATCTGCTTTGAAGAGATCTTGGCGATTCGAGAGAAACCAAAGTAAAGGCGATTCTTCTTCAAGCTATTCACGAGGATCACTTGAGTGATTTTACTTCATGAATGATGCTAAGGACATATGGTTAGCAATCAAGGCAAAGTTCGGTGGGAATGAGGAGTCTAGGAGAATGAGAAAGTCGATCTTTGAGACAACGGTTTCAAGATTTTCAAATCTCAAGAGGAAGGAATTCACAAGGGCTATGACAAGTTTCACAAGATTTTAAGTCGATTAAATCAATTGCAGCAAAGCCGAGATAATGATGATTGTAATTCTAAGTTCTTGAGGTCTTTACCTCCATCCAGCTACTAGTGAGCATTGCTTTAAAAGCTAAAGGTGGTGCGGATATGCTTAATTTTGATGGGTTGTATAACAAACTTAAAGCTCTTGAACATGATGTGAGAAGTCCTTTTCGTTCATCATCTCTGCTAGTCACACAACATTTGTAGGAGCCTCCACCCCAAAGATGAGTTATGGTCCAAGTCCAACTTACTCGTCATCATCTTATACTACTCCTTGACAAGCTCTCACTCTAAATCTAGTAGTATAATGGAAGATGTGCTTGGATCCTTCTTTCTTGACTATGATCCTCGGCGAGAACTTGCATATGAGGATTTAGATCGAGTTGACCCAATTGGAGATGGAGGAGATGAAGTTGAAGTGGCAAGTGGCTATGCTATCTATGGAAATCGAGAGGTTTGAGCGCAAAGCGGGAGGAGGTTTGGATTCAAGGAAGAGATCCGACAAGGTTTGAAAAAGGAAGGTCAAGTGCTTTACATGTCAACGGATGGGTCACTTCTCCGAGAGTGCAAAGATAGGAAAGGCGGTGATGAGATGAGATACTCTACTTATCAATGAATCAAAGGATGTTGGAACTTCAAAGGGTCATTTGCTTTGGTCACTCTTGATAGCAATGTGAATTTGGAAGCAACATGAGCGGGAAGATGATGATGGTCTGTTATTGATAATGTTGGTTTGATTGCAAGTTGTACTTGGAGGATAGGCATGATCGATTGCCTTGATGGGCATCTCGGTACAAAGCTGTTTGTTTGGTTGTAGTGGCGTTATAATGAACTCAAAGAAGCTTATGATATTTTGAAGCCTAAATATAATGAATGCTATGTGGAAGTTGAAGCTTATAAGCAGGGCTTTAAAACACTAGAAAGACAAAGGTTTGGTTTCGGAAGAATCAAATAGCTTATGATGAGAAGATAGGTGTATTAGAAAAGGATCTCGAATGTTCTAAAAATGAGTTAAAAGGTGCGAGAAATTAAGAGCGAGATGTAGTGTCGAGAAAATTTAGAGCTAAAAGAAAATTAGATAAAGAAATAGCTAGACATAATTCTTGGCTAAAATCTGGTCTAAATCTAGCTAAAGAGCTCTACTCTAGTCAAACTCAAATACTTCTATAGGTTTAGGCTTTAAGAAGTATGTAGGGTTAAAGCTAGGGATGACACACGCAAATCTACACCGTGAGCCTAGCTAATTTTGTGAAAGAAGGTGACCTACATGTTGTATGTGGTTCTATTAGAGGTATACCTATACAGTGACCTTTCACTCTTGTTGACTTTGATGGATCACATCATCGTATGGCAAAAGTCAAAGACTTGCGGACACGATACTTCTTCTAATGACTTTGTCTCTTGTGTTATGATGACAAGTCCTCCGACCAGGGTCTATAGAGTGTGATTCAAATGACAAGTCACGAACTTTCCAAGTCTTCACTGCGCCGCACCCAAGACTACCAATAAGCATGTCGAGTTCTTTGCCAGGAATCCACTTCAAGATAGTTGCCTCAAGACTTGCTTTTAATTCTTTGCATAATAATTACATTAAAACAATTCTTTTCATGGTTTTGGTTTGAATACTTACGCTTGTAATAGAACATCTTTTGGTTTGAATAAATCTTCTAAACATAAGACATGTTTTGTGTGTGGAAGTAAATTTCATTTAATTAAGGATTGTGATTATCATGAGCAAAGGATGGGTAGGTGTGATGATTCTAGGAAATCTAGACCAATGTGTAATAATGTTAATAGTATACCACCTTATGTTCCACATGCAACTTATACCAATTCTCCTTATTCTTGGAGAAGTTCAGTTGCTAGACCATATGTTCAACCAACAAGTTCATATTTAAATAATGGTTATTGGCCTGGATATGTTGACTCAATGAATGCTGGGAAAGGGTATTGGGATACTGCTGTCAAGTCCTCAGCAGGTTGTTCTTGGAATTCAAAGGGACCTAAATTTCAATGGAAATGCCATAACAATAGTGGATCTTATCCTTCTGCATGGCATCACTCATATGATCCACAAGGCAGGTTCAAGTCAGCAATGACTTGAGCCTCAATAGTGTAATTATATTTTGTATATTTTTTGTTGTTGTTGTAGGATCATCCTCTTAAGCATAAAGATGTTGGCATTGTTGATAGTAGTTGCTCAAGAAGTATGTTAGGAAACAGAGATATGATGCACAACTTTGTACCCATTGAAGGAGGAGGCAATGTGACTTTTGGAGGAAGTGATGGAAGAATTACTGGAAAAGGGACCATCAAAACACCTCAACTGGACTTCGAGAATGTATACTATGTCAA
The DNA here is from genome assembly GCA_022545495.1 of Chrysanthemum lavandulifolium. Classification (NCBI taxonomy): domain Eukaryota; kingdom Viridiplantae; phylum Streptophyta; class Magnoliopsida; order Asterales; family Asteraceae; genus Chrysanthemum; species Chrysanthemum lavandulifolium. The sequence continues at coordinate 200,846,429 of CM040246.1, read as the reverse complement.
GGAACTCCAACACTTCAATTTGTTCTCAGTCTCACAAATCTATGACACCAAGAACAAAGTACTCTTCTCAGAGGATGAATGTCTTGTGCTATCTAAAGACTTCAAACTCCCAGAAGAAACTTCAATTCTGCTGAGAGTTCCTCGAAATCACAATCTCTATACATTCAACTTAGCGATGTTAAACGGAAGGTGAATTAACTTGTTTGGTGGCTAAAGCATCCCTGGATGAGTCTACCAAATGGCATAGGAGGATGGCTCATGTGAACTACAAGACCATAAATAAGCTCTCTAAGCGGGTCTTGTTGAAGGTCTTCCTTGAAAGTTTTCACCAATGATCATAATTGTGTTGCTCGCAACAAAGGAAAGCAACATGAGCCTCATACAAAGTCATTCTTCTTGTGAGCATTATTTCGAACCTCTTGTTTGCTTCATATGGATCTTTTGGTCCAACTCAAGTTAGAAGCATTGATCGAAAGTATTTTTGTCGGTTATCACCGATGGTTATAGTAGATTTTGTTGGGTATTCTTTCTAAGGACCAAAGATGAAACATCTCGATTATTGAAAGAGTTCATTACCCTTATTGAAAATTAGTTGAACAAAAGGTTAAAGGAATTTGGTGTGATAATGGAACAGAGTTCAAGAATGCTATACTTATAGAACTCTGTAGGTCAAAAGGGATAAAAGGGACTATAGCACTCCAAGAACCCCACAACAAAATGGGGTGGCTAAAAGGAAGAATAGGACCTTAATAGAAGCTGCAAGATCAATCTTGGCGATTCTAAGTTACCCACCATGTTTTGAATTTGAAAGTTGTTGGTACAACTTGTTATATTACGAATATGGTGTCCATTACTAGACCTCACTTCAAAACACCATATGAACTTCTCTATGGGAAAGTTCTGCTATTCATTACCTCAAACCTTTTGGTTGTCAAGTGACCATTCTAAATACAAGTGATCCTTTGGGCAAGTTTGATGAGAAAGGCGATGATGGTTACATTGTGGGATATTCACTCATAGTAAGGCTTCTGGGGTTTACAATTTATACGCTAAGAAGATTGAGAGACTTTGAACCTAAGGTTTCTAGAAGACAAGCCAAATGTTCAAGGACGGGGTCATGTTTGGTCTTTTGACCTTGATTATAGCGATTATCACGGGTTACTCTAGACATATGGCTAACCAACATACCAGTACTCAAGAGTCTCCAACTAACGATGCAGAGTCCTATGGATCTTGATTCGGTATGTGAGTTTGAAGATGATGAACAACCCATTCTAGTGCCTTCTTTCTCCCCAACAATTTTGCGGTGACACTTCTAAAGATTCTCTGGATGAGAGTGAAGATGAAACACACTATCTTGAGGACCTTGCTGGCCGAAGAAACAAGAGTATGCGGCTAATCTCGAATTTGAGAGGAATCTTTGAGGAGAGTGCAATGAAGCAATCGGTGGAAACAACCATTCTGCCGAAAGTGACCTGTTTCTCTAACATCACCAAATCTGTTTGAAAGACATGTTGTTTCTACTCCTATTTCTACTAGAGTGTCTCTGGACTTTGGAGAACCTTATACACGTTTTCCAAAACCTTGGATCTTGGTCATCATCAACCCAAGGTGGCATCTTCACCTCACCTTCCTATGACACCGATTTTGAACCTCACGTGACTAATCTTGATTCCTCCATTGATGTCAACACCAATGCTACTAAAAGGATCAACAATACTCATCCACGGTCAAATATTATTGGTGATCCTAATGCACTGTTAGAACTAGGGGTTACGTGACAAGTTCTAAATATGGTCAGTGGCTTTTATCTCTTATGTCTCAAATCGGCAAAGAGACAATCACAGGACTATGAACATTGTCTGCATTTTGCTTGTTTTCTTTCTCAAGTGGAACCAACCGGTGTTACTCGGGCTCTTGAAGACTCAAGTTGGCTTGAGGCAATGCAAGAAGAGATGCAACAATTTCAGAATCAGCAAGTTTGGATCTTGGTACCACTACCTGATGGCAAGTATGCAATTGGGACTAAATGGATTTTGAAGAATAAGAGAGATGCAAGGGGTGTTGTTATTAAAAACAAAGCAAGATTATTTGCACATGGATATAGACAAGAGGAGGGGATTGACTATGATGAGGTGTTTGCACCTGTGGCTAGAGTTGAAGCCATACGGATATTCTTAGCTTATGCATCTTACATGGGATTTCTGGTATATCAGATGGATGTTAAAGGTGCTTTTCTGTATGGTGAAATAGAAGAGGAGGTTTATGTCACTCAACCTAAAGTATTTGAAGACCCAGATCATCCTAATCATGTTTACAAGGTAGTCAAAGCTCTCTATGGACTACATCAGGCACCCAGAGCTTGGTATGCTAGGCTTTCATCATTTCTGCTGAAGCATGGTTATCGCATAGGTGCTATTGATAAGACATTTTTCCTTAAGAAGAATTCCATAGATATTATTCTTGAGCAAGTGTATGTGGATGACATTATTTTGGATCCACAAAGGAAGCTTGGTGCGGGAGTTTGAGGAACTTATGAAGGAGAGTTTCGGATGAGTGCTATGGGGAGTTGACTTTCTTCTTGGGTCTCCAAGTTCGTGAAACCCGATGGTATCTTTATCGGTCGGGACAAATATGTGAGGACATATTAAAGAAATTTGGTATGGAGAGTGTCGGATCGCCACTACACCTTATGAAGCTCAAAGACAAAGACCAATAATGAAGTAGATCCACCGGTGAATGTTCATTTATCTGAGATCTATGATTGGTTCTTTGATGTATCTAACGACTTCAAGGCACGATATTACTTTTCTTTGTGAGTGTTTGTTCTCGACATCAAGTTACTCCACTTACTTCCCATCTCAATCTTGTTAAGAAGATCTTTAAGTACCTTAAAGGCCAACCTCATCTAGGCCTTTGGTACCCAAAGAGTCTCCATTTAAGCTGGAAGCATATAGTGATAGTGACTATCTTGGTGCTAATCGGATAGGAGGTCCACCACTGGAGGTTGCCAATTCCTAGGAAAAGATTGATTTCTTGGCAATGCAAGAAACAAACTATTGTGGCTACCTCATCTCTGAAGCGATGCGTTCTTGCTGCAAATTGTTGTGGACGGGTTCTTTGGATACAAAATCAATTGTTGGATTATGGGTATAACTTCATGAACACAACAATTTTATTGATAATCAAAGTACCATATGCATTGTTAAAAATCCAGTTTTTCACGGTGAGAACAAAACATATTGAAATCAGGCACCACTTTATAAGAGATGCATATAACAAACATTTGATAAAAGTGGTTAAAATTCTGCGATGATAATGTGGCGATTTGTTAACAAAGGCTTTTGATGGACCAAGGTTTCAACACCTTGTGGTCCATATTGGTATGCTTAACCCTTAAATGCAAAGTTTAAGGGGAGGCATAGGCCTCAAGGGAGGCATATGCCTTAGGGGAGGATTTGTGTACACTTTGCATATTTTGTATGTATTTTTGTAGATTTATGTGTATACTTTTGATTTATTTTGTTTTCTAACACTAACCAGCTAATGTAATGATAGTTTTGTTTGTTTTTGTTTGGTTTGTATGTTTCTCTGTTTGTTTTGATTTGCAGATTGCTTTAGTAAATTGTAGTTCATCATGATTGGTTGTCAAGTAAGATTTGAAGCTTGTTTCCTCTGAGATCAAAGTACTGAAGTTGAGCTATGTGTTTCCACTGAAAAGAAGTACAGAAGCTAATTGTTCATTCATTCAAGAAACAGTTTACAGCTTACAGAGTACAATCTACTTCAAATGGAAATACAAGGACTACTAAACCTATTCTAAACACTAGCTCATATCATCTATTCCAACAGCTGCTGGATATGCGTTTGTGATGTCTTGCATAACCACCCATTCCTTCTATCTCGATGGCTGGATATGCATGACCAGTACGATGAAGATGCTAAGGATCAAAATGGGAAAGATGGATTGATGCAAACGATGATGATGAAGATGACCACATATGTCCTTTGTGCTTCATCTACTTGGTTTCACCAAAAAGCAATCCTTCCACCTTCCTTAACTCCTTCCTTTATACAATATGTGATGATGCACCAATTCATGGCGCAGGAAGAGCTAGCACCACCTCTCTTTTGGTACAAGGCCTTTGTTGAGGTTGAGGTGCTGGAGGTTAGGAGTAAGATGTTCTCTTCTTAGTGGACTCATCAGAGTCATCAGAAGATTCACTTGGATTCACTACACTGTCATCATTTGAAGAATTGAGAAATGGGGATTTCAAAGGATGAGGGTCAGGTGGACATGACCAAAACTGAAGGAAATCACTGGATGATGATGATGATGGAGAAGAGGTTGGATTCACAACCTCTGGTTTAGTATTCATGGTTAATTGTGGTTGATTGTGGCTTATGGTGAATTTAGGGTTTGTGATGGAAATTGGGGGTAATTGATGAGAGTTAAGAGTGCATCGGGGTTTGTTTTATAGACGGGTTCAAGACTTAATGAGAATTAATGCAAGTTGGGTGAAAGCAGATTTCTTGAAGCTTCTGAATCGTGAATTTCTTCTTGATTGTATCACTTGTTGACTTGACCATGTTTCGTAGAAGTTTGAATTTGAATTTGGTAAAAGGTTGCATTACGTCGTATTGGTCAACAACTTAATATATTTGACCACAATTTGGGAAACTTCTTCTTATAACCTATTCGCATATCTTCGTCTAATAACAACTGATTCCCTCTTTATTCGATTCAAACACACCTTCAGTTGATAGAATCTTAACAAATTATCTAAAGTTCTCATGGCGCTTCAATTCAAGCACGATCATAATAAAGTTGCTTTTCTGGGAACGGCAAAGGGTGATGAGTTGTACAAACCCATGGTGGAATTCTTAAAGAGGTCCAAGATTCATTATGCTTTAACACATTCTCCGAATGCAATATATGAATCGTTGGTTACTCAATTTTGGACGACTGCTACAAAGCAGTGAAAGCAGATTAGGGCTAGAATTGATGGAATGGAGCACATTGTGACAGAGGAGTTGATCTGAAGACGACTTGATTGGATGATGAGAATGGTGTTTATCATTCTAATTCAGTGGTGATATTTGAGGGACTAAGAGCTATTGGATACCAAGGTGAACGTACAGACATGTGGCTCAAGAATCAATTGTGCCCGATGTGGAGGTTTCTTGTTCATACATTGCTTCAGTGTATAAGCAATAAATCAGGAGGATGGGATCAGTTTTCTACTCAATTGGGATGTGGTATTGTGTGTCTTTCTCAAGGGTTGACTTATAATTTTTCCAAGTTTATTTTTGATAATATGGTTGAGAATATTCAAAAGAAAAAGCATAAGTTCTTAATGTACCCTAGGTTTTTGCAAATTATATTAGACATCTCCACCCATGCCCAAGCCTTTTATCCCATAACTGCTTTATCTGGTAAATTATTTGCTTCAATGAGAACTAAATTTCAGGGGACTCATTATCCTTTGCTAACAGCGATGTTGCCTCAAGGCAATGTGGCTGCTGATGAGGATAATGATGTTAATCTACCTTCTACCAATGTTACTGCTGATGGTAATCCTTCAGTTGCCATTGATGAGGGCCCTTCTAATTCTGCTGAAGCAACTAATGTTTCTCCTGACCAACCACCACCTATACCTTCACCTAGATTTAGTCCTTGTCCATCACCTACTCAGGTTAGCCTGACCACACCTAGTCCTCTTAGGGAATCCTTTGATGAAGGTTCTCCTAATGTTGAGCATGATCATATTTCTCCTATAAGGTCCAATGAAGTTCCTATTACCACTGAACAATCAATTGGTGGAACTGAGGATCCTATTACACTTACATCTGTCTTTGCTCTAGTGAACAGGTATGCAGGTGAGGTTGCTGAGCTCAAAAAGGAACTTTCAGAGACTAAATCTTCTCTTGGTGGTGAAATTGTGGAGCTGAGAACTAAGGTTAAGAGTTTGGAAGAACAACTTGGGCATCATTCTAAAAGAAAGCTAGTGGTTTCTTCTGATGATAATCCTCTTAAGATTTTGGCTGATGTTGCTCAAAAGACTCCTGTTTCTCCTCCTGTTCTTTGAATCTTCAAAGAAAAGCTACCTATTCAATTTACTAGAAAAGGAGAAGACAATATCGAATAGGAATCCACTAAAACTTCAAAAGAACCAAATATTGATGATGCAAGCTGCGATGTTTCAATGGAGGATGTTGTTTACGTACATGGTCAAGATTGGTTGTACAAGATCAACCAAGTTCTCTACCTTGACGGATAATTACAAGTATTTGTTCTTTGGAAGAATTTATCTTTTGGATCCTAATCTGTGAAGTATTTTCAACACTGTTGAAGAATTGTCTCAACTGTTTCTTACAGTAGCAAAGTTGGGAGTTTCTTACAAGTTCGTTTTATGGATATTCCTCAAACTAGTTACGCTAAAAAGTGCATTGTTACAGAGAAAGAAATACTACTTGAAGCGGCACTTGTGCAGGTCTAGTGAGTGAAGAAGAGCGAAAGAGCAAGAAAGAATGTTAAGCGAATGTAACAAGAATAAGCAAAGTGAGGATTTGGCTAAGCGACTTGCGGTGAGTCTACTTCAAATTTGTCTTGAGAGACGCAAAGAATTGGATGAATTAGCTACTTAGATGCACGATGCTAAATGGGATGAATGTATTAATCAAGTCGCATCGATCCTACTATTGCTCAAAGTATTTTGGGAGCAGATTTTAATAGTGATGATTTTTGGCTCAAATGATGGCTCTTGGACAACAAAAGAAGCAAGAAGGCGTGGCAAAAGGAAAGCTATTCAAGCTCAAAAGCATAAAGCTAAAGAGAGAGACCACAACCAAGGTCGGAAGAAAGATTATATGAGGAAAGTAGTGAAGAATCGAGTTGCACTCTATATAACTCGGTATGACCATGAAGCAAGTTAAGGCTTTACGATTATGAGTTAATCGGTCGTTATAACAAGATTATGAAGTTCACATCATCTAGTCCCGCTTCTACCTCTACTTTGAAAAGACTTGCGATGCTTGGATGCTCCTAAAGTTAAAAGACCAAGGATAGTTGAAATTATAGATTCTTTTGAGGCTCATATTTCAAAGTCAAGTACTTCATTGTTGCTTCGACGTATCTCTGAAGCTATTCCTTGATTGCTAAAGGTCGATCAATGGACCTTATCTTGTTTCTTGAAACATCACCTTACAAGCGTTACCTAAGGTTGCTCCTATTGAAAAAGTTGGAGAAGAGTTTGGTAGACAAGTTGAACTAAAAGCGCCTAAAGCTAAAAAGAGAAGTAGGCGAGAAGATGTATGTCTTCGTGGTGTTGCTCCTATGAAGGCGATTCTATTTCTTCCATACATCTTAAGGATGTTCTTGAGGATGTACCATCTTTGGGCGTCTATGTAGGTAGGAGAAAGAAAAGGATGGCTAAGCGAAACATGGTTCTCTATGGAGATCTGTGAAATTAGTTGGGACACATACATCTAAGGTTAAGGAATCTTCAAAGGTTAGTGCTTTGGATCTCAAAGTCTTGAATCAACATTTATTAAAGAGGATCTTGATGTTTTCTGAAGGATCTCATGATGTGTTGGTTAATTGGACATTACAAGATGATGAGCTTAATGTCATATATCGATTGGATCATTCTACTAAGCGGTTCAACTTTTGAAGGAGATATTGCATTTGGTAGATAGGCGGTTGCATACTTTGTATGACATTGTCACTAAGTATTATCGTACTCATACACCACGTGGATCGGATTCTTTTGTTGGGTGATCTTCATGTGTTGTTTGATTCTCAATCTCAAATGGTCAAGGTTATTCTATTTGGAAGCATTCACATAAGTGGAAGGTTGCAACTTGGAGATTTTATCCTCTTCCTAATGTGCATGTGGTGGAGACAAAGAGTGGTATTACTGTGTGTATGTGTGCAGATAAGATATATCCATTGTCTGTTAAGCTCATGGAAAGTATGCTTACACTGAAGTTGGAAATACCTCCTGATCCAATTGGAAATGATAGGCTTTATGCAGAGCAATGTGTTGGAGTGATTAAGACGAAACTTCTGCAATATCAAGCTTCATCTTGATTATGGTATTTGGAAGTTTGTATACTTTGTAATATTTGTTTTGTTTTTGTGTTTTTAGTTAAAAAAAACTTTATTTTTTTCTCGTATGTCTAACTTTTATTGCAGGTTTGTTGTATATTCTTGATGGTTTTTAGCTCACCAGATGTGCCTTGTGTATATCAAAGAGTTAGCTAGTCCAAAGGGTACAGCTTTGGTAAAGACACATCAAATCTATTGATAGCTGTAATGGTTTGCTCAAAATCATAGGGTTTACAACTACCCATGCTTAATTGCTGATGGTTGTATGGTCCTCAATTCACCATGGTTTATTCCTTTTGGAATCCAAGAATTGACTAGCCTACTTGTATATGGCTTGTGGTAAAGCGGTGGAATACCATATTAGGTAATCAATTCACCACTTAAGAATTGACTAGTCCCGAGCAAGCGGCTACGGTAAAGACATATCAAATCCGTTATATAGTTCTTTGGTTTGCTAATAAATCGAGATGGTTATCAGTGTACCATTGTTTCGGACTTAAACATATGGCTACTCTAGTAGTGATGGCTATTGGTAAAGAGACATCAAATCCATTATTTTCAATGATTCACCTCTCACGAGGAGTTAACACACCGGATGTGATGAGAATAGTATGAAACTAATATGTTTTGATGTACATGTTGTCAATTGTTCTTTGCAAAGAAGCTGGCGTTTTCATGATTTGTCATCATTGAGGTGTTCTTCTTTTGATTCTTTCTTTGGTCTTGTTCACGTACAATCCTCTAGTGTTGAATGGTTACAGGATCTATCAAAGCTGGAACTTAACCAAGTCAAATTCGGTTTAGGGAGGATTGTTGGGAATTATGTGAAGTATGGATTATCTTGGCGTTCTTCTTGAATGGATTCTCTTTGAAGTGTATGGATTCTGTCGAAGACTTCTATAGTTGTTAAGATATACATGAACTTTATTAGGAAGTGATTGTGTATATCTTATTTAGTTTTACGTTTCTTTGAGAACAAGTTAGGGTTCCTTGTCTATAAAAGGAACACAATAGAATGAATTATGTACTAGAAGTTTACGAATTATCAATATAACAATCCATAGAGGATCAAAGAGTTCTTAGTTATTTGTGTTTATATTCCGCTAACGAATACAAGTTGTAGAGATTTTCTTTTAGTTTGTTTGTGATTACATAAGCAGTACTAACGATCTACGAGAGCTTAAGATCTATCAAGGTCCGCTAGTTTCAACAGAGACTTTGCACCAAAGCCACCTGTTTATTACAAAATAGCAATTCCATTCTTCTTGATTTTTTAGGTTTCCGTGACAAAATACTTGAGATATATTTGAGTTAAAGTGTAATAATTTCTACTAAACCATCTACAGATTTGAAAGTTGTAGTTTTCATTACAGTGGGAGCATATTCTTATTGGTCATAATTCCTAAATTTCAATTTATATATATATTTTGATGATTTTGCAGCTAATAACTTAGAGGTTGAAGCCCTCTTCGTCTATACAAAAGGACACATAGCATCTCTCCTCTCCCGGAGCCGGCCAGATTGCCCCATTTTTCCTTTCACGACCGACACTTCTAGCTGTAAGAATACGCCTAAACCTACAATGGGGTCTAACACCCTTTAGATTGGACTTCTCAGATGACATGGAAAGCAACCTCAACAAAAATTTTGTGCTACTTAAAGCCCGGGGTATGATTAAATCCGGTGACCTTGTTATTGTTGTATATGACATGTTGCAATCGATTCAAGTCATGAATGTGCCATAAGAAACACTTGCTTTCAACCAATTTACTAAGTCCCTGTTCGAAAGTATCAGCAACAATTAAACAATAGAACTTTTATTCAAACCTAAGCCTCAATAGTCGGCTTAGATTAAATCAAAAATAGTATCCAAAGTGTTACAAGGTTAGATTAATGTCAATGAGACAGTAACCATACAAATATAAAGAAGAGACAAGATCAATGTAATGATCGGAAAGATGAGAATGTGAGACAATGACGCACACACGGTTGTATCTAACCCTAGATTAAGGGACTTATTAAATAGGAGATAAAGATACACAAAGACCCTCTCTGGCTATAAATGACTCATCGCAGAAATGAGAAATGCTTGAAGAAATGAACATCTTGGAACTTTAAACCAATTATGCTTTGACCATGATTAACCCCTGTAATAAGCTCGCATGAACATAACTTGAAAACCATTAGCAATTGATAGAATGACATGTTTGCCACAGTTAATACCCCAAGTTTAACATTCCCTTAATCGATGGGCAAACATATCAAATAATATCAATTTTTCATACAGAATTTATCTTGACAAACAGGGAGGTTTTAGTAAGTATATCTGCAGTTTGGTTTGAAGAGCCAATCTTTTGGCACTTATAACACCTCTTGCAATTTTTCCCCGATGAAGTGAACATCAATTTCAAAGTGTTTTGATCTTTCATGGAAAAGCAGGATTGATGACAAGTTGTAAAGCGATTTGTTATCACAAAAAGATTAACAGGAGATTGATATCAACTTTTAGATCTTTTAAGATTTTTGAATCAAATAATTTCACGAGGCGGTGGACATAGATCTATACTGCATACGTGGAAGATTTTGAAAGAGTGTTTTGTTTTTACTTTTCCATGAGATCAAACAATCATTAAAGAAAACACAATAACTTTGATGATTTCTGGTTTTCTTGCATTTAGCCCGATCGCATCACTATATCCTTTAAGATGATTTTCGAGATCTTGAAATTGTACCTTAGACCTTTTCACGGAGCTCCTTTTAGATATCTCGAACATTGAGGGCACATTCTAGATGAGATTTCAAGGAGAATGCATATATTGTGCCAAACAATGAGCGAGTATGAGATGTCGGTCTTGTATGGGTGAGATAGATAAGTTTCCCAAGTAACCCGATAACCGATGATGTTGACAAGTAAGGGATCATCGGCAATGGGAATGTATAGAAGAACGAGTTGGGTTCCATGGGAGTGGACACAGGTTTGCACCAAAGACCAAATTCTTTGAGGAGTTCAAGGATTATTTTATTTGGGTGAGACATATGTCATTCCAGTTTTAAAACCTCAATGCCAAGAAAATATTTTAAGTTTCCCAAGTCTTTGATATGAAATTTTGATTTTAGAAACTCTTTGAATAGGTTTATCTCATCAATACGGTTTCAGAAGGATAATATCATCCACATAAATAAGCGAGCAATAAACTTGTTATTCTCTTTTGGTGAACAAAGAATGATCATTGATGATTGAACAAAGTTATTTTCCTTTAAAACACTAACAAGTTTTCATTCCATTTCACGGGAGCTTGTTTGAGGCCATATAGAGACTTGACAAGTTTACAAACTTTATTCTTATTATTCTCATTCTGAGAACCCCTTAGGGATGGTCATATAGACATCCTCATCAAGGTCTCCATACAAAAAGCATTGTTAACATCAAGTTGGAAAAGAGGCGGTTGTTTTTCACGACTAAGGCAATAAGACATCTAACATGAACATTTTCTAGCAGGGAAAAAGTTTCATCATAGTCTATTCCTTCCCTTTGGTTGTAACCTTTAGCAACTAATCTAGCCTTGTATCTATCAACTTCACCATTGGCTTTATATTTGATTTTAAAGATCCATTTGTAACCAATGGGAGTTCTATTAGGTGGGAGATCAGTTATATCCCAAGCATGATTTTCATTTAAGGCCTCAATCTCAGAGTTTATAGCATCAACCCAATTACTATCAAGGATAGCTTCTTCATAACAGGTAGGTTCAATACTTTTATTAAGACTAGAAGCAAAGCAATAATTATCTTTGTTAAGGTTAGAATAATTAACAACCTTTTCAACACCATATTTGACTTTCCTTCTACAATAAAGTCATTAAGATTCTCGGGCAACTTAGAAACTACGGTTGACCTTCTAGCGATAGTGGTGGCAAGCCTCCTTCTTGTTCGAGTTCGATTTGAATCGGATGATATATCGGCGAGGATCGGAAGATGCATCAACAGGATGTGATTCATGTGATATGGTGTCCTCGGGTGTGTATTATCATCTATAGGCGTTGCAGCAGGTTCATCATCCCTAGTAGGATGACCCAACTTTGTGCCATCATCATAGGATGTCACCCTCCCTTCATCATTGGGACTTATTTGTGAGTCAAAGAAATTTTTGTGATTTAAATCTTTAGGCACATAAGTTTCAACAAAGGTTTTGACAAAGTATTTTTCATTTTGAAGGAAAACAGTTTCATAAAATTTGACATCTACGGAATAAAAGATATTTTTGTTTCTATGCTCAAAAGTTTATAACCTTTTTCTCATTTGAATAACCAATAAAGACACTTTTCTTAGAACTACTACCAAATTTATCGAGATGTTGAGAATGGTGGCATAGCATAAGCACCAAAGACTCTAAGGAGAGAGAGTGAAGGGTCATGCCCATACACAAGGAGAAGGGGACTTGCGGACAAAGCGAAGAGGGTAACTGTTTATGACATAGGCGGAGTTAGAACACATTCGGGCCAAAGATATAGAGGTAATTCCCACGAAACATAAGGGATCTAGCCACATTAAGGAGATGCCTATGTTTCCTTTCTGCAATACCATTTTGTTGTGGTGTATAAATACAAGAGGTTTGATGTAAAATTCCTTTTCATGAAAGAAGTGTTGAAGTTTATTATTGACAAATTACGTCCCATTATCACTTCGAAAATCTTAACATTGTGTTCAAATTGATTTGATAGCATATGAGTAAAGTTAACAATGAAAACATAAACATAATCTTTTCCTTAAGCATATAAACCCACTTTGCCCTAGAATAGTCATCAACAATAGTTAAAAATATTTGTAACCATCTCGCTAGTGACTTTATATGGTCCCCATACATCTAAATGAACAAGTTGACCAATTTTAGTTGATTTATGTTCACTTAGAGGAATGGTTCCTGGTTTGTTTAGCTTTGTTGCAAGTATCACAAAGATGGTCGATTCGGATGAACTATCAAGTTTAAGAGTGGATTTAAGTATATGTAGGACTTGGTCGGAGGATGACCAAGTCTTTGATGCCGAGATTTCTTGAAACATGACAAACATAAATGCAATTATTAGAAGTAATCTTACATATAGAATCAATATCAAACATATATAACCCATTGCATTGTTTACCAATCCCCACAATCCTTTTTGATGTAAATCAGTATATAGCAATTAGATTCATTAAACCCAACAAACATCTTATTGTCTCTAGCAATCTTATGAATGGACAACGACCGACATTGTACTCGGGAACAACGAACATCAAAAGAGTTAGGTCATTATTGACCTTTAAGTCACCAATTTTAGTAATTAAGGCACGAGTACCATTGGGATGTCCAGCAGTTAGACCAAGATTTGAAATGTCAACAATATTAATTAAAAATTTGGGAGATACATTCATGTCTTTGATTTGCACGAGTCAACAATCCAACCAAGGCCGATGTTACCAGATAAGGTCTTTGTGTTGTTGTTAAAAATTTGTTGAAGTTTATGTTAAACTTGACATCGCCATTAAAGAAGGTTCTGAAAAATTTTACCGCCATGTTGGCATTAGCGAGAGGACACATTGTTGTCATTAAGAAGACTCATAAGTGCGGAGAGCTGTTCATTAGACAAAGAGGCAGGAGAGAGTTGCTAGCTCTATTATCCGTGATATGATTAGTATCGATGGAAACATTATTCTTCTTGAAAGGTTTAGCATTAAAGTTCTTTTAACATATCCAGCAGGATAACCAACAAGATCATAACATCTATCAACCGTGTGACCAGGTTTTTTGCAGTTAGTACATTTGAGATTCATGTTTGGTCCTCTGTTATTAGAGTTGTTACCAGCATTAAAACCAGGCCCTTTATTGAAATTGTTGTTGATTGATCCTTTTTTGTTATCAAAAAATTTTCCACTATCAAAAGTTTTTGCAGCAAAAGCAGTGGCATTAGGTTTAGCAGAGCTATTCCCAGATGACACATTTATGTGAGATTCTTCTCCAGAGACAACAGAGAAAGCAGTTTTGACATTAGGCAATGGATCTCTAGTTAGAATATTACTTCTGATAGGAACATAAGTGTCATCAAGACCCATAAGAAATTGCATTAATTTGATTAGCTGATTGTGTTTTTCAAAATGTTTTGCGACCTCACAAGTGCGGGGAGGCAAGCTAATCATACAATCAAATTGTTTCCATAAAGAGTTGAGGTTGTTGTAATATTCAGCAAGAGAAGACCCATTTTGAATTATATTTTTATGCAAATTAAAAATAGCTGAACCATCAACCTTATCATAAGTATCTTTAAGATCATTCCACATTTCATGAGCAGTTTTTGCATAGATAGCACCGATAAATAGTTTAGGACCGAGAGAGTTAAGAATCCGGGTAACCACAGCGAGTTACAAATATCCCATTGATTAGCAAGACTAGGGTTTGAGTCATCTCTTATGCAAGTACCATCAATAAACCACAACTTATTATGATTTCTTAAGGCGAAGGTCATGGCGTATTCCATATTTTATAATTTTCGGTTCGGTGAGTTTGATAGAAATAATGGAGTACCATTGGTGTTATTGGGGTGTAAATACAAAGCATCACCAAAGGATAAGCTTTTCTCGATGGAAGAACCACCCCATCACCGATATTATCATCACCAATGACCATAATGCAAATAATAAGACAGACAAATAACATAGAGAGAGATAATGAGAAGAGTAGATAGACATATAAAGAGATAAATAAGACTATGTAATTAAGAAACAACAAGCACCAAGCACATTGGTAGGGTAAACAGAGCAAGTATTCATACCACTCGAGGTGGCGGATCAAGATGTTAGTGTACCCGTTTGCACCCACAAAGACTTAAGTCTTGTTTGTTTGAAGAAGAGATTAGACTAAGACTTACGAGCAATATGCAACGGAAAGAACAAATCACAATAGGAAATAACCGATGATTATGCCAATAGCAATAACCCCAAACCACCAATTTGTTCTTTGAAGAGATGTCCCAATTTTCTATGAAGAAACCCTTGGATGGTGAATCAATAATGATTATGAGCCTAAAGCTCTGATACCATGTTCGAAAGTATCAGCAACAATTAAACAATAGAACTTTTATGCAAACCTAAGCCTTAATAGTCGGCTTAGATTAAATCAACAATAGTATCCAAAGTGTTACAAGGTTAGATTAATGTCAATGAGACAGTAACCATACAAATACAAAGAAGAGACAAGATCACTGTAATGATCGAAAGATGAGAATGTGAGACAATGATCGCACACACGGTTGTATCTAACCCTAGATTAAGGGACTTATTAAATAGGAGATAAAGATACACAAAGACCCTCTAACGGCTATAAATGACTCATCGCCAGAATGAGAAATGCTTGAGAAATGAACATCTTGGAACTTTAAACCATTTATGCTTTGACCATGATTAACCCACAGAATAAGCACTTGAACATAACTTGAAAACCATTAACAATTGATAGAATGACATGTTTGCCTCAAATTAATACCCCAAAGTTTAACAGTCCCTTGGTGCTCCATCATAATGCCAACGACCTCATATACTGTATCCGCTAGATGGTTTTGGTAAGCATGTATTTCGTGATGTTTTGAGCTTTTTGTGAACTTCCTCCTTGATGACACAAAAGGATTGTAACTCACGACTTATGGATTATGTAATTTGATGACTTGGTTTTGCTTTGTCTAATTTAGTTTAACTTTTCTATTGTGAGGAGAAATTAAGAACCTTTTGAACATCAAAAAGTTGATGTATGAAATATACTCAAGTTACCTGTACTCAGTTGTACATCAACCAAAGGTCTAAAATTCTACCTGTGCAATGGGTTGAAAGAAGACTCGAGATTCAATTTTGATCCAGTGGTTCAAATATCTTCTTACTAGCTTATAAGACCCGTGGAATCCACGGGTTTTTAGAAGAGATATTGCAAAAAAATGAAAAATTAGTCTCTAAAAAAATAATGGAAAAAACGAAAGTAAACAGGGTGAATCATTAATTCGAAAGTAATATGAAGTAATAAGTCAATTATAGTATATAGGAAGTGAATCATTTTTATTTGGCATTTTTTAGATAAATTGTTATTTTTTAGATGATTGTTTTCGATAAGCAGGACTGGATCTACTTCCTATATGGTCCATACTAAACTTTTTATTTGGCACTCTTTAGATGAATTGTTATTTTTTAGATGATTGTTTTTTATGAGTAGGACTTGATCAACTTCCTATATGGTCCATATTAAATTTTTTATTTGTCATTTTTAGATAAATTGTTATTTTTTAGATGATTATTTTTTAATGAGCATACTTTCTATATGGTCCATATTAAACTTTTTATTTAGCATTTTTTAGATAAATTGTTATTTTTTAGATAATTGTTTTTGATGAGTAGGACTGGATCTACTTCCTATATGGTTCATATTAAATTTTTTATTTGGCATTTTTCAGATGAATTGTTATTTTTAGATGATTGTTTTTGATGAGTAGGACTTGATCTACTTCCTATATGGTCCATATTAAACTTTTTATCTGGCATTTTTTGGATGAATTGTTATTTTTTAGATGCTTGTTTTGATGAGTAGGACTGGATCTACTTCCTATATGGTTCATATTAAATTTTTTATTTGGCATTTTTTAGATTAATTGTTATTTTTTAGATGATTATTTTTTACTAAGCAGGACTGGATATGCTTCCTATAAGGTCTATATTAAATTTTTTATTTGGCATTTTTTAGAAAAATTTTTATTTTTTAAATGATTATTTTTTATGAGCAGAAATGTATCTACTTCATATTTGGTTCATATTAAATTTTTTATTTGGCATTTTTTAGATTAATTGTTATTTTTTAGATAATATTTTTTTATGAGCAGGACTGGATCTACTTCATATATAATCCATATTAAACTTTTTATTTGGCATTTTTTAGATAAATTATTATTTTTTAGGTGATTGTTTTTTGATAAGCAGAACTGGATCTATTTCCTATATAGTTCATATTAAACTTTTTATTTGGCATTTTATAGATGAATTGTTAATTTTTAGATGATTATTTTTTTATGAGCAGAACTGGATATACTTCCTTTATGGTCCATATTAAATTTTTTATTTGACATTTTTTAGATGAATTGTTATTTTTTATATGATTATTTTTTGATAAGCATGACTGGATCTACTTCCTATATTGTTTATATTAAATTTTTTAGTTGGCATTTTTTTGATGAATTGTTATTTTTTAGATGATAGTTTTTTATGATCAGGACTGAATCTAATTCTTATATGGTCCATATTAAACATTTTATTTCGTATTTTTTAAATGAATTGTTATTTTTTAGATGATTGTTTTTTATAAATAGCAATAGATCTACTTCCTATATGGTCCATATTAAATTTTTTATTTGGCATTTTTTAGATGAATTGTTATTTTTTAGTTGTTTATTTTTTAATGAGCAGGACTGGATATGCTTCATATGTGGTCCATATTAAATTTTTTATTTGGCATTTTTTAGATGAATTTTTATTTTTTAAATCATAGTTTTTGATAAGCAGAACTGGATCTACTTCATATATGGTTCATATTAAATTTTTTATTTGACATTTTTTAGATGAATTGTTATTTTTTTGATGATTATTTTTGATTATCAGGACTGGATCTACTTCATATATGGTCCATAGTAAACTTTTTATTTTGCATTTTTTAGATGAATTATTATTTTTTAGATGATTGTTTTTATAGGCGTAATTTCGATCTACTTCCTATATGGTCCATATTAAACTTTTTATTTGGCATTTTTTATATGAATTTTTAATTTTTAGATGATTGCTTTTTATAAGTAGAACTGGATCTACTTCCTACATGCTTCATATTAAATTTTTTATTTTGCATTTTTTAGATGAATTGTTATTTTTTAGTTGATTATTTTTTAATGAGATGGTATTGAAATGCTTCATATATGGTACATATTAAATTTTTTATTTTGCATTTTTTAGATGAATTGTTATTTTTTAGATGATTGTTTTTACGAAGACGACTCGATCTACTTCATATCTGATCCATATTAAGCTTTTTATTTGGCATTTTTTATATGAATTTTTATTTTTTAGTTGATTGCTTTTTATGAGTAGAACTGGATCTACTTTCTACATGCTCCATATTAAATTTTTTATTTGGCATTTTTTGGATGAATTGTTATTTTTTAGATGATTGTTTTTGATGAGCAGGATTGAATATATTTTTTATATGGTCCATATTAAACATTTTATTTGGCATTTTTTAGATGAATTATCATTTTTTAGATGATTGCTTTTTTGATGAGCAGAATTGGATCTACTTCCTCTATGGTACATATTAAACTTTTTATTTGGCATTTTTTAGATTATTTGTTATTTTTTAGATGATTGTTTTTTATAAGTAATGCTGTATCTCCTTCCTTTATGGTCTATATTAAACTTTTTATTTGGCTTTTTTTGGAGGAATTGTTATTTTTTAGATGATTGTTTTTTATGAGTAGGACTGGATCTACTTCCTATATAGTCCATATTAAATTTTTTATTTGGCATTTTTTAAATGAATTGTTTTTTTTAGATGATTATTTTTTAATAAGCAGGACTGGATATGTTTCCTATATGGTACATGTTAAATTTTTTATTTGGCATTTTTAGATAAATTGTTATTTTTTAAATGATTGTTTTTATGGTTATGAAATATCTACTTCATATTTGGTTCATATTAAATTTTTATTTGGCATTTTTAGATGAATTGTTATGTTTTAGATTATTGTTTTTATGAGCGAATTGGATCTACTTCATATATAGTATATATTAAACTTTTTATTTGGCATTTTTAGATAAATTGTTATTTTTTAGATGATTGTTTTTATATATGAGATGAATCTACTTTCTATATGGTCCATATTAAACTTTTATTTGGCATTTTTAGATAATTGATAATTTTAGATAATTGTTTTTGATGGAAGTTGGATCTCTTCCTATACGCACCATATTAAACTTTTTATTTGGCGGTTTTAAATGAATTGTTATTTTTAGATAATTGTTTTTGATTAGCATAACCGAATTTACCTCATATATTGTCCATATTAAACTTTTTATTTGGCATTTTTAGATAAATTGTTATTTTTAGATGATTTTTTTATAAGCGAACTGGATCTACTTCCTACGGTCCATATTAAACTTTTATTTGGCATTTTTAGGCAATTGTTATTTTTAGATGATTGTTTTTGATGAAGAATGGATCTACTTCCAATATGGTCCATATTAAACTTTTATTTGGCATTTTTAGATGATTGTTATTTTTAGATAATTGTTTTTGATAAGCGAGATTGGATCTACTTCATATATGGTTCATATTAAATTTTTATTTGGCATTTTTAGATGAATTGTTGTTTTTAGATGATTATTTTGATGAAATTTGACTTGATTTACTTCATATATGGTCGATATTAAACTTTTTATTTTGCATTTTTTAGATGATTGTTTTTTATAAGCAGGACTGGATCTACTTCCTATATGGTCCATATTAAACTTTTTATTTGACATTTGTTTATATGAATTGTTATTTTTTAGATGATTGTTTTTTATGAGTAGGACTGGATCTACTTCCTATATGCTCCATATTAAAATTTTTATTTGGCACTTTTTATATGAATTGTTATTTTTTAGATGATTGTTTTTTATGAGCATGACTGGATCTAATTCCTATATGGTTCATATTAAACTTTTTATTTGGCATTTCTTAGATTAATTGTTATTTTTTAGATGATTGTTTTTATAGATGACCTGGATCTACTTCTTATATGGTCCATATTAAACTTTTTATTTGGCATTTTTTAGATGAATTGTTATTTTTTAGATGATTGTTTTTTGATAAGCAGAACTGGATATACTTCGTATATGGTCCGTATTAAACTTTTTATTTGGCATTTTTTAGATGAATTGTTATTTTTTAGACGATTGTTTTTTATGAGCAGGGATGGATTTACTTTCTTTATGGTCCATATTAAATTTGTTATTTGGAATTTTTTAGATGAATTGTTATTTTTTAGACGATTGTTTTTTGATGAGCAGGACTGGATCTACTTCCGATATTGTTCATATTGAAATTTTTATTTGGCATTTTTTAGATGAATTATTATTTTTTAGATGATAGTTTTTTATGAGCAGTATTGAATCTAATTCTTATACGGTCCATATTAAACTTTTTATTTAGCATTTTTTAAATGAATTGTTATTTTTTAGATAATTGTTTTTGATGAGTAGGACTGGATCTACTTCCTATATGGTCCATATTAAATTTTTTATATGACATTTTTTAAATGAATTGTTATTTTTTAGATGATTACTTTTGATTAGCAGGACTGGATATGCTTCATATATAGTCCATATTAAATTTTTTATTCGGCATTTTTTAGATGATTGTTTTTTATGACCAGGACTGGATCTACTTTATATATGGTCTATATTAAACTTTTTATTTGGCATTTTTTATATGAATTGTTATTTTTTAAATGATTGGTTTTGATGAGCAGGACTGGATCTATTTCCTATATGGTACATATTAAACTTTTATTTAACATTTTTAGATGAATTGTTATTTTTTAGATGGTTGTTTTTATGAGTAGAATTTGATTTACTTTATATGGTCTATATTAAACTTTTATTTGGCATTTTTAGATGAATTGCTATTTTTACATGATTGTTTCTTTTATGAGTAGAATTTGGATCTCTTCATTTATAGTCCATATTAAATTTTTATTTAGCAATTTTTAGATGAATTGTTATTTTTTAGATGATTGTTTTTATGAGCATGAAAAATCCTAACAATTACGTAGTACTTAATCCTTACTATCGGATAGACAACTTGAGCTCTAACAACCAAATAAATCAAGCGGATAAAAAGTAGCAAAGAGGCAAAATTTGTATTTTAATTGGCCCATATAATTCTTTTTACTATTAAAGATCGTGAAGTTCCTTCAAAATTTGGTCCGGGTCGTGAACTGAGACGACACTGGTCATCCACCATGGCGTCAACTTTCTCTCTTTATCAACCTGACATGACCCGAATGCCCCAGTCGATGACCCAAGATTTTTTTATTATTTTTTTTTTAAATACATTTTAACATAAACTAAAATTTCTTTAATAATTAAAATGTTACAATGCTAAATAAAAACAATCTGAAATACACTTGCATATCTTCAACGAATGGGAGACGGCAAGCCATAATAAATCTTGTGTTGAGAAGTATTTTGAGGTTGAATTGTGTTTGAAATTGTGTGTTAAGTGTGTTTGAGGTGAAGTTGGTATTTATAGTGTGGTAAAATTGGTTAATTTTTTTAGTTTAATGACCAAACGGTCAATTTTGAAAATCGTTGATTTTATCGTCAAATATGGTTGGGAACATGGGATTTGGAAGCGTTAACATCGAGTGAATTTGCACTCGATATTGCAAATATTGTGGCCAACCGATGTGCCAACCAAGCTTGCAAGTCGTGAGGACCGATGTTAACATCGGTTGAGGAGGCAAAGTTTTGGTGCCCAACCGATTTTCATGGCTCGAATGCGACTAGCCTAATCTGTCTATGAGTTATAAAACAGTTGAGAAATAAAGATAACCACCACCCAAACACTTCAATTTACATATGATACTCATCTATATATTATACTTACTACTCCTGGTATGCATTTAGTTCCTTCAACCAAGACAACAGTCTTGTACCAACTTTCATCAGTGGTCAACTCAACTTCATGACAGTGATCAATACGAATTATATCAGATGATGGTAATGAACTCAAGGTTTGGTGAAACATGCGTTTGCATTTAGAAGTCTTTCTCTGGGTTCGCGTATTAAATGAAGGGGGATCACCCACCTTTCTTTTCCTATATATAAATCCAAGCCTTAGCACCACACCTGTACAAGTAAAGTTACATATATGCCCATTAAGATGATTGTTTAGAATCTTGGAACTTTTAATGTTCTTCCCATTAACATTCAAGTCATCAGTAGCCATTGGGACCTGATGAAATACCATTTGTTCAGTGAAGATATTGAGACCAAATTTGCAAAAGATGGGATAAATTAGTATGAGACGTTAATGAATGAGGAAGATTGGTACAGCCATACAACCCATATAAATTATTGTGTCTACATCGCTCACTCATTTTGACATACATAATCATTTCCATGACTGTCATTGATCTCATAAGAAACATTCTTAGTAATATACTAACTGCTTACTTAAGTTTGTCTACCTGTGAGCTTGTTCTTATCTCTTTATTTTAAAGTAAAGAAACACTTTAATGTTTGAAGATTGATACGTGCTTAGTTTCAAAGCAGATAAAAACTTTAAGATAAGCTCTAAATACTCCCATAGACTAAGAAACCTATATTAATAAGTGAATAATAAGACATGAAGTAATTAAACTTATAAGTAGTTAAATAATATTTGTTTATCTCAATGATCGGTTTTTTCACAACAACTCCTTATTCTCAAAAAGAATATATATAAAACCTTACCTCCTGTATAATCAAGACTAATGAGAAAATATCCACTTTCATATCGTTGTCTTCATTTCTAAAGACATCTGGTGCAATATATCTCCTTGTTATAAAAACATAACCAAGTCAAAAAACTTCGTAAAATTAACATCTCTTTGTTTTCATACAACCAACACTGTAAAACTGATTGACCCTAAAAAATGAACCTTTGATACATTGTAAAAGTGATTTGTGTGTACAGAGAACATTAAGTAATTTCCAAAAGAAATAAAAGACTCACATGTTGTTCATGATATGACATTTCGTTCCTTGTTTTATCGTCTTCGTCACTTTCATTAATGGGCTTTTTCCAAAGTCTGCGAGTTTGAGATACACAGAATCAGCCTGCAAAATATTTATGTTCTCTAAGGAGCGGAAGATGACCGTGTGATTTTAACCAAGGCTAAGAAAACAATCCTATAAAATGAAATGAAAAGTGAGGTACAGATATTAACCTATATATTCTCCTTTCCCGCGGGATATTAACGTAAAAAAAGGACCGCAAATGATGTGAAGTCGTGGAGACAATTTGAGGGAGGAGCGCAAAGTCAGATACCCTTGTAGCATGAGAGAAACACTGCAACAATGAAAAGTTAACATCTTTTGATCAGCAACACAATGTAAAAGTAATTTGATGGATTAATTTGTGCACCGGTGTCAATTTTAAGACTGAGTTTAAAGTACTAATTACCTGATTTGTGGAAGAGCATCTAAAAGCTGTGAAACCAAGTCTTAAAAGAGCCTACACAAATCAACCAATGACGGATATTCAAACTGACTTACAGCCCTACAGTTAACAAATTTTCTGTGTGGACATGTAATAGTATCAATTAAGCATAAGAAGACCCAGATAAGTGCGATTACATCATTCGGAGTTCATAATAGATGTACTCTAGCCAAATCAGGCATAGATATCATGTTCATATTTATTTCTGCAACTTATAAACTACTGTTTGAGTCATTTTTAGGCTTATATAAGATGCGGACCAGCTTATGGTTATTGTAATATAACCAAACTAAAACACTATTGCCTATTCATTTCTTCCAAGCTCAGTTGATTACATTTTTTAGGGTCAATCACAATTATGTCAAACGGGAAATTACATGTAGAAATATTACTATAGGTTTGACATTCAATAGGACCCACACCGTCTTACCATTTCATCTGAAACCATATTATGAGACCAGCAAAAGGAAATCTAAAAATAGGCAAAATTAACTCTGCCCTGAAATTGTTGTTCAGTAAAAATTGTATAAGAAATTCAATAACATACACACAGACTTTTCAGGTAAACAAATGGCACGTATGTATAGGAAATAATTACCTGGTTTTCTAAATCATATCCTGCTATAAAAACACATTAAAGGATACTTTAAATCTAATCACAAAGTAACATTTGATTTAAAGAAAGAGAAAGATATCTTATCTATACTATAACCAAATCACACATTTTTGAAATTGCATGTTTATTACCCGTTACACAATGTGCCCATCCTGTCCATTTTCACCCGTCCAATATAATCACAAATCACAAGCCAATCACACAGTGATTCACATGTAACATATCAAATATGACTAAACATGAATTGGATATACGTACCCTGATCATCATCATCATATTTCATAAACGACTTTTTACCTTCGCACCTTCGTAACAATCATATACTCAGTACAAGCTTATGTTCTCTAAGGAGCGGAAGATGACCGTGTGATTTTAACCAAGGCTAAGAAAACAATCCTATAAAATGAAATGAAAAGTGAGGTATGGATATTAACCTATATATTCTCCTTTCCCGCGGGATATTAACGTAAAAAAAGGAGCGCAAATGATGTGAAGTCGTGGATCCAATTTGAAGGAGGAGCGCAAAGTCAGATACCCTTGTAGTATGAGAGAAACACTGCAGAAATGAAAAGTCAACATCTTTTGATCAGCAACACAATGTAAAAGTAATTTGATGGATTAATTTGTACACCAGTGTCAATTTTAAGACTGAGTTTAAAGTACTAATTACCTGATTTGTGGAAGAGCATCTAAAAGCTGTGAAACTAAGTCTTAAAAGAGCCTACACAAATCAACCAATGACGGATATTCAAACCGACTTCTGACCCTACAATTAACAAATTTTACGTGTGGACATGTAATAGTATCAATTAAGCATAAGAAGACCCGATAAATGCGATTACATCATTCGAGTTCATAATAGATGTACTCTAGCCAAATCGAGCATAGATATCATGTTCATATTTATTTTGCAACTTATCAACTCATGTTTGAGTCATTTTAGGCTTATATAAGATGCGGACCAGCTTATGGTTATTGTAATAAAACCAAACTAAAACACTGTTGCCTATTCATTTCTTCCAAGCTCAGTTGATTACATTTTTTAGGGTCAATCACAATTCTGTCAAACGGGAAATTACATGTAGAAATTTAAGTATAGGTTTGACATTCAATAGGACCCACATCGTCTTACCATTTCATCTGAAACCATATTATGAGACCAGCAAAAGGAAATCTAAAAATAGGTAAAACTAACTCTGCCCTGAAATTGTTGTTCAGTAAAAATTGTATAAGAAATTCAATAACATACACACGAACTTTTCGTAAACAAATGGCACGCGTCAGATAGGAAATAATTACCGGTTTTCTAAATCATATCCTCGCTATAAAAACACATTAAAGGATACTTTAAATCTAATCACAAAGTAACATTTGATTTAAAGAAAGAGAAAGATATCTTATCTATACTATAACCAAATCCCACATTTTTGAAATTGCATGTTTATTACCCGTTACACAATGTGCCCATCCTGTCCATTTTCACTCGTCCAATATAATCACAAATCACAAGCCAATCACACAGTGATTCACATGTAACATATCAAATATGACTAAACATGAATTGGATATACGTACCCTGATCCTCATCATCATATTTCAGAAACTACTTTTTACCTTCGCACCTTCGTAACAATCATATACTCAGTACAAGCTTATGTTCTCTAAGGAGCGGAAGATGACCGTGTGATTTTAACCAAGGCTAAGAAAACAATCCTATAAAATGAAATGAAAAGTAAGGTATGGATATTAACCTATATATTCTCGTTTCCCGCGGGATATTAACGTAAAAAAAGGAGCGCAAATGATGTGAAGCCGTGGAGCCAATTTGAGGGAGGAGCGCAAAGTCAGATACCCTTGTAGCATGAGAGAAACATTGGAACAATGAAAAGTCAACATCTTTTGATCAGCAACACAATGTAAAAGTAATTTGATGGATTAATTTGTGCACCAGTGTCAATTTTAAGACTGAGTTTAGAGTACTAATTACCTGATTTGTGGAAGAGCATCTAAAAGTTGTGAAACTAAGTCTTAAAAGAGCCTACACAAATCAACCAATGACGGATATTCAAACTGACTTACAGCCCTACAATTAACAAATTTTCTGTGTGGACATGTAATAGTATCAATTAAGCATAAGAAGACCCAGATAAATGCGATTACATCATTCAGAGTTCATAATAGATGTACTCTAGCCAAATCAGGCATAGATATCATGTTCATATTTATTTCTGCAACTTATCAACTACTGTTTGAGTCATTTTTGGCTCATATAAGATGCGGACCAGCTTATGGTTATTGTAATAAAACCAAACTAAAACACTATTGCCTATTCATTTCTTCCAAGCTCAGTTGATTACATTTTTTAGGGTCAATCACAATTCTGTCAAACGGGAAATTACATGTAGAAATTTTACTATAGGTTTGACATTCAATAGGACCCACATCGTCTTACCATTTCATCTGAAACCATATTATGAGACCAGCAAAAGGAAATCTAAAAATAGGTAAAACTAACTCTGCCCTGAAATTGTTGTTCAGTAAAAATTTTATAAGAAATTCAATAACATACACACGGACTTTTTAGGTAAACAAATGGCACGTCTGTATAGGAAATAATTATATGGTTTTCTAAATCATATCCTGGTATAAAAACACATTAAAGGATACTTTAAATCTAATCACAAAGTAACATTTGATTTAAAGAAAGAGAAAGATACCTTATCTATACTATAACTAAATCCCACATTTTTGAAATTGCATGTTTATTACCCGTTAAACAATGTGCCCATCTTGTCCATTTTCACCCGTCCAATATAATCACAAATCACAAGTCAATCACACACTGATTCACATGTAACATATCAAATATGACTAAACATGAATTGGATATACGTACCCTGATCCTCATCATCATATTTCAGAAACGATTTTTTACCTTCGCACCTTCGTAACAATCATATACTCAGCACATGATAGGGATTGGAGTAATCTAACAACACCATCATAAGTAAAATATAGTTTTTAAATGTTGTATAAGCAAATAATTCTATAACTACTAACAAATCTAATGAGAGATCTGATAAGGTTTTAAAATGTACCTTTTTGAGGGGTAATTTAAGCCCTTATTTGATTTCTTTTGTATCCGTTATTACTTAATATCGTTCCTTTTCACTTTTTAGGTCTCTTGAAGGCAAATTGCTGTAATGGCACTTATTTGGACAAAAAGGCGCGGATATGCGAAGAAAATGGCCAAAGTCAAGAAATCGAGACACTCAAGCGTCAAGTATAAGGTGATGGCGCCATCGCTTAAGCTATGACGCCGTCGAGCATTTTGTGACAGGACGTAAGTCAAATTTCTTATTTTCAAGTGACGGTGTCAAGCTTTAAAAGAGTAGGCCGTCGCAACTCAGACGGCCTAGATTTGATCCAAACGGTGTCATAAGCTGAAGAGGACGGCGTCACAAGCAAAAGGTGATGCCGTCGCAAGACTAACGTGGCCAAGACAAAACCCTAATGACGGCGACCCGACGGCGTCACAAAACATAAGGTGACGCCGTCGCACATGTAATCTTATATATAGAATCCTAATTTTTCAGTTTTAGTGTGTAGTCTTTTGGAGTAAAAACCTAAACCGAACCAAGGCTGTCTTGTACAGTATTTTAGGGTTCCAAACCCTATCTTACATCAAGATAAGTGTTTTACTTCATTAATTCAATTATGTCTTTGATTATTTGTGTGTATGCTTGCATGTTCTCCATGTCCGGCTAATTTACTTGTGTGTTTGCTTAGGGAATATGAAACTTAATTATTGAATATTGATTGGTTGTCTCTTATCTTAATTGTTAATGATCTAGTAATGCGATAGGTCATTCGTTGTGTACTTAATGCTTGATTAATCTTTTTGAACCTTAGGTTATAGCACCTAGAGCGGTTGTAAGCTAAACCATCCAAAGAGGCTTTAGAGTTAGAGTTTATATTCCCTAGTGGGTTTTGTAGACGAGACCCTTTGGTAAGTTCAAAGAGTTAGGGATAAACGCATACCCTACGACTTTAGACACACAACGCGATTAAGAATAAGGACGTGACAATTCAACCACCAATAAGAGATAATTAAGGAGTAGTAAAACCTAAGTAAACACATCTTTAAAGTATCATACGAGCACACAATAATTAGACATAGACTACATACACCTTAGATTAGATAATTAGATAAGTAGAGTAATCGGTAGCAATACCAACCCCCACATTCAAACCCCGAGATTCGTACCTTTCCATTTCCTAAAAAACATAAAAAAGATAAAAAATAATCTTCCTCAACCCCAACCTTAGCGTAGTAACTTCTCACTAGCATTCCTATTCCCCTAGAGAACGATATCAATACCCGTGGCTTACCCTAATATACACTACAACGATTAGGTTCATCGCCTAGGTGTTATAAAACTTGCTCGAAGAAATGGAAGTTCCTTTGACCCCGAGCAGCGCGTGAAGCGTTATCAAGATCGTCTGCATTCACCTTGGGTTTTTACCCAAAAGGCGAATGCATTAGATCATAACGTGAAAATTAAAGGGTTTATGTCTCGAAATAATGTACGCATTTCAGACACTGTAAAGTTCTTTGTTCATAAGGAAGAACATATTCGCAACCCTTAGTTTTTAAGCAAGTGTTCTAGACATTATTATGCACTGGACTTAGTTTCGGCATCCCGTTATTTACTACTTAAGCTTTCTCTGAAATAAACTTGGCTCACATTTGATACCACTATCGGACCTAAGTCTTATGTGCTTATCGGAAGTTCCAATTACAAATAAGCTCTAAAGCAAATAATTCAAACACTACTGTCAAATGGCGGCACACCGCCAAAGTCGATATTGTTTCTGTGTTGCCACTCATTGTCGCGATAGTTGGTGGTTGCTGATTAGTGAAGGTTTCTGTTCCACCTTGGTAGAGACTTTCAAAGGCTTTCCAGATCCGCCAACAGGAAGTGAGCTACTGGAAATTGCTTCCACATCATACCTATCAATAAGCAATGTCAAAGTGTTTTAGATAATAAAAAAAAAGTTGTTGAGTTGAAGCGTATAGAGGCGGTTAACGATAAGCAATGTTAATGTTAAAGATTATACCTATCAATAAGCAATGTTAAAGGCGGTTAACCATAGTCAACCTGACATATCAAAATCAATTGGAAGAAAATTAAATGGAAAAAATTAAAAGAAAACATACAAATTACGCAGAGAAGATCATTACCAATTTCATGATATGATCAACAACAAATAGAATTAAAACATAAAAAATAATCATTACCAGAAGATTAATTCACAAAAAAAAAAAATAAATAAATAAATAAATAAATAAATAAATAAATAAACAAATTTTTGCTTAAAATTGGGAGAAATCACATCCATTTGTTTATTTCTTGATGCGATACTTACAAATTTTATGGTTGAAGAATCTGGTTAAATCAAAGATTGACTTGTTAGGGTTGAAGGATCTGGTTGAATCAAACCAGCAGTCATAGATATAAGCATCGGTAGAATCCCAAAAAAAAAGCATTAATTACCAATTACTAAAATCCCCAATTCATAATTTTAAGGTTCTTATAAATTGATGCTTACCAGTTTTGATGCTAATTGGAACCATACTAATGAGTGGCACATGAAATCACCATTTGCTGCACCATTCCCTACAAAAATCAATGACAAAAATGAATTACTGATTAAATTTAAACCCTAAAAAAATTGAATAGATACAAATACTTACCAATCGAATGATTGCTTCACCATAACAGACATAGCAAACCTAAGAAATTGATTATTCAACTTTGATTGGAATGAAATTGATATGATTTGAATACTTACCAATCGATCTAAATACTTACCAAGCCATGAGTAGGATGTAATTTTGTACCAACTTTGATTATTCAACTTTGATTGGAATGAAATTGATATGATATGATTTGAATCCGATAATAAGAGCTCAGATTGAAACGCATAATTTAAAATTTTAATGAGTTTCCAAAACAGAAAGAAGGAGCGCACAGAAACGTAAGGAGGAAGAGTCTCCAGTGCTCAGTATTGTGAAGGGATGCATTTGGGTGTTGTACAATAGTGCTAAATATGGAAGTGTTTTTAATAATAAAATTTAATGCAACACTATATTTGGTGGTACAGTATTATCAAATATTAGATAGTATAGATGCTTCTCATTTTAATTATAACATTTAAGGCTAGGTTATGTATATTGTGTGGGACAAAAGAACTCTGTGTCTTTGTAACTCATTTGAAAAAATCTAGACATGAAAATGCTGCCCGATTAGCGCATTTGAGCCAAGGGCAGAATATCAGATGAAATAATTTTACGTCCTACAAGAGATGTTTGAGGGATATGGTTCATTCTGATCTATCAACATGTGGAGGAGACGTTGCTAGGTTTATCTAGTTTAAACAGGAGGTTACTGAAATGATTGAATTGAGGAACCCGTCATTGGCAAGAAAGGTAAAAATGTTTGTTCAAATTCTTACTTTTGTTTTGCGAGCACGACTACATAATGCGCTGAAACTTCTCAAATAAAAAATGATATAAGTACAATACAAGTGTGTGTAAGGGCTTGAACATAAAGTATAAAAAACTGAAACCTGTTTATCACCCGTAAAGGGGTATTTGACATTGCATTTGGAACTAGTCATCTATTTACAGTGAGTTTTTAAGTTATAATAGTCAGTGAATAGAGTTTGAATTAACAGGTTCATAGAGATAATAAGTTTCATGTCAAGAGGAAATCACAAACAGCACAAGTTAGGAGAGTCGAAGCTCTATTAGTCGATGGCTCGCGGAGAAGCGGTAGACCAAAACTTAGGTGGGAAGATAGACTTAAGCAGGACATGAAAGAGCTTCTCTTGTCCGAAGACAGAACCTCTTATAGGAACACGTGGAGAGATAGAATTAGAATAGACGGGTAGGGTTAGGTTGCTTGAGGTTTTGGGGTAGTTTTTATGTTTAAGTTTTTAGGAGCTTTTTAGTAGCTTTGCCTCTTACGTTTTTAGGTTTTGAGTTCGATAGCTAGTATCCCATTAGGCCTTTTGTCCTTTTGCTTTGCCATTATGTATAGATTCCCATATCGTTGCCTTGATTAATTCTCCGTTGCTCTCTTAGGTCTTGGTTTTTGTTTTTGTCTTTAAGCCCTTTTTATTTGTGTGCATTTTCCTTTTGTGTCCTTGCCCGTTTATGTTTTGCGTTTTTGCTTGTATGCTCTAATGTTTTTCCTTATGCCCCCTTTATTGCCTCTTACGCGCTATTTGTTGTCTATATTATGTGTTCTGTTATTCTCATGTGGCGTATGCATTTTGTCATTTGTTATTTTTTCTTTAAGTTTAAAAATGCTAGTTTTTATCTATTGCCTTATTGTCGTAGGCTTGCTTTTTATATTATGTTTCTATATATTCATTGTCGTTATTGCACTCTTTATCACACTCTTATATCTTGAGCATAACACACCTATGCACACGTTACACGTACACCAGTTACACTGGTCTGAGGTCCTCCTGAAAGTTAGCCTCTACTCTTGTGTTTATCCTAATAGGGTAGGATTCATTTATATTTAACCTCCTCATTCTCCTTTCCGGTGAGATTATGAATGTTATTGTTGTTGAAAAAATCTAGAACATGTTTGGCTAGTGACTTTAGGTTTTGAACCCGGCATAAAAGAGAAACGACTTATATTACATCTTGGTGTTGCTAAAATAGGAAAAAAGTATTTTAGTTCATACCCTAATAATTACCTAATGAACTAAATTTACTTATGTACAAGATATATTTATAGTTTTGTTTGAAAAAATGTTGCTTAACAGGATTTGAGGAATTTTCATGAATCGACATTGTGACCCACATCCTTTGTCCATTTATCAATGACCCATATGTGATTAATAATGGATAATTGGGTGTCATTTGTCTATTTATCAATTACCCGCAAGGCATATTGACGTGCCACCTATTACTCACAAGGCTAAATGCAGGGGTGACGTTTTCCATTTACACTCCAGGTTGATTGGATTTGATGTCATTAATTAAATAGGAGGGACATCGCTACATTGATGATACACCACATCCACGATACAAGATTGTTACAAGATGTTTGAATGCATTATTGCGTGGATTCATCAAAACGCGCATGAGATTAATCCTATTAAATAAAGATTTGAATTCATAGCAAATATTTACTTACCAAATGATTAATTCTAGCCATTCATTTTTTAATTAGATAACAAACACGTTTTCATCTTATTTTTTCCAAAATCTTAAAGCGGTAATCGTTAAGAAAAAAAAATTGCACAATTGTGACGAATATTTAATTATTTTTCTATAAACAAACATTTCGATATACTTTCGACAAACTTTTACTTTTTTACTTTTTTTCTTCTTTTTATTTCGTTGTTGAAACTTGTATGAGAAATCACATTTGATTAAATACTAATATGAATATTCGAATATTTAAACATGGAATAAAATGAACATAAGTTTTTCAACCATATATAACATATTATATTTCGAATTGTAGATTGGTCAAGTTAATTCATCAAAGTTATATTAAACACATAAAATCACATAAGATATTTAAATTATAAAAAAATATGTGTAATTGAATTTTTAATTTAAATATTTATTAATTCCCCCATTTTTTCTCAACAGAAAAATGAGTGACTAAGACTTGTCCTTTATTATGTGAGAAAAGTTTGATATCTAAAATAACTCTCCTTTTAAATAAAAGAGTAAATTGCATGGTCTTTCTGGTTTGGCCAAATTGCATGCTTGGTCCTCGTCCTTTCAAAAGTGAAGCGAACGTTTCTATTTCGAACATTGGATTGCAAATACAATCCTTGGCCAAAGTTGAATGACTAAAATACCCTTTGTCTTCTTCCATTTTTAAATATTTGCATGAATATTTCTTTTTTTTTAAAACGAAAATTTGATATGCTTATTAAACTTTCAGATTTATAAAACAAAGTTCATCATCTTCAATTAATTTTTCGGAATTAAATCAAACACTACAAGAAACACAAAATCACACTGATAAACACAAAACCCACATTAATAAACCAAAAACCACATTAATAAACAAAAAACCACAACACATCCACAAATTAAAACCTTAATGTTTCTATACCTACTTTAATTAAGACCACCTACTTTGATTAACCTTAATGTTTGTAAACCAACAATGGTATTCACACTCACTAACTTTTTCAAACCCAACAAACAACTTCAAATAGTGTGTGTTTTCAGATAAAGCATAAAAGAAACAACACCGCCACCGCCATTTAAGATATGAAAACGCCACCTCCATTTAAGTATGTAGATCTGAAAATGGGTAATTGTGCGTGAATTCCACCCACCAGGAAAGAAATGGTGTGTGTGATTTCCACTATGTATATAGAACTGAAAATGCAGAAATGATGTGTGTGTTTTCAGATCTATCAAAGTCTTTATGCGTTTTGATTGTGTTGTCAGGTGGTGGTGGTGGTCAGTGGTGGTGGTAGGATGATGGATCTTAAAGAATTACGATTTTTTTGTTTTGTGTTTGTGTGTGTTTTTATGAATATATGGCAGCGTTTTAATTTGTTGATATTAAAAGAATAAAGGAAACTAAAAAGAAAATTGAAAAGGAAGAAGAAAGGGTAATTTGGCCATTTCACATCGATCAGAGACCGTATTTACAATCCAAAGTTCAAAACAGGAATGTTCGCTACACTTTTAAAAGGATGAGAACCAAACATGCATTTTGGCTAAACCATAAGGACCAAAAATACAATTTAAAAAAAGTAATTTGGACCAGGTTGATGTGTTTAGTTGTTACATATACACATACAAGTTTTCTTTTTCCTTGTTTTCTCATTGTTTTGTTGTTAATTTTATAAATTATAAACGAACTTGACAATTTTTAATTATAGTTAACTTGGTAGGTAATTTACACATCTCTTTCAAATACATCTTATTATCACTAATTAGGTAACCGGTTACCAGTTAAACCTGTAAGTTTTGATTATTTAACATAATTGGTTTTCTTTGCTTATGTGTAATTTAATGATGATGATTCGAAAATATTTTTATATGCGGCAATCTTCTAAAAAAACTAAAAATTCACAAAAAAGTTATATAAATGATTAATTTCTTTCTTTTCTTTACCACGATACCATATTTTTTCTTTATCTATAGAATTATGTACCACCTCCACAACCATCGCCTTTACCACTCCTTTGCCACATACACCTTTCTGTTGCCACCCTCTTCCCCCTTCCAACCATATCCCCGCCACAACGACCTCCTTTGGTTAATTTGAATTTTTTTTAATGTACTCAAACACTTGTAACTTTCCAAACCTTGTTATATGAAACCTGTTTTTATAATGATTTCAGCATAAGATCTCTGGTAGGTTTTTATATAAAGATCAATAATGAGTTCAAATTTTCAAGATCTTTTAAAATCTGTAATTATTGGGAAGAACCTAAGATCTTGTTTGGTTTTGTGTTTCAGATATGAATAAATAATATAATTCGTTTAGTTTGTGCTTTGGATATAAGATCTTGTTCACTATTTTGATATGTTGAGGTAACAGGGACATAGATTGTCGTTGTATGATGTTATAGTTGTAGATTGTTGGTTGTTATTTTGGTTTGTATTTTAAAATCATTCTTGGTTTGTCTTTAAAATGTGTTCTTGCTTTATGGTTTATGGTTCATGTGATAAGTGTATTATTCATTTTCTCTCTTTAAATTTTCACCAATTATTCTTTTAAATTAACAATTGAAATCATATCATTAGGTATACTAGTTTTAAATTCCCGTGCACACATGGGGCTTTGGGTTTGATTTTGTTAGATTAAGCTTTGGCTTAAATTTTGCTGGACAAAATAGTTGTTGGAAGTAAAAATAGTATACTAACATTGAATTTATTTTGTCTTTTTTATATAATATCTACGTGTTTTAGATATTTACATTATTATTATTTTTATAATAATTACGTAATTATAGATATTATTATCCTAAGAATAGGTTAAATTTAATTTTTTTAAAACCGCATAAGTTTCTTTAGATAAACATTTTGGTATACGAAAATAAACTAAAGGTAAAACTTACAAAATTTAACTTGTACCTACTTTTTAGACAAACAACATCATGTACATGTATTATCTTGAACCCATCAGAAATATAAAACATGAACAAATCATTGTTCATCAGAAACTGCTATGGTCTTAAATCAGAAATCAGTCGTTCAACTAAAAACGTTTAAGAAATTGTTAAACATATTAAAATTTTATATTTATGCTATTGTTGTTTTATTGCAGGTGTATGTAACTAAAAAAATTATTAAGTTAGCAACGCAAAGTCATAAGAAACAAAGAAACCAACTTATTGATAATATTAACCCGTCATATATATATATATAATAAAAATAAATTTGAATCATTTTCAAATATAAGAAGCATATTCTAGCATGTTTTGAATATTCTATATTTAAATTATTTTACGTGATCAGTTTTAAATTTATAAGGTATATATAATTTGTATGTGACACTTTTCCATCTAAAGAAACTTATGTGATTTAAAAAAAATAAATCTAACCCATTCTTATAATAATAATATCTATAATTACGTAGCTGTTAAAAAAATAGTATACTAACATAAATTAAAGGTAAAACCTACAAAATTGGATTCGTTCATACTTTCTAAACAAATATCATCATGCACATGTATCATCTTGAACCGTAAAAAATATACTACATGAAACATTCTTTGTTCATCATAAACAATTCTGGTTTTAAACAAAAAACCAGTCGTTCATAATAAAATGATTAAGAAATGGTTAAACATATTGAAATTTTGTATTCATGTTATTGTTGTTTTCATGATGTTGTATTTAACTAATAAAAATAATTTTTTTAGAAACGCAAAGTCATCATAAACAAAGAAACAAAATTATTGATAACATTAACCCATCAAAAATATAATAAAAAAAATTCGCCCCATCAGAATTGATTCCAAATATAAGATGCATGTTCTAGAATGTTTTAAAAATTATATATTTAAATAATGTTATGTGATAAGTTCTAAATTTGTATGGTATTTATAAGATATAATTAAGGTTTCTGTCACATTCATATTTGGAAAAGATATTGTCAAAAAAAGATATATCACAAAAAAATTAGTACTTATCATGATCTATTTTTCAGGAAAATATATTATTTATTTTTTTAGCACAGATCCAACATCGTCACAATTCTGATATATAAATCATCTGAAACAATGAATAAACTCAACATGCTCATAAGTTATAAATATAATGTCATCAGTAACTGATTATATACACATAAGAAAATAATAAATCTTTATGAGAAACCATAAATTTTGTTGTGCATTCAAATATATTATCTTCATACATTTCATAAAATCTTTGTTTAAATGATGATATGCAATTTGAAATCCCAATTTATACATTCTCTTCATATTTATGTTATTGTTGTTTTCTTGACGGTGTATTTAACTACTAAAATTATTTCGTTAGCAATGCAACGCCATCAAAAATAAAGAAACCAAATTATTGATAATACTAACTTGTCAGATATATAATAATTTTTTTGTTTTCCATATCAGAATCGTTTCCGAATGTAAGATGCATGTTCTAAAATGTTTTAAGAATTATATATTTTAAGTATGTTACGTGATAAGTTCTAAATTTGTATGGTATTTATAAGATATAATTAAGGTTTCGTTCACATTCAAATTTAGAAAAGATATGGTCAAAAAAGATAGATCATAAAAATTTAGAACTTACCATGATTTATTTTTTAGAAAAATATATTGTTTATATTTTTGCACGGATTAAACATCGTCGCTATTCTTATATATAAATCATCAGAAACAATGAATAAACTCAACATGCTCATGAGTTATAAATAGGGCAAATGATTGAAAAAAGTATCATATTTATCACCATTTCTTTTTGTGGGTAGCGAACAATTTTTTTGCTTTGGTAGGTACTTATTTTTTTTCAAATTTATCCTTTTTAGGGTATTTTGCGAAATGTTTGGACATTTTTGCCCCTCTTAGCTAATAGAATTTTTTTCCCCGAAGGGCAAAAATGTCACATAGTACCCTAAAAAGGATGAATTTGAAAGAAAAGTACCCACAAAAGCAAAAAAAAAAAAAATTGTTCGCTACCCACAAAAAGAAATTGTGGCAAGTATGATACTTTCTTCAATCATTTGCTCTTATAAACATAATGTCATCAGAAACTGATTATATACATAAGAAAACAATAAATCTTAATGAGAAACCATAATTCTTAATGAGAAACCATAATTCTTTATGAGAAACCATAATTCTGATATGAAATTTAAACCCTGATTTATACATTCTCTTCATATTTTAAATAAATCATCTGCTGTAATGAATGAACTAAACATGCTCATGAGTTGTAAATATAATGCCATTAGAAAATGATTATGTACATTAGAAAGCAATAAACGTTTATGATAAACCATGATTCTTTATGAGAAACCATAAATTGACTCAATTTTGTTTTTCATATATTTGACACATATATTTTTCCACTAAAATACAATAATCGTATAAGAAAAAATTAATTTATTAGTACAATTAACATCGTCGTGATACTCATAAATCAAACAAAATACCAAAAAAAGTATTAGAATTAACTAAACAATCGATATATACTTCAAAACTAAAATTTAAACATTCTCTTCATAAACCTCACAATATCTTTTTTTATATTGTGATGTGTAGCTCGAAACCCTAATTTTGAGTAAATCATCAACAATTTCGACAATCTCAGACTCATCTTCCTGCTCATCCTACACACTATAAATACAATAATCGTATAAGAAACAAATAATTTATGATTTAGTATAATAAATACAATTAACATCGTTGTGATACTGATAATCAATCAACAAAAAAAAAATTATTAGAATTTACTAAATAATAAATATGTACTCCAAAACCCTAATTTAAATATTAATAAGTAAATAACATCAAAGGCCAACAAATATTAAAGAATATAAGGAGGAAATAAAAAAGAATGGTAACAAATATCTAAACAAAAAAAAGTAAAATACAAAAAAAATTCCCTTGATCTTTATTGTAGTGCATAATCACCACATAACCAAAAAGCTCTGTTGTTCACAATTCCAAACAATCAAGCACAAACGAATTTTTAGAATATGAAATTGGAACGATAGAACCTGAAACACTACGAATGAGAAGCATGTACCTTATTGCGATCAACTATGAATTAATGAGATGCAATGCCGAATGATGGGTATTTATAAGATGAGGTTAGGGTTTATGTCAAATTTTAAATTTGGAAAAGATATGCTCAAAGAAAGATATATTATATAAATTTAGTATTTATCACGAAATTATTTTTAGAAAAATATACGGTTTTATTTTTTTCCTAAAAAATTTACACGTTTTATCATAATCTAATTTTTAGCAAGCAAGTTTTATCAAAATCTAATTTTTAGCATGAAAATTTTATAAATCATCTCCTTTTTTTTTTTTTTTTTTTTTTTTTTTTTTATACACCTATGTCCTGGGAGCTTTTAAAAAAAAACTCCTAAAATGAGTTCTCTTATTATATAAAAGATAAGTAAACTTGATTATTAAGCATAACGGTACTTGTTTATCGACTTTATATATTTAATAATTTTCTTTTTTATATTTAACAAATATAATACTTTGTTAAAGTTTGTTAGTAATATATTTTGTGACATTGGCTTTGAATTTCCAACTTGGTTACAACCATAAGTTTTTACGTATGCATAAAAAGATTAATCATCAAGATATTGTGAATTGTTATATATATATATATATATATATATATATATGAGGCTAAGTACGAGTTGTACTTGATGCTTTAAAGCATATACAATGACATGGAAATGCTATCTCAATGCCATGTGTACAATTTTAATGTCACCTCAATGCCACATAATCACACGCAATGCCACCTAAGCTGCACGGTTTCAGAAATTGTTAGAAAAATAGGTCATTTGCCTGATTTGAACCATGGTCTCTTGATTAACAAACAAGGGATTCAACCACTGGACCAGTGAGGATTTTTGTGATAGACATTTCAAAACCAAATACATATCCTTTAATTTGTAATTATATATCCATTTCAATTTTTGAATCCCATGATTTTCTCCCTGTCATATCATAAAGATATGAAACTTCCATCTAATCATACGGAACATATCATGCTTACCAATTCAAATCAGAAGCATTTTCTAAAAATCCCCGAATCAAATAATCTTTATTCTTGATTTCAAAACCCTAATCTTCATCAGTAACACTTTCTAACATCAATCCATTACATGTTCGGCGAGATCTTTGATCTATCAAGATTAAAGGTAACATTTGTGTACATATTTTGATGGTTTTTACACTTATTGTTTGGTTTTCAATCGTTTGTTAAACACTTAAGGTACGCTTCGATCATGTATGATCTTCTTCCTTGGTTTCGCGATGATGAATTCTGATTAAACACCGCCAATAACATGAGCTAATTAGGTTTTTACTTCAAATTATGATTAACGGTAAATGGTCTCAGCTTGATTTTTCGGATTTTGATATTTCAATTTTGGATATTAATTAGTGATGATTTTATTGTGTGATTGTATATTGATTAGTGATGATTTTTGGGGTTTTGATTTTATTATGATTAACGGTAAATGATCTCTATATGATGCTACACAAAAGGCTATATGGATATTAATCACCAATCAGGTATGTATGTTGGATTTTCAATTTCAGTTGATTGTTTCGTATTTGTTTTTCTTAGGGTTACTTTTTACTCATATTAGGGATCTATTAAAGCTTTGTAGATCATCAACGTTAAAATAAAGGTGCGATTTTTGTTATGATTTATGGTTTAATTTGAAATTTTAGAAGTTTAATTTGTGTTAGCTGATTAAAATGTTTTATTTATATGTGAACAAGATGACGTTAAGCAAATGGAGATCCCAAGTAATGGTGCAACAGTCTACATTTGTTTCGACTCATATTAGGGATCCACTAAAGCTTCGTATATCATCAACGATAAAAAAAGGTACGATTTTTGTTTATGATTTATGGTTTAATCAGAAATTTTAGAAGTTTTATTTTGTTAGTTGATTAAAATGTTTTATTTATATCCTTTGCAATCTCCAGATTTTATGTAGCATATAGGTAAAGGAAAGATTGCATATTGCTCACAGCATTAAGCATGAAAATAAAGGCTAAAGTCGAAATCCAACGTCATTAGATCTTTTAAAAGCTGAAAGAATCAGGCTCCAATAACAGCTACGAAAATAAATATTTAAACGTGTTTGTGGGTTCCTTTTACTTTCAATAACAAATATATAAACATGTCATTTTGTTTCCATGGTCCGCTTTTGATTGTCAGGTTTTGTTCTAATCTGACACCGAAAAATATAAGAAGCTAAAGCATATACCGCAGAGCTACGTACTATTAAGTTGCGGGCTCAACAACAAGCCTCTAATGCTTTGGTGGTGACATACCAACGACGTATGAATGAAGCTCCTCAAGTGAGCCAACTTGGCATGGTCAAGACCCTTGGCACTAACAACGTGGTAAGGGAAACTGTCGCTTTTTATGATCTATTTTATTTGATCACATGTTGATATGTATTTTGAGGTTATCTCCAGAAAGTTAACACTGCGGACAACGAAGTGAGTCAATCCAACGATAGTATGAGTGAAATTTAGTCACAAGCTCAACCTTCGGCTCATGCTCATGCTTTTGAAACTTATATCCTTGGATATCTTGTGGACCTGTTGAAGAGCATGGAAATGGTGTCAAGGTACTACTTTCTCCCTCTTTGGTTTTGAGTATCATGAGTCGTAAGTTAACCTTGCACTCTCATACGGGAGGGTTATTGTTCACGAATTACATTGAGATGCTGTACTTTTGACTACGGTCTATGGTGTAAGACATCTATTAAAATTAGTTCTAGGTATAGACATGTAGAAAAGTAAAATTTACTTCCTACTACTTTCTATGATCCTAATTGTGTTTTATAATGAAGGTAATTATCTGTTCGGGATTGGGATACTACCTTTGGGGTATTATAATGAAGCAAAAAAGGCCAGTTCTCGTCACTGATTTTAACCCTCTAAGCATGGTTATCGCTGTAATTGTAGGATCTACTGTTTTATCTGAACAGTTGAACTTGGGGAGGTATATCATCACCAATTTATCATAAACTTAAACCTTTTTTTTGTTTGTCTCTGGCACATATTTATTAACCATACACAAATTTGTATCAAATGCATAAAGAGTTGCTTACTTTACAAAATACAAACAATACTGTTAGTGCAAATATTACGATATTTAATCTATACAGTCTCGTTTGTTTTGTTGATGACAAACATGTAACTTGTAATACATAACGTAAAATATATAAGTTACTTGAAATTATATTTTGTCTTAACATACTTTCAACACCTCTCGACGACTCAAGTCCTTGTATGCTACAACACAAGTTCGTACATGTTTGTTATGTTGCCTTATGATCAAACCCCTAACAAATCATTAAACATGTTTAGTTAAACACTTAAGTAATCTTGGTTACTAACATTTTATAAAATACATAAACAAAAGTAAATGTGTTGGGTAAATACCATGATCCAAAACCCACACCCATGACCCAAAGTCCATAACCCATTTTCTAGATACATTGTATCTAGTTGGGGTACCCATGACCCAAAGTCCATGACCCATGACCCATGGGTAAAGAGGAGCGTCCCACGTATCCCTCTAATTGCCCACGGATCCCTTGGATTACAAGGGCCGGATCCCTCTCAGAAGGGATCCTTGGGGCAGAAGCTTGTCTTGGCCTTTTTGCCTATAAATAACAAACCACTTCTTACCATTTCTTCATACCTTCACACATAATTTCTCTCCACAATTTATAACATACTTAGATCATTAGGAAACATGTAAACCACCATATGATTATAATGCTTGTCACTTTCATTTGTTGTAAGCATACTCCCGAAGTGATCCTCCAAAGCAAGCCTAGAGATCTTGCATCCTTACCTACTGAAGTGATCACCCATCACAAGCATACAAGCACATGAAGATCTTCTACAACAAGCTTGGGAAACTTGTCATCTTCATAGAAGACTAACTACATCATGCTTTCTGTTCTTGATGTTTAGTTTAGGATTTCATATCCATTAGACACATTGTCTTGGATATTGTCTAGTATCATATTCTTGTATCTATAACTAGATTAGATGGTTTATGTATTTGTGCCATAAAACACAAGGTTTGTTATGTTGGGCCACAAAATATAACGGGTGTCATAGATGTGTCGTGTTGGTCGGGTAATGGTTCCTCCTTTGTAATGGAACCCGATATCTAGCCTTGTACCGGATAAAGTGTAGGCGACGTGGTGATAGGTTTGGTTCTACCTCGTGGAAGGATTCAGTATCTAGCCTTGTACCGGATAAAGTGTAGGCGACGTTGTGATAGGTTTGGTTCTACCTCGTGGAAGAACTCGGTGTTTAGCTTAGTACCGGATAAAGTGTAAGCGACGTTGTGATAGGTTTGGTTCTACGTTGTGGAAGAACTCGGTTTTTAGCTTAGTACCGGAAAATGTGTAAGCGACGTTGTGTAAGGTTTTCTCCACCAAGAATGGAGTTTGTTGATCTAGTGAAGTAACTCTCGAGTTGGATACTCGGGGAGTGGAGCAGGGCGAAGAGGAGATTCATGACCGAACCACTATAAATCCTCGTGTTGGTTTGTGTATCCTTTTACTTATCGCTTTATTTTTATTCTTTCTTTATATTGTTGATTGTCTATGTGGTTGATGTTTATGTGTGTGATGCATACTTGGTCTTTCATATAGTCATAAACTATATTTAACACTTTACATATTATGACACGCTTGATAAAAAAACAAACCGGACTAATAATGGTGAAACTTGATTTATAATGAACCATTAATCTTGCGTAATCTTATGTGATATTAAGGGTTGGCCTTACATGCCGAATGCGTTAAATGCATCCTCGCCGAGATTAGCAAATGCGATGGTTTGTACTATATTTGATACAAAAGTTTTAAGTTTGAAATGGAAACGTATTCACCCCCTTACGTTTTCACAATTGGTATCATAGCGGGTTGGCTCTAGTTTTAAAAAACAAATGGTTTTCAAAACGAGTAAGGTCGTTGTATCAAATATTTGGTGAAGTCAAGCATAATATGTAAAGTGTTTTGTTGTTTTTTTATCTTTGAAGTTTTGTTGTTAGATATCTTGTTAATCAAGCTTGAATAAAGATTAAAATGGGTAATATAACTTCACTAAAAAGTCTACAAAGGTTAAACCTTTTCGTCGGGTCAAAACATGCATCTTTGTAAATTTGTGTCAGATCCGCGGATCCCTTTTGGAAGGGATCCGGCGGATCCGTGGTATAGAAGACAGTTTTTGTTTAACTTTCAAAAATTCATAACTAATTAGCCGTAAGTCCGTAGAAGTCGTGCCACCTATCGTTTGAAAGGTATTTGAGTCTAATTTCAATTAAAAATGATTTCATAAACTGATTCAAAACAAAATTTTACAGAATCATTGATTTGTAATAGAAAGTTGTTTTCGGTCATAACATTTACACAAACTTTTGATCTAATTGGAGACGGATGTTTTCATCTTTGAAAAACAGTGTGTCTTCTTTTGAAATTAAGGAGGTTTTGATCATATTTATAAATATAAAAGAAACTAATCAAGCTTGGTATACATGTTTATAATTAACACAAAGCGATGAAAAGAACTTTCGTATGCTATGCTAAATGATTAATTGTCTTACCTTGCATTACTTGATTATTTGCTTATCTCAAATAGTTTTTGTGCTTGTTTGTTTAAATAACATATGTGGTTTCCTCACCTTGCTATTCATTCTGTTGTTTTTCGATTTAGTAATATTTTATTAATCAATGTGCTATTTGAAGGAGTGTTTGGGATAACATCTAGGTGTGTCAAAAATGTTAGTTAATTACTTAGATAAGTCATAAAAGTTGAAAAATGTTTAAAACATGTAATATACTAAATGGCTTCTAGTTGAGTTTGTCATGTGTGCAACATAAATGTTTTATGTGCTTATATGATTTCTTGATTTCATATTTTCTTGTGTCGTTTTCTAAAAACAACAAGAATGTACATCGGATCATAACCAAGACTTGTGTTAATGATATACTCTCCCGTTTTCCTTTTTATGATCGCTTTCCAAGCTTCATAGTAGGATTGACAACTTGATTATTTCATCCGATATACTTAAGTAAATTATTTTGCAACGCAAATATAATTGTTCATATCCGAAAATCCAAACTCGAACTTTCCAACAACATATGTTGAACTAGCTCATCCAACCATTTTTGTTCACCATATGGACAACTTTAATTTTTTTTAAACATGACACCTTCGTCACCTTAGTTGTTTCAAGCATAATATTAATAAAAACGAAGAAAAGTATCATCATTGTTACTCTTCGAT
The DNA here is from genome assembly GCA_022545495.1 of Chrysanthemum lavandulifolium. Taxonomy (NCBI): domain Eukaryota; kingdom Viridiplantae; phylum Streptophyta; class Magnoliopsida; order Asterales; family Asteraceae; genus Chrysanthemum; species Chrysanthemum lavandulifolium. The sequence continues at coordinate 200,801,843 of CM040246.1, read as the reverse complement.
AGGCCATTGTAGGAATATAAATTTTCCTAACTTGAGAATGAATACTAGAGAAATTATTGCACTAGAAACTCAATTTGACCTAACGGTTGAATTGCTTCCTTGATAGAAGTTGGGTATGTGGAATCGCCCGTAAAAATGGTCGTGTTTAGCCGTAATTGAGCACCGCTAGTAATAGTCTCATATTCATTCTCTCACTTGAGAAATCTATACTCCTATGTTTTCCTAAAGTAAGTTTACAATGGAAATACTTTGCATTGTCTTAGAATTACTAATCAAACAAGTTGTAAAAATGATTTTTCTGTTAGTTAATCACAACCACTTGCCTCATCAAGCGATTATCTTGCTTTGATCGAAAAGAGCTACATGACTTCATGGACAAAGTTCATTGTATGCTAATCATCATCCGTAATGACTATACATAGTTCATTGCTTCCGTTGACCAAAACAACCTTCTAAACAGTTCACTTTCTTAAGGACGCATATACATGTGTTTCTTACTCTTCAATACTAACACATAGGCAAACATCTCTTGGCTAAAACCAACTCACAAAACCGTACTTGCTTTAAGCTTTTCTAAATCCAACACTTACTCTTCTAAACACAACTCTTTCATCTCCACAAACAACAACTCCACTTTCTTGATCTAAATGTAGTCTAGATTGTCCTAAACTAACACCTCACAACTCTTTTGTCTTGAACACCATCATTTGCTCTTTTCTTTCTAGATACATAACTTACACGCCATTTTTAGTGTAAATAATTTACTAATTTAGATCATAAATCTGTTTTGAGCTTCTTGAATAGTGCTTGTTAAGTTTGCTAAACCTTTGTGTTATTTGTGAGCTCGATCTCATTTGATTGCCTATATGTTATCTTTACATGCTCTCCTTGCTATGCTTAACTTGTATACATGTATACTTGTTGTAGAAATCATTAGTTTCAAAATTCGAAACATAGAGCAAAATTTTGCAACCATTCTGTTAAGGAAATATGTCTCAGACACCGGATCCCTTGGATATAACTAGACGGATCCCTCAAGTGAACCATCCGTGAGATCCGGGTGGACATAAGTTCTTTTTTAGCTTCCTTGCATCAATTCAATCTTTCAGACCTCATTGGACTAGTTAAACATGCTACATTAGGATCACTTAAACTTACCTTAGGCTCAGTTGATCTCACATTCACTCCTGGATGACTTACGATCACATTCAAGGTGTTTTCGATTTATCATTACTTCAAAACTCATCATCTTTCCGCTAAAATGTTTACACATTGTTCCTCTCAACTCAAAAAACATAGTTTGATATTTCTTTCAATCTTAGCAAATTGATTTTAGTCATATTTACTTAAAATGTTCCAAAAACTAGTTTTTCATTTCTTATGAATTTTAAGAAATTTTCTAAATTTTCGTTTAACCACCATCTAGTTCCTATAACCATTCACCATCCTCAAAACACTTAGTGTCATCCATGATCACTTATTTTTGTTTCTAAAACTCAATTTTCCCCACAAAAGGCATCATTGACAAACCTCACTCATTAGTCTTGACCACTTAGGGTCTCATACGATGTAAGAAACTTAATAGACTGAGTAACTTAGGATATGTAGGTGCTAGACCTTGCTAGAATCCAATCGCCTCCTTTTCACCTCATTTGTTAGCCGGATCCCTAGATTAAAGCTAGCCGGATCCCTCTAGTGAGGGAACCGGTGGAACCGGAGAATAGAAGGTACATTATCTCTTGAGATAATCATTTCAAATTTCCTTTTTCTACTCAAACACTTGCTCAACACTTAGGATTATCAGTTTCTTATATGTTTATAAATGAGCTGCGTTTATGTGATTATTTACGAGTTCTTTCTTTTCTTTTCATGATATTATGTAAACAATTACTCCATTTGTTTAAATGCTTTCCTTTTGTACTAACTCATTTGGATTCTTGTAGGTTGACAATGGTCGATTTCATCATCAAGTCAAGTTGTGCTCATTCGCACATTTTTTATATTCCTAATCGTGCATCATCCTAACCATCTTCCTCCACTTTTGTCACTACTCACAAAGTTTTCATGTTCTACCACATCCTACTTGTGTCAATTACAACCTCAAACCACAAGCTACTTGTGTCAGCCACATTCTACAAGTGTCTCACTACCACTACAATTCATGGTCACTCAACCATCCTCCACAAATATCTATGTTGTCAAAAGCCAAGTGAATTTCGTAATGAAATGCGTCTCATCCCCAAATACATTTATTTTCTTACCTTGAGCAAACTTACAACCTTTAAACCAACCATGATGATGCATGTAGTAGGATTATTCTCTTTTTGACACTAATCCTTTCTTTGTAGGTTCATATATATACACTTTGATGTGTATGGGATTCTTGTCTATTTATGGACGAAATTTTACACTAATTTTTTCTTTGTAGGTTCACTCATATACATGGGTTTGTATATGGCATGTCTTAGGACGAGGTTTACTTATTTTTTTTATAGGCTCTTCTTGACGCCCTCAAGCAAGGGGGAGCTTCCATCAAGCAACTACAAAGTGCATCATATGACTTACTCGTCTAAGGACAAATATATCTTTGCACTAATCTTTTGTTTTGTAGATTTGATACGCGTACAACGCGCGTTCGGGGTCAAAGGAACTTCCTTTTCGTCGAGCAAGTTTTTCAACACCCTAGGCGTGAACCTAATCGTTGTAGTGTAGTATTAGGGTAAGCCTCGGAAATGATATCGTTCTCAGGGAATAGGAATGCTAGTGAGAAATTACTACGCTAAGGTTGGGGTTGAGGAAGATTATTTTTTTAATCTTTTTATGTATTTTAGAAAATGGAAAGGTACGAATCTCAGGGTATTGGATTTGGGGGGTGGTATTTCTACCAATTACTATACTTATCTAATTATCTAAACTAAGGTAAGGGGTAGTCTATGTCTATTGTTGTGTGCTCTTATGATGATTAAAAATGTATTTACTTAGATGCTATTACTCCCAAGTTATCTCCTATTGATGGTTGAATTGTCACGTCCTTATTCTTAACGCGTTGTGTCTTCTAAGGTCGTAGGGTATGCGTTTATCCCTAACTCTTTAAGTCTACCTTAAGTTTATTGCCTACGAAATCTCTAGGATTCATAAACTAACTCTAAGGTTTTCTTTGGATGTTTAGACTACAATAACTCTAAGTGATTATAAACTAATGTTCACAAAGATTACTTAAGCATTAAAAACACAACGAATGACCTATCATAATACTAGGTCAATCACAATCAAGATAAGAGACAACCAATCAATATTCAATACCTAGGTTTCATAGATCTAAGTAAACACACAAGTAAATTAGTCGGACATGAAAAACATGCAAGCATACACACAAACAATTGAAGACATAATTGAATTAATGAAGTAAATCGCTTATCTTATTGTAAAATAGGGTATGGAACCCTAAGATATCGCCAAGACAGCCTATGTTCGGTTTAGGTTTTACTCCACAAAACTACTCTCTAATATATCGAAAATTGAATTATATATATAGAGTTACAATATGCGACGGCGTAACTATTTATGCTTGTGACGTCGGTTTCAACCTCGACCGTCGGGATCCAAATCTAGGCCGTCCGAGTTGCGATGCCCTACTCTTTTAAACCCGATGCCGTCACTTGTAAAATAGCAATTTGCTCTCGAGTCGTCTCAAGGTGTGTCGCGACAATTACAAAGGGCCGTCCCCTTCGGCCCAATGACTTGAGTGTCTCGATTCTTGACTTTGGCCATTTTCTTCAGATATTCGCGCTTTTCATCCGAATAAGTGTCATTCCAGCAATTTGCCTTCAAGTGACCTAAAAGTGAAAAGGAACAAAATTAAGTAGTAACGGATACAAAAGTGATCAATTAAGGGCTTAAATGACCCTCAAAAGTGTACCTTTTAAATCCTTATCAAATATCCCTACGGTTGGTATTTGTTTGTCCTCAAGCAAATGTGCTTTTAGCCAATTAATTTATAAGTTAGGGGTCATGAAGCATTAGTTTAGAACAATTTACAACACGTATAAGCCACGCAAAAGTCATAACAAGCACGGAAATTATATACTAGCACCTCACAAGTGGTGTTTAGATACTCTCATCTCGCTGGTGTATATGAAATATATCAAGTTGGAAATGGAAGATAAACACTCATTAACCGGTCCTAGTACATAGATTACCATAGGCTTGAGACTAGATCAAACCTCTATCGCTTTGGCGTAAGCACCTAGTAAAACTATCCAAGGGGTCTTTTAAAGGGTTGTAACGTTAGGCTTACGGTAGGGAAACAAAGGGTTTGGTGGGATAGGTGATTTAGTGGTGGCAAGTCAAAAATCTTTATGTTACAAGCATGAGAAGAATGGCGTTTTTAAGCCAAAACTCGACACTCTAAACTCTAGATAACTTGAAACAAACAAACATAAATTTAAAGATAGATGTAGGATGGTAGCCCGTACGTTTTTTTTCATTTTTTTCATATACTTTTACTCTATCATCCTCTATGATAACATCAAAATAATAGGGATTTATAGGCACATCCCTACACTTGAGTTTTTATTACTCTAACACTAATTTGACCCGAATTGAAAAGATCAAAACACTTGGAGTACATTATTACGCAAATAAAGGGAATTTGAATTTAACGTTCCTTCACGTCATTTCATAAAATTTAACTTTTACCATGAGTCCTAATCGTCCCAAAAATATGTACAAAGGATATGACTCGACTTAGAAACTTATGTAAGCAACTAGATAATTGAACTAAGGGTTTAGTATGATAACAATAATGCACTAAAAGTGAGTGCATATAAGGTAGGCTAAGGCGATTTGTGTGTACATTTGGGGGTGGATTGTAAACAATGCTCTTCATTGATATTCGGAAAATCGAAACATCACGAGAACCGTGAAAAGGATAGGCTCACGAGGGTTAACTAGGGGTATCATGTACTAAACATGAGTACAACGCAGGGTGTGGGGAATTACTCAACCGATGTGGAAGAAGTAATTATAATACGGTATCAAACAAGGGTTATCCTAATGCCTCTTATCATTTAGTTATTCCTAACTACACAAGTGTAGTCTCACTAGCGATCTCGGAATGCATCACAAAACAAGTTCTAGAATCTATTATACTACCGGTACACACTCGAAGCATTAAAGTGGAATGCTTTAATTCCTACTAATCTAAGGGCGATCCTTACATTTTGGGTGGAATTTAAGTGGTAAAGGGTTTAGTGCTAGTCATATAACTTTCTATCCATGAGACGCTTTATTAAGACTAATGGCCCACTCCTACATGTCATGAAAAATTTTAAATTTGGTGCCAAAATTACCCTAACCGATATTTCTCATGGTTTATTACACAAATGAAGTTAGACAAGGCAAATAGTCAAGGATACGATAGTTTCAAAGTTCCCGTTTTATTTTCCCTCCCTACACTTAAACTGAACATTGACCCCAATGTTTCTCCGAAAGTATCAAAGTTATGATAATGGAAGGTAATTAAAAACGAAAGAAACTAGTACTCCCCTGATTAGCTCGGTAAGATCCGTGTGAAGTAGTGGTTAAATCTTTCTTCAAGAAGAATGTATGCGTGAAAAGCTCCTTCCAATCTTATATATCTTCTTCTTGATAAACAAAAGCTGCACACTTGAAGAAAACAAACGAAACCTTCGCGTAAAATCGGCGGTAACAATATATATACGACTCTACTAAACTAGGATATAATGCTTGTGGAATGGATGTTCTGATTTTACGGAAAATTAAGACATGTAAAATTCCAAAAATTTATAAGTAGCTCGAAACGAGAAAAGTAGTATGTCGTTTCCACTCCTCCGACGCGTCAGTTGCGATCCGACGCGGTCCAGTTATCCCGATGTAAACTGGTTCGATTTTCGGAAAAAATTCGGAAAATTTTATCTTTAGAATCTGGAAAAGTGTCCGCAAAACATACATTATGACTCGATACAAGCATTTGACTCGAACAAACACATATATATCTTTTAATTAATCGTAGTTCTCATGTTCACGTTTTTTGAAAACGTGTGTAATCCTCCTACACTTATCCCTTTGTGAAATACCTTTATATGTAATTAAGATGAGGTTAAAGACAAAATAAAGCATTTTTACAAATTCAAACATGAGAATAAACAATCAATAAAAGATATACGACACACAAACAAGCAAACAATTAAGCATGGGTTGCCTCCCACGAAGAGCTTTTCTTTATTTATGAGTCTTGTAGCTAGACTCGAAGTCATGCCCCTACGTGACTTCATTACCGTCACCTTCTTCCTCATGACGGTCTCTATTGGGGTTTTCCATGTTATAGTAATGCCCTATTATGCATCTTTCTAAGAAGTCTTCTTCTCCCCAATCCGTTTTATATTCCGGTCCTAGTTTCAAGCAATCCTCATAAAACTCGAAAATCTTATTCATCACATAATCAAATCCCTTCTCCTTATCTTCCTCATTCCTATAGTAGACCGATAGCTTAAGTTCTTTTTCATCATTGGATAGTGATGAAAATTTCTCAATTTTAAAGGGCATTTGGTAGGCTACATCATCGGTCTCATCCTTAAATCTCACTATTCCTAACGACGGATCAAAAGTCATACCGGTGTTTTCTATGAAAGGCTTTCCTAGAATAATGTGAGACAAGCTAGGATCTATGGCCGTACTAATATCCTTCACAACTATGAAATCCGTAGGAAATGTGAAACTTCCTATATAGACGGGCAATCTCTTAACTCTACCAAGAAAATTGCAACTAACCCTAGGATTATCGGGGTCTTGCCTAGTTGGGATAGGCTTCTTCATTACCCAATTATAGTAGGTGTTAGTCATGATATTTATCAGGGACTTGCGATCAATGTAGTCCTTTACTACAAAAAGGTGTCCTATGCAACATGGTATGTTAAGATTCCAAGGGTTCTTAAACTTGATCCTAGGGCTTCTCCTAACATACATGTGACGGAGGTCTAGTACTAAGTGTGGGTGGCGAGAGAGTTCTTCTTCCGTAGGAAACTTATTGAAATAGTCATTACCTACTCCATCTAATTCCTCGGTTGTTTAATTCCTAGGAGTTTCACTAACCTCAAGTACCGTCTCATGGTTCGCTTCGTCATTTGTTCGATTTGGTTTCACTAGGGTGATGGTATTGACGAATTGAACGTGCTTAGCTAACTTACTTGGGTCCTTAATCTCTACACCGGAAGTTTCGGGAGTTGAGATAGCATTAACCTTCCTATCACTATTGGTCATGGCTTTCAAAAGGTTATCTATCTTCCTATCCATCTTGGCTTGTTGTTGGTTAAAACGGTCCGAGAGCTTAGCTATTTGAGCTTCTTGGGATGTGACTAGGTGTTGCAACATCCCTTCTAAGTTTTGTTGGTTAGGGCCGTGAGATGGGGGACATGTGAAATCATTAGATTTGAATTCTTTGGTTTGTCCCCAATAGAAGTCGGGTTTTCCCTTCCATGCTTCTCGGGCGTCATTGAAAGTCCTAGGTCCGGGTGTTGTAGAGAATCTTCCTCCCGTTCCATTGCTACGCGAGGATGCGTAGTCAACGGAAGCTTGTTCGGGGAGTCTTGTGCATGTGCGAGTGTTATGAGGACCACTACATGGCTCACACAAGGAAGAAACTTTGTTCACTTAGCGTGAAGACTTAGGATTTTCATAGGAGCTCATTAGGAATTTAACTTGATCTTCAAGCTTGAGCATTCTACAGTCGGAAGATTGTGAGTCAATGGGAGGCAAGGAGATTGCCTTTACAGTTTTGGGCAACTCACGGGGGTCATTCCAACTTTCGTTTTCATAGAGAGCAAGGTCCTCTATTATACCCCACGATTCTTCCGCGGTGAGATCACTAAGTTTAACACCAGCCGCTTGGTCAATGCATCACTTAGTAGGGAAGTTGACATGATCATAAAAGAGTTGGACTTGAAGCAAAAGATCAATGCCGTTATGAGGGACTCTATGGAGTAAGTCCTTGAATCGAGTCCATGCTTCATAAATAGATTCACCTTGACGTTGTTGGAACATCAAGATTTCATTCCTAAGCTTAGTATTTCTCTCCGGTGGGAAAAATTGAGCAAGGAAACGAGAGGTGAGATCATCCCAACTTGAGACGGGGTTGGCGGGAAGTCGCTCAAGCCAATTACTAGCTTGGTCCCGTAGAGAAAATTGGAAGAGACGCAAGCACGTGGTCTCCCGAGTAGTAGCATCGAGGTCGAGGGAATCGATGATTTTAAGGAAATCCTTAAGATGCTGATTAGGATCTTCGGAACGAAGTCCATGGAATGCAAATCCATTTTGCACCAACCGGATGGTGTCGGATCGAAGGGCCGTAGTTTGGGCTTGGTCGGGAAGCTCAATGGTGTTTCTATAGCCTAGGTGGCTTAGTCTTGAGTATTCACCAAGAGTACGGCCTCTTGGCGGGTCATTTGGTGGTGGGTTGATGAGTGGTTATTGATTATCACCTTCCACTATGAAAATTGATGGGATTACTAACAAAGGTCACGAAGAAGGGGATAGACTACGAGGAAGCTAATAAATGGGAAAAAATCTTACTTGATAGGAATCACAAGGAAACCTAAACGAGTTGAAATACTAACTAGCTATTCTATTCCCCGCGTGGCGCCAAAACTTGATACGCTGCACAATGCGCTGTCGGTCAAAGGAACTTCCTTTTCATCGAGCAAGTTTTTCAACACCCTAGGCAGTGAACCTAATCGTTGTAGTGTAGTATTAGGGTAAGCCTTGGGAATTGATATCGTTCTCTAGGGGAATAGGAATGCTAGTGAGAAATTACTACGCTAAGGTTGGGGTTGAGGAATATTCTTTTTTATCTTTTTTATGTTTTTTAGAAAATGGAAAGGTACGAATCTCGGGGTATTGGATTTGGGGGGTGATATTTCTACCGATTACTCTACTTATCTAATTATCTAAACTAAGGTAAGGGGTAGTCTATGTCTATTGTTGTGTGCTCTTATGATGATTAAAAATGTAATTACTTAGATGCTATTACTCCCTAGTTATCTCCTATTGATTGTTGAATTGTCACGTCCTTATTCTTAACGCGTTGTGTCTTCTAAGGTCGTAGGGTATGCGTTTATCCCTAACTCTTTATGTCTACCTTAAGTTTATTGCCTATGAAATCTCTAGGATTCATAAACTAACTCTAAGGTTTTCTTTGGATGTTTAGACTACAATAACTCTAAGTGATTATAAACTAATGTTCGCAAAGATTACATAAGCATTAAAAACACAATGAATGACCTATCGCAATATTAGGTCAATCACAATTAAGATAAGAGACAACCAATCAATATTCAATACCTAGGTTTCATAGATCTAAGTAAACACACTAGTAAATTAGCCGGACATGGAAAACATGCAAGCATACATACAAAAAGTTGAATACATAATTGAATTAATGAAGTAAATCACTTATCTTTTTGTAAAATAGGGTATGGAACCCTAAGATACTGCCCAGGATAGCCTATGTTCGGTTTAGGTTTTACTCCACAAAACTATCTCTCTAAAATACTGAAAATTCAAATTATATATATAGAGTTACAATATGCGATGGAGTCACTCTTTAATTGTGAAGTCGTCGGGTCGCCGCCATTAGGTTTTCATCTTGGCCACGTCAACTCTGTGACGGCGTCGCCTAATGCTTGTAACACCGTCGGCTTCAACCTCTGACGCCGTCGGGATCCAAATCTAGGTTGTATGAGTTGCGACGCCCTACTCTTTTAAACCTGATGCCGTCACTTGTAAAATAGCAATTTGCTCTTTGAGTCGTCTCAAGGTGTATCGCTACGGTGTCGCAATTAAGCCGTGACACCGTCCCCTTCAGTTCCAGCAGCTTGAGTGTCTCGATTCTTGACTTTGGCCATTTTCTTCGTATATTCGCGCCTTTTCGTCCGAATAAGTGTCATTCCTGCAATTTGCCTTCAAGAGACCTAAAAAGTGAAAAGAACGAAATTATGTAGTAACGGATACAAAAGTGATCAATTAAGGGCTTAAATGACCCCTCAAAAGTGTACCTTTTAAATCCTTATCAAGATTCTCAAAACACACTAGGAGTACTTGTTGTCCTCGAGCAAGGGGGAGTTTTCGTCAAAGCAAAAACATTGCAAATTTTGCAATACTTTTGTCTTATCTTCCTAAAATACTTGACTTCCTTAAACAAGGAGGAGCAACCATCAAGGTGGAGCATGCACACATTCATTCTTCAAAATTCCTTTATGTTTCAACAAAAGGGAGATTTCTTTCTCATCATATATTATTTTTTATTTTTTATTTTTTTTTCATTCCTTAACACTAACCTTGATGTAAGTTAAGCCTAAAAAAATTGATCCATTGATCCGTTGGCAACAATGGTTATAATTTAAAGGATCTTTCTATGTATTTTTTTGTCTGTGATTCTCTAGGTTCCTCTTAAAGGCGAGATCACCACCTCTTGAAGACGTACAACTTAAGTTAATCTTGTTGATAATTCTTCTCTTCCTCCATTAGTGTTTCGTGTTGAAGGTATTGGCATGGTGTGCCAATTGTGTACAACAATGGGAGCAATAAGGTGTTTTAAATTTAACTTCACTAGGGATGATGCAAACTCATCATTCTTGGGAGAAATTAAGTTTAAACTCCAAGGACACACCCTTTTTGTTTCGACAAAAGGGGGAGAAGAGTGTAAATGGATAAGGTAATGTATAGGACACACCCATTTTGCCTATCTATTACGTTTACATATATTTTGTCATCATCAAAAAGGGGGAGATTGGTAGTGCAAATATTACGATATTTAATCTAACAGCCTCGTTTGTTTTGTTGATGACAAACATGTAACTTGTAATACATAACATAAAATGTATAAGTTACTTGTAATTATATTTTGTCTCAACATACTTTCAACACCTCTCGACGACTCAAGTCTTTGTATGATACAACACAGGTTCGTACATGTTTGATATGTTACATTATGATAAACCCCTAACAAACCATTAAACATGTTTAGTTAAACACTTAAGTAACTGGGTTACTTATCGATGACGATAGTCCGCATTCGGTCACGAACCCGACCAATGATCACATTAGCGAGCCCAAGACGACTGGCTAACTTAATAACGGTTTGGGCTCACGAAGGCCCAACCCAAAGTTATTTATGGCTTATGATATCAGATATCTCTTATCTTGGGAGAGAAGTATTTAATAACCGATTTAGGCAGGATGCGCCAAAGTTTGGGGAACACGAAACCAATAAGGACTTCGTGTGTATATAAAGGGCATCCCAGCCCTCATTAAAGGTACGATCTCAAACCCTAACTCTCCATAAAAACCCTATAACTGATTACTTACTCTCACGCCGGAGGATAATCGTGGGAGACAATCCCACGATAAGCCTAACGGTGTTTTCTGTTTACTTAGTGCGCAGGTCTCAAGCATCAAGATCGAATTGATATGAGGATCGGACTCTAAACTAGGAATGCCCAACTTTTGTACAACAAGTGGCGTCATCCGTGGGACCAATCACTAAGATCTAAGAACTACAATGCACCGTGATGCGCGGGACTTAATCAGAAAGTATGGCGACTGCCAAGTTCACAGACCCATTCCACGCTAACCACAACAGGAGCTAACACCTATTATGTCGCCATGGCCACTCTATAAATGAGGTATCAACATTGCATGTCCCTTTCCTATTGCAGCAGGAGGATTGAAATTCCTCATAGTAGCTATAGACTACTTTACCAAGTGGATAAAAGCAAAGGCGGTCGTGACAATCACATGAAATAAGGTAAAATGGTTTGTTTGGGAAAATATTGTATGCCATTTCGGATTACCTGGGGAAATCATCTCAAACAACAGAAAACAATTCTGTGACAACCCTTTCAAGGAATGGTGCGAAAAGCTCAATATTACACAGCACTTCGCATCGGTTAAACACCCACAAACCAATGGCTTAGTTGAGCGTGCAAATCGAAGTCTGGGTGAAGGAATTAAGGCACGCTTGGACAAGCACAAAGGGAGGTGGGTGGAGGAATTATCGCATGTTTTGTGGGCGCACCGCACTTCAATCAAAATTAGCACGGAGACACTCCTTGTCACTTGTCTATGGGATGAAGTCGCCATACCGCCTAAAATTGGGATGCCAACTATTCGCACCTTGAAGTTAATGTTACAACCAATGACGATGAAAGGCGATTGACTTGGACTGTTGGAAGAAAGGCGCGAGGTACCGTATGTGAGGCAAGAGCTAAGTCAAAATGAAGGGATAATACGATGCTAAAGATGGGCGTCTATTCTGACCAAAGCGACTTTGTATATCGCGCCAATGATGCGAGCCACGCAGAAGATACAGGAAAACTTGGACCGGTGGAAGGACCTTATGAGGCCATCAAGCATTAGGAAATGGCGCATAAGTCATGAGATGTGGATGGCCGTGAGTTACCACGCACATGGAACATCTGCAACCTCAAACGGTGCTATCTCTAGAAACGTCTACAGATTTTATTTTTTTACTTAGGAAAATATCTCTCTTCTTATTATAAACATTTGCAAGTATTAATAAAATGTCGCGGTTTCTAGCTAACTCCACGACACATTTCATATAGTCATATTATTTATGTCTTAATATTGTTATCTTTTGCCTACATGGCGTGCATGCACTTACTAAACCCACGATGGTCAAAAAGGATGAGTAAACCTACTAAATAACTCATTGAGTAAGAGGGTTGCAAACCATCAACATTGGATAATGCATCTTTGTTAAACACCTTATTTTCAAGACGTTGGAATAAGTTCAATGCGCATTCCACGACGGATGCGCAACAATGCATACTATGCGCGTTTAACAAAACCAGGAATCAAGACTCTTGGCTCCTTACTATGATATTTATAGTACGCTGCATATCACGCCATACACGATTATGTTAAACATCCTTAGACATTATATTTTAAGTATGATAGGTCATACATGATTATGAACTCCACATATTATTCGCGCTTATGTAACAGTTTGATTCTTAGACAACAAGTACGTTTTTTATTCAAAGACGGATAACTAAGTACAAACATTATAAGTCGCAAGCACATCAACAAACATTCAACAAAAGAATATTTCATTAAGGACCATGAGTTCTTACAAAATGATATTTACAAAAGAAGCTACAATCTATATGCTACTACAACGCCTAAGACAAGAGCCTTCCACATGGCTTGCAGCGTCCCCAACCTCCTTCAAACTCTTCAAAAAATCAGAGTCCTGGTGCGACATCGTTGCCACACTTACAGGTACCCTCGGACCTAGGAAGGTGCGCTGCGCCAACACCACAGAGAATGGCCTTTCCCTTTACCCCTTTCTTCTTGGCAAGCCTCATAGCATGGGCCTCTAAGGATTCCTTCAAAGGAATTTCCTTCTCCAGTACGAACGGGTTCAAGAGGTCGCGGGGGCGAGCAAAAATGGGCACCTACAGCTGTGACTTATCAGGCTTCAGAAAAAAGTCCGGCTGTGCCTCTGCACCATTAGCACGGTGGCGAGCCAAAGTTAACCCCTCCATAATCACACTTATGGGGTAATCTTGGTCACGCTCCATCTGAGCAATATGAGGAAGCTCCAATATTTTCATTTTCTCCATAGCAGCAACGAGCTCCTCATAAGCATGATTATTTTACCCAGGCACCTGAGCAGCAACCACTTTCAGACTGGGGGGACATGATGACTTATAGTCCGCATTCGGGTCACGAACCCGACCAATGACTGCTACTTGCATGCCCAGTATGATTGGGCTAACCCGATAATGGTTTAGGCTCACGAAGGCCCAACCCAAAGTTATTTATGGCTTATGATATCGGATCTCTCTTATCTTGGGCGATAAGTGTTTAATAACCGATTTAGGCGGGATGCGCTGAAGTTTGGGGAACACGAAACCAACAAGGACTTCGTGTGTATATAAAGGGCATCCCAGCCCTCATTAAAGGTACGATCTCAAACCCTAACTCTCCATAAAAACCCTAAACCGACACTTACTCTCACGGAGGATAATCGTGGGAGACAATCCCATGATAAGCCTAACGGTGTTTTCTGTTTACTTAGTGCGCAGGTCTCAAGCATCAAGATCGAATTGATACAAGGATCGGAGTCTAAACTAGGAACGCCCAAGTTTTGTATCAACAAGTGGCGCCATCCGTGGGACCAATCACTAAGATCTAAGATCTACAATGCACCGTGATGCGCGGGACTTAATCAGAAAGTATGGCGACTGCCAAGTTCACAGACCCATTCCACGCTAACCACAACAGGAGCTAACACCTATTACGTCGCCATGGCCATTCTATAAATGAGGTATCGACATTGCATGTCCCTTTCCTGTTGCAACATGAGGATTGAAATTCCTCATAGTAGCTATAGACTACTTTACCAAGTGGATTAAAGAAAAGGCAGTCGTGACAATCACAGGAAATCAGGTAAAACGGTTTGTCTGGGAAAATATTGTATGCCATTTTGGATTACCTAGGGAAATCATCTCAGACAACGGAAAACAATTCTGTGACAACCCTTTCAAGGAATGGTGCGAAAAGCTCAATATTACACAGCACTTCGCGTCGGTTAAACACCCGCAAACCAATGGCTTAGTCGAGCGTTCAAATCGAAGCTTGTCTTGGCCTTTTTGCCTATAAATAGCAAACCACTTATTACCATTCCTTCACACCTTCACACATACTTTCTCTCCACCATTTCTAACATACTTAGATCATTAGGAAACATGTAAACCACCCTCATCTCATATGATCATAATGCTTCTAACTTTCCTTTGTTGTAAGCATACTCCCGAAGTGATCCTCCAAAGCAATCCCAGAGATCTTGCATCCTTACCTACTGAACCCATCATAAGCATACAAGCACATGAAGATCTTCTACAACAAGCTTGGCAAACTTGTCATCTTCATTTATAGAAGACTAAGTACATCATGCTTTATGTTCTTGATGTTTAGTTTAAGATTTCATATCCATTAGACACATTGTCTTGGATATTGTCTAGTATCATATTCTTGTATCTATAACTAGATTAGATGGTTTATGTGTTTGTGCCATAAAACACAAGGTTTGTTATGTTGGGCCACAAAACATAATGGGTGTCATAGATGTGTCGTGTTGGCCTGATAATGGTTCCTCCTTTGTAATGGAACCCAGATCAGCCTTGTACCGGATAAAGTGTAGGCGACGTTGTGATAGGTTTGGTTCTACCGTGGAAGGACTCGGTATCTCAGCCTTGTACCGGATAAAGTGTAGGCGACGTTGTGATAGGTTTGGTTCTACCTGTGGAAGAACTCGGTGTTTAGCTTAGCAGGATAAAGTGTAGCGACATTGTGATAGGTTTGGTTCTACCGTGGAAGAACTTGGTGTTTAGCTTAGTACCGGAAAAAGTGTAAGTTTACGTTGTGTAAGTTTTTCTCGCCAAGAATGGAGTTTGTTGATCTAGTGAAGTAACTCTCAAGTTGGATACTGGGAGTAGAGTAGTAGGCAAGAGGAGATTCGTGGATGAACCACTATAAATCCTCGTGTTGGTTTGTGTATCCTTTTACTTATCGCTTTACTTTTATTCTTTCTTTATATTGTTGATTGTCTATGTGGTTGATGTTCATGTGTGTGATGCATACTTGGTCTTTCATATAGTCATAAACTATATTTAACACTTTACATATTATGACACGCTTGATCAAGAAAACAAACCGACTAATAATGGTGAAACTTGATTTATAATGAACAATTAATCTTATGGAATCTTATGTGATATTAAGGGTTGGCCTTACATGCCGTAATCGCTAAATGCATCCTCGCTGAGATTAGCAACACGATGGTTTATACTATATTTGATACAAAAGTTTTAAGTTTGAAACGGAAACGTATTCACCCCCCCTCTACATTTTCACAAATACCCTTTAAATTAGGCCGATATATAACTAATAAGGTGAATGTTTGTGCATGTTTCTTGGTGAAGTTGTGATTTTAGCTGGGCTATACTTGCTGATATGGGACAAGAGCAATGATGTAAATCAGTCTGATACCAAAGTCGAAGGTGATCAGTTTCCAACAGCTAATCAAAAAATAACACTAAGTAATGAAACAGGCAAGAATGATCCTGATATTATTTTGTTAACAATACCACCAACTAATCAAATGGTTAAGAAAGTTAATGAAATGGTTAATGTGGAAAACTAGAAGGGGGGGGTTGTATAGTTTTGCCGATTAAAACTCGTTTTAAACTATTTAGATCGACTTATGTCAATCTATTTGGATGTGTGTTGGGTGTTGATAAACAAACAATTAGAAATGAAAAGATAAAGAGCAAGAAGCAAAAAACCACAATGTGAGTATTTATAGTGGTTCGGCTACAAGGACACCTTCCTTGCCCTACTCCACTCCCCGAGTCACCTACTCGAGAGTTCGTAATCACTACACAACACCAACTCCTTATGGCGGAGAAGCCTTCACAACGTCACCTACTCTTTTTTTGGTACTAGGCTAACCACCGGGTTCTTTCACACCAAGGTGAACCACACCTACCACAACGTCGCCTACCCTTTATCAGGTACTAGGCTAAGTACCTAGTTCTTTCACACCAAGGTGAACCACACCTACCACAACGTCGCCTACCCTTTATTAGGTACTAGGCTAAGTACCTAGTTCCATTACAATGGAGGAACTACTACCCAACACTACACCAATCACCTAACCCCAAAGGAGATCAACTACTTATTGCAACATCATCAAGGATATCTATATCATTGGATCTAATACTAATCTATCTTGTACATAGAAATACACCATATCAAATGTACATCTAAGGCACCTTTCACTAATGCCTTTAACTAGATCTTCAAGACACCCTTCACTAATGTCTTGTGACTTGACTTCTAGGCACCCTTCACTAATGCCTACAATACGGACGATCGACACCTTTCACTAATGTCTTCATCTTGACACTTGATACATCTTTCACTAATGTCTTTAACACTACACTTCTTAGAAGAAAGAAAAGAATCATCAACAAGAGGACTTCAGTAGTCTTGATGATGAGGAAGCATGGCAACTCATGGACTTGAGCTTGCTTGACTTCAAAGGTGGTGATATCGCCTTTAAGAGGAACCTAAAGAATCACACAAAAACAAAACTACAAACATAGATCTCTTGGATCTGGGGTTAGAGAGTTTTTAACTTAAGGGGAAAGTATGTTGGAAAGGGGGTGGGAAACAATGAAGAAATGGCTCACTATTTATAGAGAAAAATGCTCATCGTTCCGGATCCCACGGATCCCTCCAACAAGGGATCCGTCTAGCGTAAAGCTAGGGATCCGTGGGACGCTCCTCTTTGCCCATGGGTATTTTGGTTATGGGTCATGGGTCATGGGTTATGGGTTGATCCATGGGTCTCTTATTAGATACAATGTATCTCATGAGTGCAATGCACCTAGTCAAGTAGGTATGGGTCAATACCATGGGTTATGGATATTATCCATATATGACATAAGCATGATGTCATGCAATGGGTTATGGGTCAAGTTCTATGGATATGGGTCATGGACTTTGGGTTGTACCCAACTACATTAAATGTATTTGGTCAATGGGTTATGACACTTAAGTTTCTACCCAACATTTATATTACCCAATATACTACATACTAGTTATGTGTATATTTTACCCAAATATGTAAACACTAGTTGTTGTACATATGTAATACTAAATCATAAAATCACTTATACTTGTTTTAGTGTTTTATGTGAGAACGTAAGTGTGTTAGAAGCTATTAGCTCAAACTATTTACGTATTTTATTTGTTTCGTTAAAATGATTTTACGCTTGTTATCGACAAAACATTTAGAAGATCGTAAAATATAAATAAACTTTTACGGCTTATTTGTATTAACAATCTCCCTTTGTTGATGACAAAATATAAAATTATTTTAAGGAAAAGCTAAAATTGTAAAAGTTTGAATTTGTAGTTTTACTTTCTTCTCCCTTTTGTCGAAACAAAAGAGCTTCGAAGGTAACTAACACATTGTTTTAAGAAAAAACATGTGAAAAATAGAAAAGAAAGAGAAAGTAGAGAGCAAGTAACGGGAAAGGATCTCGTCTTAACTCCCCCTTGACGAGCCCATCCCCATGTGAGGGCGTCAAGAAAAAAAATACTAAGCTAGTTCATTTGCAACTAAGTTTGCATAAGATTTCGTCTATGTGACGAATATGCTCCCCCTTGATGATTGCAACTTTGCAAAGGGACATCATGAAATGTAATTCTAATATTGCAAGTGATTTTGCAATGTATTGCTTTGATATAAAGCTCCCCTAGCTTTAGAGTGTCAAAGTCTTCATGTGTAAATTGAATAACTACAAAACAAAGGTTAAAAAACAAGTATAATGCATAATTTCTTGCAAATATGGCTCAAGTTAGTAGAGAAATAGTTTGCTGTCTCACAGATCCCACTGTTCCCTCCTTGTAGGGATCCGTCTAGGCGAATTTCAGGGATCCGTATGGCTGATGACTGGATTCATCAATGGTGATATAATAAATAATGTTAACATCATAGTGAGATATTTATTATACAACATAATCATATACTCAGAAATATAGCAAGTAGCATGTAATTTCATTTTATAAAACTAGAGATATGATATACATGAGTCAAAAAACTAAGAAAATGAATGATACATGACTTGGAATTACTAGATTTATCTAAGTAACGGTTAATACTAGGACACCACTAAAGTCCTCTAGCTCAAGTTTGTTTAGGTTTAATCTCGTCAAAACGTTCGAGAAGATGATAAAACATGAAACGTTGATCTTCCTGTACTTCATGTATCAAAATTTCAACATGTTGACAATGATAGCAATCTTTTTCATGGCTAGGTAGTGGTGGTGGAAGAAAAGAAATTGCTTGATGTAAAGGATCAAGTGAAGCGGGTTGGGGAGTCTCACACGACGGAGGGATTGATGGAGGCACATTTGAAGATGGCTCGACCAAGAATGACGGTGGTGGTAGGGAAGTGTCAATTTCCATATGATCGGGTGGTTGACTTTGATAATTTCTCATAATCTAAATGGGATTATATGATAGTGACGGCGAAACGGAAGCCAGAGCTAGTGTTGACTCAACAACTTGATTTTGTACCATTATTCCTCCTAATGAGGAGAATGTTGCTGGTGGAGGAGGATGAGACGGCCTAGGAGGCAAATCCTCTAAATTGTAGAGGTGTGGTGATGATAGTGGAGTTGTGAATGAAATAGCTCTAGGAACCAATGGTGATGGTGTAGTGGAGATGGGATTGTTTAGCATAGGAGGTATGGTGGTGTTTGACATAGGTAGTTTTGTGGGTACTATCCTTTTAGGGATTGGTTTGATTGGTGGAGGAGAAATCCTTGAATTTGTGGACTTGACCTGAGATGATTCGGTTGAAGATATTTTGTGTACAACACGAGCAATTTTCTTGGGTGGTTCTTTGGTTGATGAGTTACCACTTGGAGTTTTCCTCATGATGAGATGATTTCAAGAGGTTTGTAAAGATTTCTAAGTGCTGAAAGTTAGAATGAAGATGATGACTTTAGGAGTCCTAACAATGTGGTTTATAAAGCAAGGGATTTGCCAAGTGCATTCAAGACTTAAGCCACTAAAATTCATTGGAATGTGATGATTAACATGCACAAGAGTCAACTTCAGAGTTGTACTAATCTAGGAACTCATTTAAGATGAGATGGAGTGTTTAAGTTAGCAAGATGAGCTTCAAATGATTATTTTGGCTAGAGTTGACATAAATATGTCATACGGATCCCACGGTTTCCTCCTTTGAGGGATCCGCCTAGGCTAATCCTAGGGATCCGTCTATCAGCAGCTAAGAAAAGATAGCAATGATGTTTGTAAGGTCTAATGCCTATTTCTTCTTGAGTGTTTTAGTTTATCAAAGTGTCTTAAATGAAGTGGTGCTCAAATACTTAACGGTAATGAGTGATGTAGCAAATGATTGCCTTTTATGGAAGAAATTGGAACTTTCATGAGTACCAATGAATGAGCAAAGATGACACTAAAAATTAAGAGAGTGTCAAATGGAGCTAAATGATCCTAGAGATCAGATAGTGACTTAGGATAATGTTTTGGAGAATATCCTAAAGGCTCTAAGATGAAAAACTATAATTTGATCAAATTTGACCCATTTTGAGGTAAGGATGATTATGATCAATTTTGCCATAATCGAAAGGTTTCTAAAGCTAGATATGAGGGATCATGTGAGAAATGGTGAATGAGCTTGAGAGCGGAACAGTAATGGGTTTTAGTGAAACGATAGATCTACAAGCGTCTAGAGTGTGATCTAGATGAATTATGTGTGAGTACGAAAGATCTACTTAACTTGATAAGGACTTAATTTGCCTTAAGGCACTATGTCTAACTTAGTGTGAAGTGTTCTAAGGACATGTTTGAAATACAATGATTGCAATTGCATTTTCTGTTTGCCGGATCCCACAGTTCCCTAAGAGTAGGGATCCGTTTAGCACAACCTTTGGGATCCGTCTATCTGCTAAGCAGAACCTTTACTAAAGGAATGCAATGATTTTGACAATGCATTATATTTCAAGGTTAGTTAAAGAGGTTCTAACACTAAGATATAATATGTAAAATGTTTTATTTCATGAAAGAAATTGGATTACATTGATAAAGCATGAATACTAAAAATTGATCCTATTTAAAAGATTACTATGTTCCTTGAGCGTTTTCGCTAGAAGGATCATCAAACGGTTGATGAGTGTTTGTTGATTCAGGAATGAAGAAAGTCTTCATGAGAGATATGTTTAAAGGTTCCATCATCTTGTTCACAAGTGAGTATGATAATGTTTTAAAATGTACCTTTTTGAGGGGTCGTTTAAGCCCTTATTTGATCACTTTTGTATCCGTTATTACTTAATATCGTTCCTTTTCACTTTTTAGGTCTCTCGAAGGTAAATTGTCTGGAATAGCACTTATTTGGTTGAAAAGCGCGGATATACGAAGAAAATGGCCAAAGTCAAGAATCAAGACACTCAAGTCAAAATACAAGGGATGGCGTCGGGTGTTACTGTGACGCCGTCGCATCACTTTTGTGACGGCCAAGAGCCAAATTGCTTATTTTCAAGTGACCGTGTCGCTTTAAAAGAGTAGGTCGTCACAACTCGACGGCCTAGATTTGATCTGACGGCGCCGAGATCGAAGGGACGACGCCACAAGCATAAGGTGACACCGCCGCAAGACTAACGTGGCCAAGACGAAACCCTAATGATGGCGAACCGACGCGGCCACAAATCAAAGTGTGACGCCGCAATTGTAATCTTATATATGGAATCCGAATTTTTCAGTTTTGGTGTGTAGTCTTTTGGAGTAAAAACCTAAACCGAACCAAGGCTGTCTTGTACAATATTTTAGGGTTCCAAACCCTATCTTACATCAAGATAAGTGTTTTACTTCATTAATTCAATTATGTCTTCAATTACTAGTGTGTATGCTTGCATGTTCTTAATGTCCGGCTAATTTATTTGTGTGTTTGCTTAGAGAATATTAAACTTAATTATTGAATATTGATTGGTTGTCTCTTATCTTAATTGTTAATGATCTAGTAATGTGATAGGTCATTCGTTGTGTAGTTAATGCTTGATTAATCTTTGTGAACCTTAGACCGTAACACCTAGAGTAGTTGTAGGCTAAACCATCCAAACAAGTACCTTAGAGTTAGAGTTTATAATTCCTAGAGATTTTGTAGACGAGACCCTTTGGTAGTTTCAAAGAGTTAGGGACAAACGATACCCTACGACTTTAGACACACACGCGATTAAGAATAAGGACGTGACAATTCAACAATCAATAGGAGGTAATTAAGGAGTAATAAAACCTAAGTAAACACATCTTTAAACTATCATACGAGCACACAATAATTATACATAGACTACATAAACCTTAGATTAGATAATTAGATAAGTAGAGTAATCGGTAGAAATACCAACCCCAAATCCAAACCCCAAATTGTACCTTTCCTTTCCTTAAAAATATAAAAGATAAAAATAATCTCCTCAACCCCAACCTTAGCGTAGTAACTTCTCACTAGCATTCCTATTCCCTAGAGAACGATGTCAATACCCGTGGCTTACCCTAATACTACACTACAATGATTAGGTTCATTGCCTGGGTGTTATAAAACTTGCTCAAGAAAATGAAGTTCCTTTGACCCCAAAGGACGCGTGTAGCGTTATCAAGTTTTTCGCGCGCTACTGGGAATAGAATAGCTAGTTAGTAGTTCACCTCGCTTAGGTTTCTTTGCTTGATTCCTATCAAGTAAATTTTTTCTCATTTTAGCTTTCTTATAGTCTATCCCCTCTTCGTGACCTTTGTTCGTAACCCCATCACTTTTCATCATGGAAGGTGATAACCAACCACCATTCATCAACCTACCACCAAATGACCCGCCAAGAGCCCGTACTCTTGGTGAATACTCGAGACCAAGCCACCTAGGTTATAGGAACACCATTGAGCTTCCCAATCAAGCACAAAATACGGCCCTGCGATCCGACACCATCCGGTTGGTGCAAAGCGGATGTGCATTCCATGGACTTCGTTCCAAAGATCCTAATCAAGATCTTAAGGATTTCCTTAAAATTGTCGATTCCATCGACCTTGATGCAACTACTCGGGAGACCACGCGCGTGCTGCCTCTTCCAATTCTCTACGGGACCAAGCTAGTAATTGGCTTGAGCGACTTCCCTTGACTCCATCTCAAGTTGGGATGATCTCACCTCTCGCTTCCTTGCTCAATTTTTCCCACCGGGAGAACCACTAAGCTTAGGAATGACATCTTGATGTTCCAACAACGTCAAGGTGAATCTCTATGAAGCATGGACTCGATTCAAGGACTTACTTCATAAAGTCCTCATCACGGCATTGATCTTTGGCTCCAAGTTCAAATCTTTTATGATCATGTCAACTTCCCCACAAAGCGATCCATTGACCAAGCGGCTGATGGAAAACTTAGTGATCTCACCGCGGAAGAATCATGGGGTATAATAGAGGACCTTTCTCTCTATTACAACGAAAGTTGGAATGACCCCCGTGAGCTGCCCAAAACCGTTAAGGCAATCTCTTTGCCTCCCATTGACTCACAACCTTCCGACCGTAGGATGCTCGAACTTGAAGATCAAGTTAAATTCTAATGAGTTCCTACGAAAATCCTAAGTCTTCACACCATGTGAACAAAGTTTCTTCCTCATGTGAGCTGTGTAGTGATCCTCATAACACGCGCACTTGCACCCGATTCCCCGAACATGATTCCGTTGACTACGCATCCTCGCATATTAATGGAACGTGAGGAAGATTCCCTACAACACCCGGACCTAGGAATTTCAATGATACCCGAGAAGCTTGGAAGGGCAAACCCGAATTCTATTGGGGGCAAACCAAAGAATTCACTTCCAATGATTTCTCATGGCCCCCATCTCATGGCCCTAACCAACAAAACATTGAAGGGATGTTGCAACACCTAGTCGCATCCTAAGAAGCTCAATAGCTAAGCTCTCGGACCGTTTAACCAACAACAAGCCGAGATGGATAGGAAGATAGATAACCTCTTGAAAGCTATGACCAATAGTGATAGGAAGGTTAATGCTATCGCAACTCCGAGCCTTCCGTGTAGAGATTAAGGACCCAAGTAAGTTAGCTAAACACGTCCAATTCATCAATACCGTCACCTTAGTGAAACCTAATAGAACAAATGACGAAGAGGACCATATACTTGAGGATAATGAAACAACCGAAGAAGTAGATGAAGTAGACAATGACTATTTCAATAAATTTCCTACGAAGAAGAGCTATCTCGCCACCCTCACTTAGTGCATGACCTCCGTCACATGTATGTTAGGAAAAGCCCTAGAATCAAGTTTGGGAACCCTTGGAATCTTAACATACCATGTTGCATAGGACACCTTTTCGTGGTAAGGCCTACATTGACCGCAAATCACCAATAAACATAATGACTAGCACCTACTATAATTGGGTAATGAAGAGGCCTATCCCAACTAGGCAAGACCCCGATAATCCTAGAGTTAGGTGCAATTTTCTTGGTAGAATTAAGGGATTGCCCATTTATGTAGGTAGTTTCACGCTTCCTACGGACTTCATAATTGTGGATGATATTAGCACGCCATAGATCCTAGCTTGTCCCACTTTATTCTAGGAAAACCTTTCATAGAAAACACCGGATGACTTATGATCCCTCATTAGAATAGTGCGATTCAAAGATAAGACCGATGATGTAGCTTACCAAATGCCGTTTAAGATTGAGAAGTTTTCATCACTCTCCAATGATGAAAAGGAACTTAAACTATCGATCTATTATAGGAATAATGAGGATAAGGAAAAAGGAGTAGATTATGTTATGGCTAAAATTTTCGGATTCTATAAGGATTGCTTGAACTTAGGACCGAAATATAGAACCAATTGGGGAGAGGATGACCTTTTAGAAAGGTGCATCATAGGGCACTCTTACAACATGGAATCCCCAATAGAGCCCTTCATGAGGAAGGAGATGACGGTAATGAAGTTACGTAGAGCACGACTACGAGTCTAGCTACAAGACTCATAAATAAAGAAAAGCGCTCTGGGAGGCAACCCATGCTTAATTGTTTGCTTGTTATTGTCATATATCTTTTATTAATTGCTTATTCTCATGTTTAAATTTGTAAAATGCTTTATTTTGTTTTTAACCTCGTCTTAATTGCATATAAAGGTATTTTACATAAAGAATAAGTGTAGGGAGGATTACACATGTTTTCAAAAGAAACGTAAACATGAGAATTGAAATTAATTAAAAGATATATATGTGTGTTTGTTCGAGTCAAATGCTTGTATCGAGTCATAATGGATGTTTTGCGAAATTTTCCGATTCTAAAGATGTTAATTTTCCATAATTTTTTCCGGAAAATCGCAAACCGGTTTTATCGGGATAACCGACCGGCATCAGATCGCAACCGACGGCCGTGAAGGAGTAAAACAATAGATTACTTTTTTCTCATTTTCCGAGCTACTTATAAAATTTTGGAATTTTCCGGTCTTAATTTTCCGTAAATTCGTAAACATCCATTCCACAAGCATTATATCCTAGTTTAATAGAGTCTTATATATATTATTACCACGATTTTACGCGAATGTTTCGTTTGTTTTCTTCAACTGCGGTGTTTAATTTATTAAGAAGAAGATACATAAGATTGTAAGGAGCTTTTCACGCATACATTCTTCTTGAAAAGGATTTAACCACCACTTTACACGGATCCTACCGAGCTAATCGGGGAGTATTAGTTTCTTTCATTTTAATTACCTTCTATTATCATAACTTTGATACTTTCGGAAACATTGGGGAGAATGTTCCGTTTAAGTGTAGGGAGGAAAATAAAGCGGAACTTTGAAACTATGCTTATCCTTGATTATTTGCTTTGTCCAATTGTATTTGTGTAATAAACCATGAGAAAATGTCGATTAGAGTAATTTTGGCACCAAATTTAAAATTTTTCATGACATATAGGAGTGGGCCATTAGTCTTAACAAAAGCGCCTCAAGGATAGAAGTTATATGACTAGCACAAAACCCTTTACCACCTAAAATCCACCCAAAATGCGAGGATCGCCTTAGATTAGTAGGAATTAAAGCATTCATCTTTAATGCTTAGTGTGTGAACCGTAGTATAATGGATTTTAAAACTTGTTTTGTGATGCATCCCGAGATCGCTAGTAAGACTACACTTGTGTAGTTAGGAATAATTAAATGATAAGAGGCATTAGGATAACCCTTGTTTGATACCGTAATATAATTACTTCTTCCACATCGGTTGAGTAATTCCCCACACCTTTGCGTTGTACTCATCTTTAGTACACGATACCCTAGTTAACCCCTCGAGCCTATCCTTTTCGCGGTTCTCGTGAAGTTTTGGTTTTCCGAATATCAATGAAGAGTATTGTTTATACCCCACCCCCAAATGTACACCCAAATCGCCTTAGCCTACCCTGTATGCACTCACTTTTAGTGCATTATTGTTATCACCCTAAACCCTTGGTTCAATTATCTTGTTACTTGCATAAGTTGCTAAGTCGAGTCATATCCTTTGTACACAGTTTTGGGACGATTGGGACTCATGGGAAAAGTTAAAGTTTATGAAATGACGGGAAGGGAACGTTAAATTCAAATTCCCTTTATTTGCGTAATAATGTACTCCAAGTGTTTTGATCTTTTCAATTCGGGTCAAATTAGTGTTAGAGTAATAACAACTCAAGTGTAGGGATGTGCCTATAAACCCTATCATTTTGATGTTCTTGTAGAGGATGGTAGAGTAAAAGTGTATGAAAAAAATCGAAAAAATAGAAAAAGAGAAAAGAAAAAAATAGAGTGTAAAACAAAATACGGGCTACCATCCTACATCTATCTTTAAATTCATGTTTGTTTGTTTCAGTTACCTAGAGTTTAGAGTGTCGAGTCTTGGCTTAGCAACGCCATTCTTCGTATGCTTGTAACATAAAGATTTTGACTTGCCACCACTAAATAGCCTATCCCACCAAACCCTTTGTTTCCTACCGTAAGCCTAACATTACAACCCTTTAAAGACCTCTTTGATAGTCTTTCCTAGGTGCTTACGCCAAAGCGATGGAGGTTTGATCTATTCTCAAGCCTATGGTAATCTATGTACTAGAACCGGTTAATGAGTGTTTATCTTCCATTTCCAATTTGTTATATTTCATATACACCGAGAGATGTGAGTATCCAAACACCCCATGTGAGGTGCTAGTATGTAATTTCGTGCTTGTTATGACTTTTTGGGGCTTATATGTGTTGTGGATTGTTTTAAACCAATGATTCATGACCCCAACTTATAAATTAATTGGCTAAAGCACATTTGCTTGAGGACAAGCAAATACCAAGTGTAGGGATATTTGATAAGGTTTTAAATGTACCTTTTGAGGGGTCGTTTAAGCTCTTATTTGATCAATTTTGTATCCGTTATTACTTAATATCGCTCCTTTTCACTTTTAGGTCTCTCGAAGGTAAATTCTTTGGAATAGCACTTATTTGGATGAAAAGGCGGATATACAAAGAAAATGGCCAAAGTCAAGAATCGAGACACTCAAGTCTTTGAAATACAAGGGGGCGTCGGTGTTAGGCTTTAAAAGTGTGATGGCTTAGTAGCCAAATTGCTTATTTTCAAGTGACGGTGTCAGGCTTTAAAAGAGTAGGTCGTCGTAACTCAGACGGCCTAGATTTGATCCAGACGGCGTCAGAGATTGAAGGGGACGGCGTCACAAGCATAAGGTGATTCCGTCGCAAGACTAACGTGGCCAAGACAAAACCCTAATGATGGCGACCCAACGGCGTCACAAATCAAAGGGTGACGCCGTCGCGATTGTAATCTTATATATAGAATCCGAATTTTTCAGTTTTGGTGTGTAGTCTTTTGGAGTAAAAACCTAATCCCAACCAAGGCTGTCTTGTACAGTATTTTAGGGTTCCAAACCCTATCTTACATCAAGATAAGTATTTTACTTCATTAATTCAATTATGTCTTCAATTAATTGTGTGTATGCTTGCATGTTCTCCATGTCCGGCTAATTTATTTGTGTGTTTGCTTAGGGAATATGAAACTTAATTATTGAATATTGATTGGTTGTCTCTTATCTTAATTGTTAATGATCTAGTAATGCGATAGGTCATTCGTTGTGTAGTTAATGGTTGATTAATCTTTGTGAACCTTAGACTATAACACCTAGAATAGTTGTAGGCTAAACCATCCAAAGAGTACCTTAGAGTTAGAGTTTATAATTCCTAGAGATTTTGTAGACGACACCCTTTGGTAGTTTCAAAGAGTTAGGGACAAACACATACCCTACGACTTTAGACACACAGCGCGCTTAAGAATAAGGATGTGACACTTCAACCATCAATAGGAGGTAATTAAGGAGTAATAAAACCTAAGTAAACACATCTTTAAACTATCATACGAGCACACAATAATTAGACATAGACTACATACACCTTAGATTAGATAATTAGATAAGTAGAGTAATCGGTAGAAATACCAACCCCAAATCCAAACCCCGAGATTCGTACCTTTCCTTTCCTTAAAAATATAAAAGATAAAAATAATCTCCTCAACCCCAACCTTAGCGTAGTAACTTCGCTAGCATTCCTATTCCCTAGAGAACGATATTAATACCGTGGCTTACCCTAATACTACACTACAACGATTAGGTTCATCGCCTAGGGTGTTATAAAACTTGCTCAAGAAAAGGAAGTTCCTTTGACCCCGAACGACACGTGTAGCGTTATCAACGTACAACATACTTTGAAATTATGGATGGAAGTACATGATGTGATGATAAAGGCGTGTCAAGAACATTCCATAAGGGATGAGTTTATTCTTGGAACCTTAAAGATTTACAATTCGCCTTGCAAAGAAGTAGGCGAGATTGTATGGTTGTTGTGTTAGTAAACAATACATTATGTGAGCAGAACAAGCGGGAAGGATTTCTCGATTTCCCCTAAGACTCCAAACATTTTCACATAGGATGAGTGCAGGAGGTTTTTACTCTTCTCGAATGTCCCGTGTAAGGATAATGTTTGGATCGGAGTAATATAGTCGAAGTTTGCATATTATGTGATTTAAATCCTCTGGGGAGGGTATGTGTGAACAATATGGATTATTTTCTTCACAAAAGTTGAAGAGAGAATCAAGAGACCAATCTTCAGTGAAGACACATTGTCCATGATTTGGAATCCGGAGGATGTGAGCAAATTGCCCAAGGGTTAAAACAAACTTTTGGTTTTTGATCCAAAACCAAAGAGATAGAGAGCGATCCTCGTTATGAACAAGTTCGACGTGACGGAAGAATTCCAATACAAACCTTGGACATATTTTCTCGTTAATTTTGAGAAGATATTCCAATCCTATGGCTCGGAAGGGGGTATTGATACCTTCTTCGAATTGTAGAGAGGTGTCAACAATACGTCCTTCATGGAAGTGACGGTTTTCGAGATTATTAAACCCACGAACATGATTGCCAGGTGTGTTGGGCTCAAGGGAGATGTTAGGAGTGTAGACGCTAGTGAGTGAAAAATCAAACTCATATTTATGCGACATAGCGAAACCTATAGGAAAGACAAGTTAATAGGATGTGACGTATTATGGGTAAAACAATGATTACCTAACGTTTGTACAAGATGTTTATTAACAAATGACATTTAACTAACTTAATGTTTGACATTCTAGTAAAACATTTATTTTAGGAAGAAAGTGGCTTTTATTTTTGCATGAAAATCTATTCTCCAGAAGGACGGTTCCCACGGTTCCCTTCTATAAGGGATCCGGCTAGTATATTTGCCGGGATCCGTGGGTCTGTAGTAACAAAAACAGATTTGATAAAAACATAGGTTTTACAATTTTATACCAAGATATGTGTTTTAGCCTACATTTTCTTTTAGTATGCATACATGGCTTCTAATGTATCATGAAAGAATACGAAACATATAAATCAAAAGAAATGACAAACACATTATGATAATAATAACCTAGATAAACTAGACTATTAATAATATTTAATTTCAATGCTAAGAATGATACAAAGGATTGGGTATATGATCCCAATGTAGATTAACAACACAGAGTATATGTCTCTGTATGAGAACTTCATCATAGGGAACACAAGAGCGATGAGTGTTAAGGCGATGAGCACGAGGACGATGTAAACCATGTTGATGACGAACCTTCTTGGTTTTGGTTTGAGATGAGATGAGAGGAAGATGAAGTTTTGAATGAGAGGTAATTTTTGAAAGTGGAAGATTTGAAAAAAGAAAGTGGGTATTTGATAGAGTTGAACAACGAATGATTTATTTATAGGGAAGGAGGAATTTTTGAGATTTGTGTTTTGTTTTATTATTAGAAGAATGTGATTTTTGGATTAAATGAAATAAAACACAAGTTTTATAAACCACGACTTTAGACGAGAAAGTAACACGTATGTGAGAAAGGCTTCCTAATGAAGCTACATGTAATACATGTATATGCACAAAAGATAATCATAAAAACCTAAGCGAGCATACTTAATTATCAAGCTAATGTCATCTAGAGATAAATGGAAAGTCATACCTCTAGTGCACTTAGGAATGTCTTTACAAATGACACAACAAATGTCAGTAGACAATTCCGGATCCTTTGTGTTTAAGATACCTTCTTAGGGAAGGTATTCTTGTTACCAAGCGATTCCTATAGCTTGGTAGGTATGAGCTTTGACTAATCAACATGACAAAGAGAATTAGTGCAGTTAAATGAAAAATAAATAAAAAGAAAAATATTGTCATCTAATCAACATCCCACCAAAGAGTTTTAAAATACATGGTGTTTGTTTTATGAAAAACCTTCTTTGTAGTTTTCAGTAAACCATGGATCGTATCAAGTTTTTAAAGTACAATATACTTCAAGAAACTTGATAACGAAGCTCTGATGCCAATTGTGGAAAACTAGAAGGAGGGGGGGGGTTGAATAGTTTTGCCGATTAAAACTTAGTTTTAAACTATTTAGATCGACTTATGTCAATCTATTTGGATGTGTGTTAGGTGTTGATAAACAAACATATAGAAATGAAAAGACAAAGAGAAGAAGCACAAAACCACAACGCGAGTATTTATAGTGGTTCGGCTACAAGGACACCTTCCTTGCCCTACTCTACTCCCTGAGTCACCTACTCGAGAGTTCGTAATCACTACACAATACCAACTCCTTATGGCGGAGAAGCCTTCACAACGTCGCCTACTCTTTTTCCGGTACTAGGCTAACCACCGGGTTCTTTCACACCAAGGTGAACCACACCTACCACAACATCGCCTACCCTTTATCAGTTACTAGGCTAAGTACCTAGTTCTTTCACACCAAGGTGAACCACACCTACCACAACATCGCCTACCCTTTATTAGGTACTAGGCTATGTACCTAGTTCCATTACAATGGAGGAACTAATACCCAACACTACACCAATCACCTAACCCCAAAGGAGATCAACTCCTTATTACAACATCATCAAGGATATCTATATCCTTGGATCTAATACTAATCTATCTTGTACATCGAAACACACCATATCGAATGTACATCTAAGGCACCTTTTACTAATGCCTTTAACTAGATCTTCAAGACACCTTCACTAATGTCTTGTGACTTGACTTCTAGGCACCCTTCACTAATGCCTACAATACGGACGATCGACACCTTTCACTAATGTCTTCGCCTTGACACTGAGACATCTTTCACTAATGTCTTCAACACTACACTTCTTAGAAGAAAGAAAAGAATCATTAATAAGAGGACTTCAGTAGTCTTGATGATGAGGAAGCATGGCAACTCATGGACTTGAGTTTGCTTGACTTCAAAGGTGGTGATCTCGCCTTTAAGAGGAACCTAAAGAATCACACAAAAACAAAACTACAAACGTAGATCTCTTGGATCTGGGGTTAGAGAGTTTTTAACTCAAGGGGAAAGTATGTTAGAAAGGGGGTGAGAAACAATGAAGAAATGGCTCACTATTTATAGAGAGAAAATGCCTAATGTTCCCGGATCCCATGTATCCTCCCACAAGGGATCCGTCTAGCGTAAAGCTAGGGATCCGTGGACGCCTCTTGCCCATGGGTATTTTGGTT
Source organism: Chrysanthemum lavandulifolium (assembly GCA_022545495.1). Taxonomy (NCBI): domain Eukaryota; kingdom Viridiplantae; phylum Streptophyta; class Magnoliopsida; order Asterales; family Asteraceae; genus Chrysanthemum; species Chrysanthemum lavandulifolium. The sequence goes on along the minus strand of CM040246.1, from coordinate 200,770,087 downwards.
ATGGGTCATGGGTTATGGGTTGATCCATGGGTCTCTTATTAGATACAATGTATCTCATGAGTGCAATGCACCTAGTCAAGTGGATATGGGTCAATACCATAGGTTATGGATATTATCCATATATGACATAAGTATGATGTCATGCAATAGGTTATGGGTCAAGTTCCATGGATATGGGTCATGGACTTTGGGTTGTACCCAACTACATTCAATGTATTTGGTCAATGGTTTATGACACTTAAGTTTCTACCCAACACTTATATTACCCAATATACTACATACTAGTTATGTGTATATTTTACCCAAATATGTAAACACTAGTTGTTGTACATATGTAATACTAAATCATAAAATCACTTATACTTGTTTTAGTGTTTTATGTAAGAATGTAAGTGTGTTAGAAACTATTAGATCAAACCATTTACGTATTTTATTTGTTTCGTTAAAATGATTTTACGTTTGTTATCGACAAAACATTTAGAAGATCGTAAAATATAAATAAACGTTTTTACGGCTTATTTGTATTAACAGTTAAGAAAGTTCATGGTCACATACTCACATTCTTGAGGTATGCAAATCTCAATTGCATGCATATATATCTGTTATCTATCTTCTCCATTGTACTTACGACCCATGTTCATATATTTTCATAAACTATGAATTTTTTAGGTTGTATTTCAGAGGGTCCACCTCACAAATCATCGTTACCAACTGCAATTCAATAGTTTGGTCATTTGGATGTACGCAAAATGCAGGAAAGTAATCTATTTTTGCATCATTTATGTGCCTATGATTCTTGATATTAGATTATGTAAGCATTAGATAATCAGTTTCTATTTGGGCTTCATTTTTGTGCTGATGCAGGTTTTACTAACCAGGTTTTAATAATTATAAGTGTCTCGTTATAACTATGGTCTACCCTTATGCACTAACGAGTAGTGTACCCGATCGTGTGTAGTGTAGTATTCGGTAAACCGAGGTCGTCCCAAGATCTATGTAAGTGGATTCTAATTAAGTCTAGGTGTCACAGATTTTAATTGGTTTTAAAATTGAAATGATTAATAAACTACTAAAGCAAGAAAAGAAAAGAAAGCAAATAAGGGCAGAGGTTGTGATCAATAGAGGAGAAGTGTGCTAACCTAGTTACTCATCCTATCATGTTATGTTCACGTCTAATTACTTCCAATTGCTTCAAGTGGGGGTTTAGGTCGCTAGGATAACATTTGGTCAGTTCGTCCTAACCTATCAGCAAAGGTTTCGACCGGAGATCAAGCTACTACCCTTGAAAGTCCAATTGTTTTTAGTCCCCTAAGCCAAGTCATTAAGTTCCGCTACATGCAAGATTCATAACAATGAGTGCCCGAGCGCTAGCATCTTAGACACTCATCCCTAACTTCTTAAGTTCATCCAAATGGTAGGTGATCAGTTGGTCAAATCGCACAAGCGAAGAAGGGTCTTTAGTTGGTCAATTCTTACCCTTCCCACTCAGTCTACCTACTTAGGGTCAGTTGGTCAATTCTCCTAAGCAACTAGACACTACCGCCATTCAAAACTACCAAAACAAGGGTAGCTACCAACTGACTATGCATGCATTAGAAACAATTATACGAAGCAATGTAAACATAAACAAAACAATTATGAATCATAATTAGGCTAGCACCGAGGTGCTTAATGATCATATTAATCGAAATAATCGATTCAATGTTTAACATAATGGAATACATGAATTGAAAGTAAAGAAATGATAAATAGCTAATGCTTATCGTTAGGGAGTGATTTCTCCTTGGAGATGGCTCCGTATGCTTCTCAAGATCGCCTTGACCTCCTACCCACGTTCTCCGCTTTTGTGAGTGGAGTGAATGATGTAAATGCGAATTTAGGATGTATTTATAGGCGGATCCGTTACGGCGTAACTTAAGATGAGAGTTACGTCGTAACATCAATGTCTTCGTATTTTGCTCTGGGAAAGTTGGTTACGGCGTAACACATGAAATGAGTTACGCCGTATTTTCAATAAACCATGATTACGCTGTATTAGTGGAAAGAGTTATGGCGTAGCTTGTAGTGGCGTGGAACATCATTTGACCTAATTATTTACGGCATAATCCTAAGATGGAGTTACGCCATAATCTTCAGTTTAGTTGGTCTTCTAAGCTACGCTTTTGTTACGGCGTAATGTGAGAGAAGAGTTACGTCGTAATTACTTAAAAATGGGCATACTATCATATATCTTCAATAAACTCTCCAAATCCGCGTCTCATTAGCTCCAATGCTCGTAATTTACCTGAAAGTGAAATATAGAGGAAAACAAGCGTAAATCCATATAAATGATATAAAATATGAGCATTATCGGGGGAAATTGACAATTAATATTTCGGACTATTTTATGTTATCAAATATCCCCCCCACTTGAACTCTACTTGCCCTCAAGTAGACCTTATTAGATAAATTCCTAAAATATATCTCCCATTACGGAAAATATAAGTTTAAAATCCCTTATGCTAGAATAAAACAAAGTGAACACCTCACTAAATGGGAACAAAACACTCAAATCTCTCAACTATTCTAAGTGTCAATTTTGGGTGATCACCAACGACTTGTCATAGCTTGTATTCTATCATAAGCTTGGAAGTTACACAAATCTCCACCACTAGAGTTAAGGACTAAACAATTCTCGAAGGAAATATGGGTAGACACGACAAAGGTTAAGGGTGACTCGTCATTACTAACACGTCATGGCGAAGTGGACAAAATCAATGATACATGACCAAGACACCAAAGATTGCTCGCTGCATCACCTAGACACGCTTCATGACTAAAGGGTAGGATAAGACATGGGATATAATTGGTGTAAAGTAAAAATATCAAGCAAATAGTCTAAATCTACAACCAAGTCATCACCGCTTACCATTAATCCAAAGTTTAAGTTTCAAAGCTAAGAAACCGGATCCTGATATACCAGGTAGATGTGCCATTAGAGGACGTCATGATGGGCACATTACCTCTTCTTCAACTGTTGGCGCAATGATTACCAACTTAATTCTTCAAATGTGACCGAGGTGGCCTCCTCGATACTAAATGTATAATGAGCTCATAAACATAGTGCTTATAACTTCGCACTTTACAATCAACAAATAACTATAACTTTTTTTTTCCCGAATCACTTCATTTTTATTTTATATTTTTTATAACAACTAAACATAGCATCCCCCCACTTGAGATGAACAATATACCTCGTCATAATCCTATAATATTGCATTCTTAAACTGAAAAGTCCAAATCCATTAACCTAACTGATAACATCAAATTATCCTGAATATTAAGTGTCAATTTCCCCCGATAATGCTTGTAATTTATATCATTTATATGGATTTACGCTTGTTTTCTATTATATTCCACTTTTAGGTAAATTACGAGCAATGGAACTAAAGAGACGCAAAATTGGAGAATTATTAAAGATTTATCATAGTATGCTTACTTTGAAGAAGTTACGGCGTAACTCATCTCTCACATTACGCCGTAACTAATGCGTGACTTAGAAAGCCAACTCATCAGAAGATCATGACGTAACTCTCCTAAAAGATTACGACGTAACGATATTAGGTCAAATGAGGTTCCGCGCCGCTGATAACTACGCCGTAACTCATTCATAAACTACGGCGTAACCAAGAATTATTGAAGATACGGCGTAACCACTTCTAAGGTTACATTGTAACCAGCAGATCTAGTGCAATTTACGAAGAAATAGATGGTTACGGCGTAACTATTTTATTAGTTACGCCGTAACCCAGATCTCGCCAATAAATACCCCACGATTTCCAGCATTTCAAAGCATCATTTCACACACCACAACCAGAGAATGTGGGAAGAAGCCAAAGGCAGGTCTAGAGGAGCATACGGAGCTATCTCCAAGGGAGAAATCACTCCCTTACGATAAGCATTAGCATTTTATCTTTCCTTTACTTTTGATTCATGTATTTCATAACATTAATTATTGAATTAATTTGTATGGTTAATATGAGCGGCTAAGCACCTCTTGGTGCTGGCCTGGTTATGACTCCTTAATTGTTTTGTTTGTGTTTATATTACTTATGTATAATTATTTCTAAGTGTATGCATGTATAGTTTATTGGTAGCTACCCTTGTTTCGGTAGTTTTGAATGGCGGAGAGGCTAGTTGCTTAGAGATATGACCAACCCACCTAAGTGAGTAGATCGAGATGGGAAGGGTAAGATATGACCAACCGACGACCCTTTCTACTTGTGCGATTTGACCAACCGATCACCTACCGCTTGGATGAACTTAAGAATTAGGGGTGAGTGTTTGTTGCTAATGCACGGCACTAACTATTTTAAGTCTAGCATGTAGCTAAACTTAATTACTAGGCTTAGGGACCAGAACAATCGGACTTATGAGGATACCGACTTCTCCAGTGGTGGTATCTTTGCTGAAGTAATTGGAAGTAATTAGACATAGACATTACTAGCTAGGATGAATAACTAGGTTAGCACCACTCTCCTCTATTGATTACACCTTTGCCTTTATTTGCCTTATTAGTTTACTAATCATATTAAAATATGTGACACCTAGACTTAGTATTAATCCAACATACATAGCTCTTGGGACGACCTCGGTTTTACCGAATACTACACTACACACGATCGGCACACCGCCTGTTAGTGCATTAGGGTAGACCATAGGTATAACGAGACATTATAAATATTAAAACCCGTCAAGAAACCGTGCATCAAGTTTTTGGCACCACTGCCGGGGAGTTATATTAGGGTTGCTATTAAGTCTTTCATTTTTTTTTTTTTAAATTTCTCAAATTCTTATGATCACTTTTCAAGTTTTCAGGTACCATGGAAGTTGTTAACATTGATGACCTCACTCTTGAGGAATATTTGGCGTTGACCAGAGAAGAACAAGGGTCGGGTCTCGTAAGACCGGTAATTGGAGCTGATGTTCGTTTCGAAATTAAAGACCAATTTATGAGGGAGCTTCAGGCTAACCCTTTTTTAGGAAACAGGGGCGATGATGCATATGAGCACGTTGAAAGTTTCCTATACATCGCAAGCCTTTTCAACACTCCGGGTGTGTCTCATGACGTTTTTATGCTAAGGGTATTCCCCATGACTCTTAATGGGGCTGCCAGAAGATGGATTGAAAGATTGCCCGTCGGGGCAGTTAATACTTAGGCTCTACTAAAGAAGCACTTCATTCAGAGGTATTGTCCTCCGTCGAAGATTTCTAACCAACTTTTGGAGATACATAATTTCATGCAAGAAGATGATGAAACGATGTATCAGTCCTGGGATAGATACAACGATCTCCTTTACAAATGTCCTACACATGATCTGAACAACCAGTAAAAGGTCAACATCTTCTACAAAGGAATCAATGTGACTACAAGACAAATGCTGGACTATCAAGGACCAATCCGAACATGACTCCTACTCTAGCAATTGAAGCCATTCAAAAAATGGCTGATCATTCTCAAAAATGGCACGATGGAGGAAGCAAAAGAAACCAAGGCGGAAGTTTTGACGGAATTGCAGCCATCGCTAGCAAAATTTAAAATCTAAGTCGAGATATGCTAAAAGTCAGAGAAACCGTTCATGCCATCCAAGTGGGTTGTGAAAGCTGTGGGGGAGGACATCTCACCAAGAATTGTCCTCACGTTAACGAAGAAAATATAATTGAAGAAGCTAAATATGGAGAAAATCGACCGTTTTATGGAGATAATCGAAATAGTAACGGGTATCGTGGAAATTACAACCATGTGCCTTTTGGAGAAAGAAAGCCCAACCTTGAAGAGACAATAAACAAATTCCTGGAAAATTTAGCCCAAAGACAAAAGGAACAAGATGAGTGGCTAAAAGAATTCCAAGAAAACACTGACAGAAGTCTTGCCAATCACGACACAACACTAAAAAACCTTGAATCCATGGTGGAAAAGCTGAGTGAGAAAGTAAGGATGAATAACACTAAACCGGAAGGATCAAAACCCACAATGGAATGTAAAGTGATTTTTGCTGATAATGACTCGAGGATACATGCTAATTCTCACACTAAAGATACGGATTCTGGCGAAGATCCCGTCAAAAGATCAGAGTTATGCCGTAACCTTTCTAAGGATTTTCGACGTAACTATGTTTTTAACAGGGATCATGGGGTTATGAAAGATATTAATAAGGACGGTTCAAGCAAGTTATGCCGTAACCAAACATCCAGTTACGGCGTAACTGGGATACGTGGGCAGATGAATTTCTCGAAGTAGACGAATCAGGAACACAGGTAATTAACGGATGGTCCACCGACATTAATTTATGCCCTATGTCCCCATCTAAAAAGAAATATCATGGTGTAAAATGATACCCGTAGCTAAGGGGGGACTGGTATGATCTATTGGCCTCGTGTGACCCGAGCAATGAGATTTGCGATGGAGGACGCGATAAGGATAGGGTCAAAAATAACAAATTCATATGGGCTGCATATACTGATGAAGAGAGATTGGACAAACTCTCCTTCGAGGAAGAAGAGGAACCACCTATCACTCACTGGTGTATTTCGATAATCATAACTGATGATGAATCCACACGAGCATGGCCTACGTGCGACCCTTTCCGCGAGTATTGCAATGGTGGTGATAGTTTAAAAGAAGAAGAATGAGCATGCCCTCACGAGCTTGAAAGAAATAATATCAAGTTCGGAGATTTGACATTTGATGATTGGTACGCGATACAATTCGGGAATGCTAAAATTAACCCGAATCTTCTTAAAAAGCTCAAGATTGAATACGAGGATCATAATCAGAAAAAGGAATTGGTTATCGATGACATCTATGCATGGAAGATACTTTAAGCGAACCGATAACAATGAAACCAAGTCATTGGTGAAAAGATAAAATCTCCTGGGGAAGTCTTCTGAGCATCATGCAACCCTTATGACGATAAATGTAATGGGGGAAGCAACTTAATGATAATGGGAGAGGATGAATTCTTTTGGACCTTAACCAACGATAAGGAAAGGACAAGTTTGCCTTGGTTAGACAACTTGGGATTTGACAGTTGGGTAAAGATCAAGTATGGACAAGTAGATGCGTTAACAAAGGACAATATTTGGAAAGAATACACGAGTAAAGAAAATTTAAACGACGTGATTCCTAACAACTCGAGTGAAATAACAGTTGAGGATGACAAAGAGTTGATAAGAAATGAGAAGGAAGAATGCAAACGTGTACTGGTGGAGAATTTGCTCGATGAGGAATGGTTTAAAGGTACCAAATCTGACGACAATGACATTGAGGGGATTTTAGATTACCTTGAGTTGCAAGGAAATGAGGAATTTACTGACCCCGATGATGAAGCATATGAACAAAGGAGATGCAAACTCCTTGGGATTCCATATAAGAGGCCACCACCGATTATTGCCGAAAAGTATGAGTTCACTCGATACCACTTGGGGCCAGAGGAAAATTTTTGCAAAATTCGGAAGATCGAGACTAAAGAATACCTCCGCACTGCCACAAATGTCGCTTGGGTCAGGCATAACTTGATGAAAGACATGGAGGAAGTTGGCCAAGTCCTAAGGCCACCATAAAGCCCCGAGGTATGAGTCTAACTTAAAGATCAGAATAACTAAAAGTGCTCTTCGTGAGAAAACCCGAATTATCCCTTTCTTTTTTTTATTTCTATTTCATTGGGTTTTGTGTTTTAACCATTTTTGTGAAACGAGGAGTGATTGTCACCAAAGATGTTGATCGACTATAGTTACGCAGATAACTCATCTCGGTGGTTACGCCTGTAACCAACACCTTGTAGCAAAATTTGGATGCATCACCAATTATGGCGTAAGTCCATCTCAGTGGTTACGTCGTAGCTACACTCTTGCAGCGTATGCCAGGTTTTGCCTAGTTACGGCGTAACTCCGTCTAATAGTTACGACTTAACTATCCTCTGCTTTACTTCTTTCATTTTAAACACAATAACCTTGTATTAGTATTTTAAATGAACTTTGTGGGTGTGTTCCCTATAAACCCTCACGAGAGTTCACTCGTCCACTTAGGACATCAAGTGGTTTAAAAGGCTTCTCGCATATGCTAAATGTAACCGTGATTCCTATGAAAGTGAGTTAGGTTTGTTTTTCATTTTTCATTTTTTCTTTTTAGAATTATGCTTGTCGGTAGTGTGATTTCAAGGATTGAAGTTTGCTCATGGATGCTTATATGAAGGCACCGACTCTTTTCGTGGGCCTTCTTTCTTTTGGAGCAAATTTGTGGAAGTTCTCGCCTAATTCTACTTTTCACTTCACCTTTATTTAACGCTTAGTACAAAGGGACTTTGTACAATTCAAGTGGGGGACGAGTAGAATTATCTCTTGAACTTTATTTTGCCCTCGTTTTCTAGTTTATTTTGAAAAATTATGCCATTTTTAAAATTTTGACATGTTTTTCTTAACCTAACTAGATAGACCTTAGTCGAGCACATACAACCATTGATATTATATGGTGAGATTAGCCTTATCCGTTTCCAATATTTTACCCAAAATCCACCAAAATTATGAGTGTGCCGGTAGTTTGTAAACTTTAGAACTTGGCCTTTGCATTATTTGAAGACCATAGACGAGGTATGTTGAGTTAGCTCGATGTATTTAGACTTTTCAGTTTAAGAAGGCAATTTTATAGGATTATCACCCAAAAAGCCTACCATTGTGTCTATCGATTAGTCACCTCGACTTCTCGACCCCCATGTAAAACCCTTTGTTGCACTCACCTTTAGTTCAAGATACCTCTAGATACACCCATCTGAGCCATTCCTTTCATTTTGATAACCCAATATATTGTTTCGATACAACTATACACCTTAGCCTACCCTGTAGTCTTTATTTGTGATTGGGAAGTCATCATTTGCCTAAGTTCAAGGTTCAAGTGGAAAAGTTCGGGAATCACGCTTTCGTCAATGACATATTCTTAAAGATCATTGAAGACCCCCCGAATTCCCATTGTTCATCTCAAGTGGGGGGATATTATGTTTAGTTGTTATGTGTATGTTGATTCAAAAAAAAAAGAAAAAAAAATGATTCGAGAAAAAAATATATATAGTTATGTTATTTAGTTTATTGTAAAGTGCGATATTATAAGCACTATGTTATGAGCTTTATATAGATTTAGTATCGAGGAGGCCACCTCGGTCACATTTGAAGATTGGAGTTGGTAATTGCGCCAACAATTGAAGAAAAGGTAGTGTGTCCATCACGACGTCCTCTAATGACACATCTACCTGGTATTTCATGATCCGGTTTCTTAACTTCAAAGCTTGAACTTTGGGCGGGCGGTAAGTGGTGATGACTTGGTTATAGATTTAGACTATCTGCTTGATTTTTATTTTACACCATTTATATATCCCATGTCTTATCCTACCCTTTAGTCATGAAGCGTGTCTAGGTTTTGCAGCGAGCAATCTTTGGTGTCTTGGCCATGGATTTGGTCATGTATCATTGATTTTTTCCACTTCGCCGTGACATGTTAGTAATGACGAGTCACCCTTAACCTTTGTCGTGTCTACCCATATTGCCTTCGAAAATTGTTTTGCCCTTAACTCTAGTGGTGGAGATTTGTGTAACCTCCAAGCTTATGATAGAATACATGCTATGACTGTGCGATTGAGTGATCACCCCAAAATTGACACTTAGAATAGTTGAGAGATTTGAGTGTTTCGTTCCAATTTCATGAGGTGTTCGGCTTTGTTTTATTCTAGCATAAGGGATTTGTAAACTTATTTTTCCAGGTTATGGGAGATATCTTTTTCGGAATCTATCTAATAAGGTTTACTTGAGGGCAAGTAGAGTCCAAGTGGGGGCTATTTGATAACATCAAATTATCCTGAATATTAAGTGTCAATTTCCCCCAATAATGCTTGTAATTTATATCATTTACTCATCTCTCATATTACGCCGTAACTAAAGCGTGACTCAGAAAGCCAACTCATCAGAAGATTACGGCGTAACTCTCACAAAACGTTACGACGTAACTATATTAGGTCAAATGAGGATCCACGCCGCTGATAACTACACTGTAACTCGTTCATAAACTACGGTGTAACCAAGATTTATTGAACATACGGCGTAACCACTTCTAAGGTTACGCCGTAACTAGCAAATCTAGTGCAATTTACAAAGAAATAGATGGTTACGGCATAACTATTTTATTAGTTACGCCGTAACCCAGATCTGGCCTATAAATACCCCACGATTTCCAACATTTCAAAGCATCCCATTTCATACACCACAACCAAAGAACGTGGGAAGAAGCCAAAGGCAGGTCTAGAGGAGCATACGGAGCTATCTCCAAGGGAGAAATCACTCCCCTACGATAAGCATTAACATTTTATCTTTCCTTTACTTTCGATTCATGTATTTCATAACATTAATTATTGAATTGATTTCTATGGTTAGTATGAGCGGCTAGTACCTCTTGGTGCTGGCCTGCTTTTGATTCCTTAATTGTTTTGTTTATGCTTATATTACTCCGATAATTATTTCTAAGTGTATGCATGCATAGTTTATTGGTAGCTACCTTGTTTTGGTAGTTTTGAATGGCGGTAGAGGCTAGTTGCTTAGGAGATATGACCAACCGACCCTAAGTGAGTAGATCGAGATGGGAAGGGTAAGATATGACCAACCGACGACCCTTTCTACTTGTGCGATTTGACCAACCGATCACCTACCATTTGGATGAACTTAAGAATTAGGGGTGAGTGTTTAAGTTGCTAACGCCCGGCACTCACTATTATAAGTCTAGCGATAGCAAAAATTAATGACTCGGCTTAGGGACCGAAACAATCGGACTTATGAGGGACACCGACCTCCAAAGGAGGCATCTATATCGACAAAGTTAGGGGCGAATTGACCAAATGTTGTCCCATCGACTTTGACCCCACCAAGTAATTGGAAGTAATTAGACGTAGACAATACTAGCTAGGATGAATAACTAGGTTAGTACCACTCTCCTCTATTGATTACACCTTTGCCTATATTATTTTACTAATCATATTAAAATCTGTGACACCTAGACTTAGTATTAATCCAACACACATAGCTCTTGGGATGACCTCGGTTTTACCGAATACTACACTACACACGACCGGGTACACTGCTCGTTAGTGCATTAGGGTAGACCATAGGTATAACGAGACATTATAAATATTAAAACCTGGTCAGTAAAACCTGCATCACTAACTAAACATACCTTGTCTATGGTCTCGAAATGATGCAAATGCCAAGTTCTAAAGTTTACAGGCTACCGGCACACTCATAATTTGGTGGATTTGGGGTAAATATTTGGAAACGGATAAGGCTAATCTCACCATATAATATCAAGGGTTCTAATGTGCTCGGCTAAGGTCTAATCTAGTTAGGTTAAAAAAACATGTCAAAATTTTAAAAATGGCATAATTTTTCAAAATAAACTAGAAAAACGATGGTAAAATAAAGTTCAAGAGATAATTCTACTCCCGTCCCTTCACTTGAAATGTACAAAGTCCCTTTTGTACTAAAATTTAAATAAAGGTGAAGAGAAAAGTAGAATTAGGGTGAGAACTTCCCTGAAATTTGCTCCGAAAAAAATAAGGCCCACGAAAAGAATCATGCCTTCGCATAAGCATCCATGAGCAAACTTCAATCCCTGAAATCACACTACCAACAAGCATAATTCTAAAAAAAGAAAAACAAAAAACAAAAATAAACCTAACTCGCTTTCGTAGGAATCACGGTTGTATTTAGCGTATGCAACAAGCGTTTTAAACCACTTGGTGTCCCAAGTGGACGAGTGTAGTCTCGTGAGGGCTTACAGGGAACATTCCCACAAAGTTCATTAAAAAACTTATACAAGGTTATTATGTTTAAAAAGAAAGAATTAATACAGAGGATAGTTACATCGTAACTCCTAGAAAGAGTTACGTCGTATTTATTGCAAAACCTGGCAGACGCTACAGGAGTGTAGCTACGACGTAAACATTGCATGAGATTACGCCGTAATTGGTAATGCTCTGGAAAGAACTATTTCAAGATGTAGGATCGATAATATTTATTGTGTTGATGATTCGGGTGGTCTTGGACGATCAAAATACATGTTTGCCATTTTAGAGAGAGAAAGTAGAGAGAGGGAGTTTCTTGCTAGAGAGTTGCTTTGTAAATTGTAAAATGTTAGATTGAGAAGCTCCACCCCTTCCAAGGATGGAAGGGGTATTTATAGTTATAGAATACACGACCTCCTATCGGCCTGTGGATCAGGCATACATTGGGTAAAGACCCGTCCTTCCTCCACGGTGTTACACTACGCTAAACTAAACTAATAACTAACTAATAAACTGATAAATAACGTAACTAATGATATGTCTACGAGCTAACTTATGCTAGATAATATTTGGGGTGACCGACACTTTACTTATGGAATTTCCAATTCCTAACAATCTCCCCAAGGGAGGTCACCCCATGTTTTACATTTCAATCCTAGCATTACATTCTTGACTTTGTTCTTGAGCTCAGAGACTTCAATTCTTCAATTTCGCAATCTTTGTGCTTTGTAGTGCAACTTCAAAGTCCGAGTGCTTTGTACTTTCGGTGGAGGTCTTTGAACTGATCCACATCTTTGATGATCTTCGAGCTTTCTTTGAGATCATCACCCATGAAATCTCGGATCACCCTTTATTGTGTTGCCATCATGTGAAGTTGTGACTTTTGGACCGACATGCTCACACTTTTGAATCATGACATCTTTCCATCGAGTAGAGGAAGCCTTCATCGGTTCATGATATTTGCAAGAAGTGAAGCGAAGCATGGTATGAACTATCGAGCTGTGTTATGTAGATATGCACCACCATGATTTCTTCAAATTAAGTGAGGATGCCGCGAGCATGCGGCTTTGATTGACCTCAATTTCGATCACCGCAATCGTCCAAATGTACCGCAAACAATAGTTAGCAATAAAACACACGAAGTGTCTTTGATCACTTTCGTTGAATTGAGGTACACGCCCACGGTTCCTCGCTGATCAAGACAAGTAATCTTTTGTGATCGTATAATTCAAGAATCTCCTCGACTGTGGTTTCGCGACTGCTCTAGCCGTTCTCAAACCGGAACGTCTCAAAGAAGACAACACGGAGTGAGTGAACCAGCGAATTGAGATTCACTGATTGATGAAAAATGATTTGAAAAACAATCGCGTATTGCTTAAGATAAAGAGTTTTGCAATACTACGAAGGTTTTATGAGAAAGATCAATTTTCAATCAAAAATACCTTTTGTATTTGAAAAGAGTACACATTCGATGTGCTAGAGAAAAGAAGAGATTCGCACATCGAATGGTTTTTCCAAAAGTATTTTTTCAATCAGAGATACCTTTTGTGTTTGAAAACATGAGTACACATTCGACGTGCTTGAGAAAAGAAGGTTTGCACATCGAACGGTTTTTTCAAGAGTATTCATCAATTCATTTCTTGGACCAAGGTTGATTCAAGAATGAATCCCCATTGTTTCTATCCAGTTGTCACAAGCTTGATCTTACGAGAAGATCTCACATGTCACCCACCAAGAGCTTGTTTGATGTTGGCTCTAGAAGGATTTCCATCTTCATTGTGAATATATTTACATATCACTCGGATGTTCTGGCAATACCACAAGGATAATGCGTAGGAATCTTAATATATTCTTACTTTCCACATTGTTTAAAACAGCAAGTCTTCAAGAATAGTGTCCTAATGAGATATTGTGGATGATCTCTTGGCTCTAGACTCGATTGTGCACATTTGGTTCCTATGCCGGAGACTAGGGAGAGGGTCTCCTTCTTCAATATCAACAATCTCTAAGAGAAAGTCGATAGATAATGTCGGTTCCCCGTGAGAATGAAACAAGCCCTTTAAAGAGGAACTTGAGTGGTTTGGGAAGTTGTAGTGCAAAGGCCATCGGGTCCATGACGCCTTGTCTTCAATACCGATGTTACTTTAGTAAACACCAAGAGTATATGTATTGAACCCGTTCACGCCTCTAAGGTTGAATTATTGGAGGGCTATTTCTTTTCACCCTTTTCACATTCAATTCTTTTTCATTCTTCATCCCTTCAAGGCTTACCGAGACTTCATTACTAGAACCTTGTTGGGTTTATTCCAAGATTAGCTCGGCCTCATCCGCACTCTTCCCATATCTTACTTTTCTCCTTTTTTCATCATACCTAAGGACTCTACACTATCTAGTGGATTGTCCCTGGGTAGATCCCTCCAGTTTTGGCGGATCGTGGGAACTAATACCTAACCTAACCATCCTTATAACACCATGCATAAAGTAAAATGGTCGGTCTTTTGGTATAGTTCATTCTTCCTTGAAACCAATTGAAAAATCATTTGGAAAAACAATCAATGTACATGTGATACGAGATCAAAGCATTTTGTACCTTAATAGTTTTGATCATTTAGAAACCCCCCCCCCTCAACATGTGCATCATATATAGAAATTGTTTAGCACATGGAGGCAAGAGGACTTTGAAATATTTTCTTTGATCACAATTTTCATAGAAAAAGCCATTTGATTTTCTTGGTAAATTCTCCCCCTCAATATGTGCATAGGATATTTGAAATCATTTTATCACATAGAGGCAATAGTTCTATTGAAGTACATCCATGATCACAAAAGCCATTAAGAAACCATTTGCTCCCCCTCAATATGTGCTTCGAGATTCGAAAGCGTTTAGCACATATGAGAGAGCAGTCTGCACATTTTCATCAAAACGATCACCTTTTATCACATTATTAAATCACAAATTCTCCTCCGATCAAAAATATCAAACCCTTTGAGATTTTGGATCTCAAGTGATTTAATCATGTTTGGAAAACATGGGAGAATATGTGGCCAGGTTTAAATACTCATCTTGTTTTTGGATAAATCCTCCTCCTCAACATGTGCATTGTGTATTTGAAATCGTTTGCACATGTGCCTGAGTGCCTATAAAGGACTAAAACAGATTTGAGATTTAAATCACGATCTCTCCCCGATCAAAATTTCAATCCATTTGAGATTTGTGATCCCAATTGATTTAAATCATTTAGAAAATTTTGGGAAAGACGTGGCTTGATTTAATTTTAAAATGATGATAGGAACAGATTTAAGTATTAAAATTGTTAGTGTCGTATGATTGTTTTAAGAGATCTTTAAGTAAAATAAAACAATTTCACAATCAAACAAGAATGTAAAAAATTTCATTTTGAAAGATCTTGATTCTAAAAGAAAATCATACCATGACATAACATTAAATCTTTAGATCACCACATTATAACGTACAAACGGACTTTTTGATGAAATATCGTTTGAAAATATTTTATTTTAAATCACTCTCCCCCTCAATCGATGACAGAAGTCGTTGATTGAGTGACTCAAATTTTGATAAAATGAAGTCCGGTGATTTTCAAAAATTAGCCCAATTAATTTTCAAAACAATATTTTCCATTTTCAAAACAATTTTTCAAAGTTTTAGAAAAATGGTATCATCACTATTATCCCTGCACAAAGATACGTTAGGTGGTTGAGCCGCTTTTGTTGTTGTTGCTGTGAGGTTTGGAAGAAAAACCGTCTGCAGATGCAGTGAGACTTCTTCTTACGTTGCATTTTGAATGCCAACTGAGGTCAAATTAAGCTCCGTTTCTTCAATCACTTAGAAGAAAACCATCCGCAGATGCAAGGAGACCTCTTACGTTGCATTTATGCCAACTCCATAGAAGTCCAATTAAGCTCCGTTTCTTCATTTGTCAACCCAAGATATAGTTACCCTTTCCTTTCAACATCCAATCATCTTCAATTGTGGGATCCGGATCGAGAACATTCTTATATACCAATATACCTGCATACGTTAGTGAACACACATACATATATATGGTGGTCGACATCACCCAAACAACAATCGACTAATGATAGTCAATTCACCATATCAATCAGATCATATATGGCATGGGAATAATGTGTTTATCAAACTCTAATCATCTAATCCTAATAATCATATCCTAGGCACCTAGTCCTTCAACGTAGGTTAACTTCATTTTCAATTAAGCATACAGGATAATTAGATAATCTTGTTAGATGATATAGATTTGAAAACATTCTCCCCCTCAATCAATGACTTATTTTTCTGAAAATTTTAAAAGCGCTGAAGTCATTGATTGAGTTTTCAATTTTAATAAAAACTTTGAAACTGATTGTTTTTAAAGCAACTCATTTACCACCATTAAGTTAAAACAAATATTTTTCTGAAGAATTTTTAGAAAGAAAAATATTTGAGTAGGAACAGCAGTCCTTCGACATACTTTCCTTGTTTTGTTTTACGATAAGTGCACGAATTTATGAAAATTGATTTAGTGCAGCACTTTCCTTTCTTGAAAAATGGGTTGCTATCTGAAATAATAGCAAACCATAATTTTGAAGAACGGTTTACAGTTTGAAGTAACTGCAAGCCATAGTTTTAAGCACGGGTTACAGTCTGAAATAACTGTAAGCCATATTTTGAGACATGTATTGAAAAAGAATATTTACACCTCCTGCTCGAACTTCATCTATGGTCCCGTGCCATTATTGAATGACATTTCTAAGATCGCAGATGTTATCGATACCAGTAGACATGTCTTAGAAAAACATATTTTTGGTATTTTTAAATTTTTTTGATTTTTATGGATTTTTGTTGATTTTATAATTTTCTATTTTCTTTTTCTTTTTCTGATTTTTATGGTTTTTAATAAATATATACAAAGATAGAGTAGATGATATAGTTTAAGAAGATGATGATACGAGTACCGAGATAAGGATATCAAGCAAAGACGTCAGAGAAGATAGAATTCGCCATCTCTTAAACTTCCACCACCAAAGCTTTCGAGGCTCTGAATGAGAGAAATTGAACCATCTCGAAGTGAGACTTTGGCGCCCTCCCAAACCGAAAATCCTTATGTTGAGTGATTCAAGCTCTATTTCAAGCTTGCTTTAGCCAGTGCACATAGAAGCACACCATTATCACATCGATCTTGTTGCTCCTTTTAAGAATAATCACCGTGATTCTTCGCTCGAGGTTATATCATCAACAAGAACAAAGAACGATCATCCCACACATAAATAACTCTTCTCAAATTTCATTCCATCAAGTCTCAAGCAATCCATTCCAAAAGGTGTCAAGAGAACACTTCCCCAAGTAAATGAATTGATACTGATCGGTCTCTTAGACTAGAGCTCACGAACCCGAATACACATACCAAGACAAAGAAACTTATACCATCAAGTAGCAGATTAAGTCCAATAGCCAAAGAATAACCCCGATGTATACTTTTCTCCCCTCAAGAAAGTGTATGAAGCTCAAGAACCCAAAGTACCGAATGCCCAAAGAGAGAATAACCGATAACATTGAAGAAGCATGCCAAATCATCGATTATTTGGGTGACAATCTGCGGATGTCAACACCGAATAAGTGATTATATCTCGAATCACCGATTAAGCCCTCAAGTAAAACAAATTGAGCATCCCTAATGTACGCAATCTCTCCCCGATGATTGTGATAACAACAAAATCATCACGCGCTTGTGTACCTCTTTCATCTTCAGTAACTAACTCTTCAATCTCTTCCCCCACATAGTTGGAATAAGAATACTAAATGCCTTGATGAGTAAGACCTTGAGTTTCTCTGCGGTCATGACATTTGTTTTCCCCGTATATCTTCAATCACTTAGAAGAATTAAGTTCATCAAGTTTACTTGCCATGAGTCAAACCTTAAGTTTCTCTACGGTAATAACATTTGTCTTCCCGGATATCTTCAATTACTTAGAAGTATTAAGTTCATCAAGTTTACTCGCTTAGATGCTTGTCTCCTTCCCCTTGCTGGTTTTGACACTTCGTAATCAAGAACTCTTTGTAAGCCCAAATACTTGAAATCTTTGAGAAGAACATCATTAGCTTAGATGTATCTCGTGAGAATAAACTTGTCGCAGAATGTGAGCGGTGTCTAATTGGGATTAAATCGACTTTTCACCCTCCCCAATTAGTGCTCTCCCTAAACCGACAATCTATTTGATAAATGCCCAGATTAATAAGAAGTCTTTTGATAATCAAATGAAACTCGCCTTTAGTCTTCTAACATATAGCGTAAAATGTAGAACCGATCAGACTCGACCTTCTTCAAGATTGTCCATTGGGGAATAGAAAGTTAACATCTTCAATTCACCAAAAACAAGAACATCACCAAAAGCATCCCAATCAACATACATCTTGAAAATCCCCTTAACTAAAATCCTCCCAATCAAACAAGAATGTAAAGATGTTCATCAAGGAAATCAAGAATCGTGTCAAGAACGAACACACAAGATGATAACACCAAACTACCAATCACATCAAACAAGAACAGAGAGATTGTTCGAATCATCATGTTGATGTATACATGAAGCATTAACCGAAGCACTTTGTCGATAAACTCATCAATCCGAGTGAAGATGTCAACCAACGGCTCTTAGAAGAAACTCCATGTAAAGATGATCCGATAAGAAGAAGCTCGGTTCTTACATGAGTTAGGAGCCGATGACCATATATTCTCATAAGTCAATCAACCATGCATAATTATCACACTTCTTCTCCCCTCAAGAATTGCATACGGAGATGCCATTCTTGATTAAACAAGTGAACATCATCCAAATGTAGTCTATTCACACTTCTCCCCGCAAAATTAGCATGATGTCGCCATCATCATTATAGTTGAGAAAGTGGAATCGTAAAACAATCAATAGTAGCCGGTTCACTTGATGACTAAAGCGCATGGAAAAGTATGAAGCATGTTGATGAGAATGGTCATAATAAGAAGATTTCTCTTCGTAAGATAAAGCTAATCGACACGCACACCTTTTTTCTTTAGAGAACGAGGCTTGAATGTTGTGTTCAAACGTCATAAGAAGATTTCTCTTCTTAAGATAATGCGCACCTAAACGCATACATTTCTTTTCTTTAGAGTAAGAGGCATGAACTGTTGTGTTCATACGTCATAATCTCTCTTTTCAATCTCTTGGCAAAACATGTAATCAATCCCGCTATCATTCAAGATGCTTTTTGTCGTGACGGTGATGGAGAAAACCCAATATGATGAATTTGACCTCAAGTAAACTAACCCGAACTCGTGACTTAAACTTGCACATATGAAACAAAGAGCTGTACGATTTCCATTAGCATCTCTAAGTACTCTATGTACTCTATACTCTTCAACCAACCAACCATCAAGTATAAGACGACATTACCTCTTGAAAATCCACAATTGAATGTGACACCGAGCACTACAAAGTAACTCCTTAAAGTGATAGTTATTTTGTGGTGATACGAGCCCAATTTCCTCGTGGTAAAAGAAAAAGGACTCCCAAAATAACTAGATTTCCAAGTCTTTATTTTTGATAATAAGCTTGAACAAGGATCATGAAGAATCTTCATCCATCCATCCCCGATACCTTCAGATACTAAGTACACTCGCCCGTGATAATTCACTTCAACCTCAAATAAATAATAGTGAATTAACCCCATTGTCACATCTTCTAGTTAAAAGCTCAATTCTAGCCTCCTTTGACGTTTAAAGTGAACTATGATAATGTTTTTCATCCCGACCATGTTATAAGCACATAACCCGGTAAAACCAAGTAATAACCAAACTGCCAAGACGAATATCCAAACACACATCCAATTCATGAAGTACACCCTTTTTATCCCTTCTTTGAAGCGTAAACCAGTAGCACCAAAGATCGTAAAAGATCTCAAATACACTTTCCTTTCTCCAAGACGGTTCCATCATTACGGATTTTACAACTCTATGGTTTAAACCGAGAAATAGTTTCTTTCGGGATTTTACAAAACCAAGAATAAACCGTAAGATAGATCCGAAATGCACTTTACAATTACACGAATGTTTCCATCGTCACGGATTTTACAAGTCTATGATTTAAACCGAGAAATAGGTTCTTCGCGGATTTTACAAAATCAAGACAAACCGTAAACAATGTCAGCTTGAATGTGTTATGACAACGTTGGTTTCGGTGAATATCTGTTTTAGGGGAACATGCAGCGGTTCATCAACGTTTCATTATCCGACATCAACAATATCAACAACCATCCAATAAACACTTTGGTAAACACATCATCCACATATTCTGTCGGCTGTTGCTGCGACCACTTGGAGAAGTAAACCCTATATACCAAACTTGATCATGAAGTAAAATTCCCCAGATTTGTTACTTAAACTTGTACTAATCCTTGTGAAGAAGAAACAGTTTACTCAATGTACAAAACCTCTTGACATTCTCAACTGAGTGAGACACCGAAGTGATAGTTACGTTGTGGGTTAAACGAGAAAGAATCACAACCGTAATTAAATAGCCAAATCTTTATCACCCTCTATAAACGCCCAAACAAGTCATCTTCGTGGAAAGGTAGAAAGAAAGAAGACGAAATAAGTAAACATGCCCGGAAAACCTCACTTCAAATCCCAAAGAGAAACATCGTACAAACAACCCCGTAGTCAACTTTGTTTAATCATAAGTTCAAGCCGTGACATAATATCCATCGTGAAAATGTATATACCAAAGTGCCAAAACCCCAACATTACTACTCATATTAACAACTTGAATCTCATAACTCAACCAGTCTCATCATCAAATCTCATCGACAGTTTTCATATCGCATCATCATCAAATCTTGTTAACACATCACACGTTAACCAAATCTTATACAATCTCAATTAATAAAGTCAAGCCCAAGTTATTCAAACCCAATCAAACTTCATCCGATTAATGACTTATGTCAAAATATGCCCACGCCAACTAAGCTCAAGAAGTTCATGACATGAATATCGGTTCATAGTTACGGCCCATGAATAAACACGAAGATCATACACTGATGCCCATACTTGAATCTGTCACAGACCATCATTCGGCCCAATAATAACACAAGCCCGAACCTCTATCATGTAATAAGAGTATGCCTCCAAGCCCGGTCCATTGATCCAAAATAGCTAACCCTAAAAATTCGGACTATATAACACCAATGAATCACTGATAACACATTCTACAACCCTGATTATACTCAACAAAAAAAACAGTCCGCCTCTCACTTTAAATGTTTCATCACATAACTAAACCCTAATATTTCTCTTCCAAAAAAATGATCTGCCTTTCCTCTAACCTTCGCCTCTCTCAACAACCTTGATAGACAAGATATGCTTGCCACAGAGATGGCTTGAGCAAGTTACCAACGCCATAGGGTTGGCTAGAAAGAAGATTGACTACCCTTTTGAAGCTTCGTAAAAAGGTAAGACTAAGATACAACAAACTGATTATGATTCTCGTTTATATGGTGTTAATGAATGACCGAATCAAAGTCGTGATTTAACAAATTTGTTAACATTACTTCTTTAAATTCGAAAATTAATCAAAAACAACTTGGTCAATGATGATGCACTTAATTCGTGTTATAGACTCTTTGTTAGTCTTGATGTTTCTTTTGAGAACCACGAGTTAAGAAAAACTGAGATCAATTCAAATATATCATTTTCGATTTGAGATGTACCGAGTCAAATGAATGGTGTTAATAATCTTGTTAAAGACCATTTCATATTGTGCTCGGATAACTTTGAAGCAAGTCTTCACAATGTTGATTGATGATGATAATTACTTACTCAAGTTTAAAACCTCGAAAGGATATCAGAAATCATTACATATTCATTTTCATTTGATCATGGTTGGGACAGTGATGTTATGTCGTGAATATCTACCCTTGAAGATCTTGATGTAGTACCATTTTCACACGACCAAACTGAGATCCTATTTATATGAGTCAAGTCTTGGTCTAGGTTTGTGTTTGAGATGGGATTGAAGTTAGGATAGATTGATGTTGGTTTCGGATGTGATATGGGTCGACTGATGATGTATATGGCTGAGGTCGTTTGTTTTGGTATTTTGTTGTTGAGGTCTAGTGGTCGTGGTCTTGTGGTATATGTGGTTGAGGTCTTACTTCTCCTTCATCCTTTCTGTCTTGAGTCGCTAGCCAAAGTTTAGAGTCAAGTCGCTAACTGTCAAAATCTTAACAACTCGCTAACCATTTTAAAACAAGTCGCTAGCCCAAGTATTTAGCCCAAGTTGCTATGACTTGTTCAGTAACAAGTCGCTAAATTGATTCTAGTCACTACCGTATTATCATAACAAGTCGCTACTTCTCTCAAAGCACAATTCGCTAACTTATAAATATAAGTCGCTAGGCATTTTTTGACTCAACTCGCTAGACAGATTTAGACATATTCATCAACTCGCCTTTGACTTTTTTTTAAAAGGAGTCAACAAGCCTCCAAGTCTCTTGTAAGATGCATTGAATCTGGACATATTGTCAAGTCGCTAAGAATAACTTGACCAAGTCGCTATGAAGAGTAACGAACCCAGAAAAACTGACGACTATGACCTCTTGCAACAGACCAAAAAAAACCATTTAATTTTGACCACTGATATGACCTTAAAATATTTACAGAATTGGTAACCAATGACAATAAAGATTAAACATATTGCTTGGACCAAAACAGAATAAACCAATGAATAATTTGCTTGACCAAAACTGAATAGGTAACCTCAGATGTTGAATAAACTACATGACTTATTGACCACAAGGAGAATACAGTTTAGTTGTTAACAACAGTTTACCCACAAAAATCTGACCACACAAATACACAAAACGGATTCAACCAAGAATCAAAACCACAAGAAAAATCATCAAAAACACAACAACCTTGGCTCTGTTACCATTTGTAGGATCGATAATATTTATTGTGTTGATGATTCGGGTGGTCTTGAATGATCAAAATACATGTTTGCAATTTTAGAGAGAGAAAGTAGAGAGAGGGAGTTTCTTGCTAGAGAGTTGCTTTGTAAATTGTAAAATGTTAGATTGAGAAGCTCCACCCCTTCCAAGGATGGAAGGGGTATTTATAGTTACGTATCACACGACCTCCCATCGGCCCGTGGATCGTGCATACAGCTGGGTAAAGACCCGTCCTTCCTCCATGGTGTTACACTACGCTAAACTAAACTAATAACTAACTAATAAACTGATAAATAACGTAACTAATGATATGTCTACGAGCTAACTTATGCTAGATAATATTTGGGGTGACCGACACTTTACTTATGGAATTTCCAATTCCTAACACAAGAGGTGTGTTACGGCGTTACCATTAGAATGAGTTACCAGAATCGTGATGATCAGTCCCTGCTCAAAGATGTCACAAGAACTTTCTCCGATTTCCTGCAAAAATGGTTAAACATACAAAACACAATAGAAATGGAAATAAAACAAATAAAAGGAGATAATTCGGGTTGTCTTCCGAAAGAGTACTTTTCTTTATTTACGAGTCTTTAAGTTAGACTCAAGGCCATAGGCTAGAAATGCTTGTTTGTCATTTCGTGGATATGGCAATCTCTACATTAGATCCAACTAATAAGATTCTGATCCCGCTTATAGTCCACGCCCAGTTTTAAACACCCCAAATAGAAAATTTTGATCTTTTGGTATGGGTGGTCAATTCCTTTGGCATTATCTTCGTCACTAATGTCAAGCAGTGGCCGAGCATGGCTTAACTACTTCTTAGTCCAATTTTTAAAGTTCTTAACAGTTCTTGGCATTTTAAAAACTGTTTTATCTTCACCAATATTTAACCATACTAGCCTTTCCTTCTCATTCTTATCTAGCCCAGACAGTTCTTGAAAGGGTTTCTTGAAAATTACCCCAGTTAGCCCATCCTCCACGAACTCGCTAATGTCATCCAAAACCACAAAATCGACCAAAAATGAATGAGTTCCAACAAAGACATGAATGTTTGTTGCAATCCCCAGGAAATTGTTCCCTTTATATTCTAGTTCTTTTATCATAACTTGGTTGTAGCACTCTTTCGACATGATGTTTACTAGGGAATTTGTGTCGATGAAGGGATGGAAGTCAATGAATCCAATCTTGCATGAAATTTTCAGGTTATAGGGGTTCCTGTGATGGATTCGAGTTCCCATATCATAAAACTTAGGTTGGTCAGATTGTGAAAAGGTCTCTTTAGAATTGTTGTACCAATGGACCATGTCGATGTCACTAGAGAAATCTCCGGCACTAATTCCCAAACCATCTTCTTCTTCAATGTTGACAAACACATCAAAATCTTTTCGGGAAGCTATCTCACTTAGATTTGAAGGGGTCTTTGGGGGATCACTAAGAAACTCTTCCAATGCATCACCAAAATCGCCTATAGGGTCAATCGCGCAAAACTTTTGAGGGATGGACAGAAGTTTATTAGATCTGAACGTAGCAATTTCCCCATTAGCTTTAAGAGTCATTTTTCGAGCAAAGACATCTACTTTTGTATAGGCAGTAGCGAGCATTGGTCTACCGAGAATGATAGGTATCCTGTTGTCTTCAGGAATATCCAGAATAACGAAATCCACTAGGGAGAGGAACTTGTTGATTTTCACCAATACGTTTTCTACGATTCCCAAAGGTGATTGCATGGATCGATCGACCATTTCTATTTTCATTTTTGATGGTTTAAGATCTCCGATTCCCATGCGTAGGAACATTGAACGAGGCATTATGCTTATGCTTGCTCCAAGATTAGCCAAAGCGTTACATATGTTAAGATTCCCGATCAAGCAAAGAAGAGTGAAGCAACCGGGATCTTTTTTCTTTTTGCGACAGTTTATTTCTTAGAACTGCTGAACATCTCTCGTTTAGTTGAACCGTCTCATAGAGATCATTATTTAATTCCTGAAAAACATTGTTAGGGTTAGTTCTAATGGAATTAATTATAGGGATGTTTACCGGGAGAGTTCCAATATCAAGGAGTAAGAGTTTCTCCTTGCGAATTCTTCGTTTGACCTTCTCCGAGAAGGTAGTTGGCTCCTCAAAAACTGTTTCAACCGTATTGAAAACTTCTTCATCCCGTGCAACAAGGTAATATGTGATGGCTTTCGAGCATCAGTCCAGATTCTTTTCCAAACCCTTTATCCTGTCTTCATGTATCTTAAGAGAAGATACCGTGTTTTCCATGAATTTTATCATCATTTTTTCAATCCTATCGTCACGTTCCTTTGATTCTTCAATGTGGTCAAGAATCATCTTTTCCAAGATGTCTTCAATCTTGGCCCCAAATACACTCTTTACTTTTTCTACCCTACAAGCTTCACTTTCACTAGCCCTTTCCAATCTTCGCTTTTCAAAAATTGCACCATAGTCATTTTCTCTTTTGGTTAATGTTCTCATCACCTTGTGATCGAAATTATCTTTTGTTCCATACCCGGTCTCCATATTCCATTTATAGCAATGTTCAGATATACGTCGAATACACTCCAAAGCTTGGTCGGGTGCCATGCTTGGGATAGGTCTAGGAGAATCGAGAAGTTCACGGTTCTCTGCATTAATCCCTCTATATAAGACATACACAATTTGGTACTTGTTCAGGTCATGAGTAGGGCAGCGGTAAAGTAGCTCATTATATCTTTCCTCTGCTTGATACAATGTTTCTTCACTCTCTTGAACTAACTGATGGATTTTACCGAGAAGTTTAGCCATCTTTGAAGGAGGGCAGAACTGTTGAACGAATTCTCTTCTTAATTGATCCCACGTTCCCTTGCACTCGGCAGGGAGTCTATTGTACCATCTTTTTGCAGTCCCTGTAAGAGTCATAGGAAATTTTTTTGCTGTAACCGAATAGCTAGGGATATTCCGGATGCTAAAAAGGGATGATAAGTAAAGCACTTCTTCCACATGATTTTGCACATCCTCATTCTCGTCTCCTGGAAAACTGCAGTTCGTGTAATTCCCGGATAAATTGATCCTGTTAGGTCACCATTTATGTAACACAAGCATCAATATGAAGAAATGAGATAAGAGAAGATCATATGAACACTTAACCAAACACACGTATGAATAATGAAAGGTTTATGCTTAGAGTGAAATAGAAAAGTGAACAACCAACTCTCAAATGGGAGTTTACAAGATTATTTATAGGGAAGGAACTAGGGCAACACACTAGTTCCCTTCCTTTCCTTATTGGGCTTGGGCCAAGGCTCATGGGCTTTCTACATAAGCCTTGGCATTTGTACTAACTTAAAAGCCTAATTAAGCACACTTTTACATATTGATTACAAACACTTGAAATATAATCTAGGAGTGATTCCAACAACCTCCCCTAAGTGTTGGTAATTAATGATTAGAGTGAAAACGCTATGTGTCCGATGTAATAGTTGCTTTGACGCCTTCCGACATTCTTCTTCTTATGAGAAGAAGTGTCTTGATTCCAAAGATCTCACCAAAGGTAGGGATCTTGTTTACTTTGAAGTTTTTCACTTTGACGCCTTCATTTTCTTTGTTCTTTGATCTTTCTTCTTGTGGTGGTAGTGATAGTATGTTGTGGTTATCTCGCATCAGTCCGCTCGTTGCTCCAAAGGTTCCACGCCTTTCTCCAACATGCTCACATGCTCTTTAATGTTGAATTTCAAGAATGGTGTAGCTCTCTTAGTCTTTAAACTTTGTAGATTCTTTGACTTTGACGAAGAATCATTGTGACTTTGTGTTGCCTTTTGAGAGAACTTCAATTAGTGTTGTTGTTGGTATGAGCATATGGAGAATCTGCACGATCTTTCTTCCCGTGAGCATCCATAAGAAGAAAACATAAAACATGGGTTAGAAATAATCCAACACACAAGTTTGAACTTCAAGTGTGTTAACAAAGATAGTATGAAAACACATCTCTAATTCTCACAAAGGTCGTTCTCGAACTGGATTCCTACAAGTGAGATAACGCGATGTACCAAAGTACACCCACAGCCTGTGTGAGTCACCGAGGTACATCAAGCATCACCCCATGATCAGAGACCATTTGAGACACACTAAGCGTAACCCACAAGGAGTTACCAAGTGACTACTGTCGTGGTCGTTTGATGTTGACCTCGGTAGGAGTTTCCATTCAATCACCGAGGATCACATGTTTGAACCTCTCATAAATGTTCTCGACAGATTGCTAAGATCTGTGAAGGACTCAATAATGTATCACTTGCGTCTTTAATGTTGAACGACAAGTGATGAAATGTCAAGTGTACCTAAGAGATCTTTTGATGAATCTCGTGGCTCTAGACTTAATAGTGCGCTTTGGTTTTCCTGAGCTGAGACTAGGGAGAGGGTCTCCTTCTTCAATACCATCAATCTCTAAGAGAAAGCTGATAATTTACGTAGGGTTCCCTATGAGAATGAAACAAGCTTCTATTGAGAGAAACTTGAGTGTCTAAGAAGGTTTAGTGCATGCGTCACTGGGTCCATGACGACTTTGATCTTCAATACCGGTGTCATCAAGTGACAACTAGTAGCATATGAATTAAACCCGGTGTCTGCCCTAAGTTGTATAATCTGGAGGGCTATTTCTTTTCACCCTTTTCTTTACTTTTATTTTTAATTCTTCAACTCCTTCTTTCTCCGATTCTCATTTACTCCTTTTTATAATCGTACCTAAGGACTTCTAAATTATAACTATTGGTGGTGTCCTTGGGTAGATCCCTCTGGCTCTGGCGGATCATAGGACGGTCATTCCTAACCTTAGTCACCTTATAACTCAATGACTAACCTATGTTGCCATAAAACCATTTTCACGAAAAATCTCTCAAAGTGGTTATGATTAAAACATTTTGTACCACTGAAAGAGTTTTACATTTTGCAAAATACTCCCCCTCCACACGTGCTTAAGTATTTTGACGTAAATGCACGGTGAGAGAAGAGCGACTTTTGAATTGATCAACTCAAGATAGACAATTCCTGCGAGACACGGTTACATCACGACTAGGTCACTTGAAGTTGTAAACACTCCTTGGTGAGGAGGTTTGACCCGTCAAGGTTCATTTCTACAAAGAGTTTCTAATGGTACATTCTATCGACAAGTCCTTTCGAGACACGCTTACATTACTAGCGAACTAGCTTGAAATTATTACCCGTCCCGGACAAGTCTTTTCGAGTTACTAACATTTAAGAGCTCGTCAATTCATTGGTTAAGTCTTTATCACGATGATTCAATAGCAATTCACAACATATTTCTTATCACATAATTTTTCTCCCCCTCAAAAATGGCATATAAATGTTATTTTTGACAAAATTTTTGAAATCGAATATGACCATTTCGAGTTTAGTGGGAAGATTACCACGAAGAACACTTTGTGAACAAAGTTTTAAGCAAATACTCCCCCTCAACAATTGATATAAACTTTTGAGGTTTTGAAAATCATAAGGGGAAGTACTTGTTCTTTTGAGCAAAACTTTGAAAAGTGAAAGTTTTGATAAGTTTTACTCAAAATTAAGAAGCTCTCGCTCCTTTTATAGGATTGTGGCACTGAAGCGTACCACAGGGTCCTTTCATGAAAAGTACGGGTTGTACACTGTTATGTGTGCACAAGCCATAGTCAAATATACATCACACATCCAAATAATAATAAGAGAAACAAATCAAGGAGAATCAGGAGTACCAAGAAGTCCGTCAATAACACCAAGAATTCTGTCTGGACGTTGGTAGCCTGTTAGAGATATATTTTGTCGTCCACCAACAAAACTCTCTAATTTCCTCATCGGATCCCTTCGAAACAACCTTTCATCAATCCTGGTGATGATCTTCTTCACATCCCTCCTGTCCCTAGAATTCCACCTTTTCTTTAACCCTAGGCCTTCATGAATCTCTTTTAACCGATATGCCAAACCATCACGAACCTTCTTTAGTGTATGATCACAAAACTTGGGAAGCTCCTTGCACGCCATGAAGCAATTTCGGTGAAGTTCACTACAGTAAACTACCCCAAATGGTTTCTTAATGATTGTTTACTGAGCGAGATTGTTTATGTCGGGAAGGTCTAGCTGTGGTTTTGTGAGATTAACATGTTTCTGGTATGATTCCACGGCAAGTTGAATATCTTCTACACGTTCTTGGATCATGATGCTTCTGATGAATATTAGCAAGGACTTGATGTAATCAAGTCGGATGTTCGCTGAGAAGTGTCGATTCTTCCTTGTACCTTGGCCAAATACATGTCTTCAATGTCATTGAGTGACAATCTTGGGAAATCCGCCGAAAAGTCATATTCCTCTTCGCCTTGATGTTTGACTTTAATTGCTTTTTTAAATGAGTAGTCCCATTTAGACTGACGAGTAACATTCATTATCGCAACGATCCGCTCTCCACCGAACACTTCCTTTTCGATTTTAGCACCTGGCAGCTCCTGTAGTAGATTCTTCGTCGTTCTGGCCAATAATGAATCCCATACAATGCATCGAGGTCATACTTTTCCACTTTGTCAGCAAACATTCTTGTCGCTTCTTCCTTGATGGCTATGTTGTTAGAGTATATTGCTACCGGGAAAGGGAAGGTGAGTGATGTAGCGTATTTCTTGGTAACATCGCTACCGTGTAGAAGAAATTCCAAGTCATTGTTGAAGAAATAGCGGTAGGGAATCTTAGGTTGATCCGGTCGGCCAATGGTAGGTAGTGGTTTGGTTCAGTCATTGTAGTATCGAGCTTTGTCTGGTCTGGTGAAGTCAATGTTTGATTCAGGATTGAGCCAATCAATGTTGTTAGACATGGCTCGTGCAATGTTGTTGAGATGATATTCAACTTCAATTGCACTATCGGAGCTGTCTTTTAGCATTTGAAAAGCTTTGTTCTTGATGCGTCTCAATTCTGCTTTTGTCATCTTCTTCACTTTGAACTTTTCTTGTATAAGCTTCACATGCTCCATTGTGCGACCATCTACCGGTTCTTGACCTTCCGGTAACTGAGGTGTAGCATCAACAAGTTTAGAGAACCAGTCATACTCTTCAGTGTCATCTTCATCTAGCCATGACACAACATTAGTCTTTTTCTTCTTTTTTGGCTTTATTGATGACTCTGGTTACTTTGTTGATGTAGAAGAAGTTAGTTGTTGTTGGGGCTCAGTAATTTATTCATCGGCACCACCAGTGTACTCAAAGTGATCACCGGTTTTCTCTGTATGTGGTGGTGACTCAGAGTCCTGAGATCTTCTTTGGGTGGAGGTCATTGGGGGTGGTGGAGGCATAGAGGATGATTCATTAGTTTTCTTCGCGTTTCGCCGTAATCCTTATCCGCATCATCATCGCCTCTTGGACGCTTAGCCCTTTCACCGCTTTGCTTTGTGAAGTTATGAGTTGATATTCCAAAGAATGCCTCAAATAGTTTAGCTTCGTCGGAAGTAAACGTTGCTGATCGTTTAGACATTTGTAACACAATCTTGGAAATCAAATCTACATCGGAGACAACCGTAGGCTCACTTGGTTTGATTTGTATTGCTACAGGAGTAGATTTCATTGTTTGCTTGACCAATTGCATGAGATTTGGATTAAGTTGTCTAGTGAACATCTCTCTTGTCACTCTAGGGACGGTGTCGAGAAGAAACTTGTGAGTATATTCTCTGATCGTATTTACCATTTCCCCTTGGATATCTCTATTGAGAAACTGTTGAATTTGTTCCCTTTCTCCTGAAAACTCGTTCACCACGTCTTGAATTTGATTGACTCTGTCCGCAAGCTGATTCAGTTTCCTGTTAACAACGTTTCGCTTCCTTACTTTCCTGACAGCTTTGACAATCTTCATCTTTGCACATGATGCCCAAGTATCGGTCGGTTTCTTTACCGATTTGGATGCAGATTTGGTGGTGTCTTTGGATGGTGGTGGTGATGAGTGAGAAGATGAGTCTGACGATGATGAGTCATCAGGAGGCTCAGGGTCCTTTGGTGGCTCAGAAGTTTGTTCCTTGCTACGTGTGGGACAATCTAGAAGATAATCGTCGGCTTCCTTCTCAGCTTTAGCCTTTTCTTCCGCCTTAACCCTAGCTTCTTCATCTGCTTGAGCTTGAGCTTCTTCTCCTGCTTTTTCTTTAGCCGCAGGCTCAACATCTTCATCAGTAATTTTCTCAGTCTTCTCCTTCTTCTTTTCTGGTTCCTCAAAGTCAAAGATAATCTCATCCTCTTGTTGCTTTTGTTGTGATTCGTGGGTGGTGGTACTAGTTTCCTTATCGGGTTGATTAACCGCATCGGAAACTGGTGTGGTTAGTGCACCACCACTTGACCCTCCGGGGCCACGAGTTTGTTGTAGGTTGAACTCCTTAGCAACATGTTGGAGTCTGAGATTCTTCAATTTCTTTCTCTAATCTTTGTCTTCATCCTGTGGCTCTTCATCTAAGCTCTCTTCTTCCTCTTGCTCAGCAACTGGAGTTTTTCCCTTGTCAATTTTGGGACTGAGAGGTTTTGCAACTGTTAGTGTATCATCTGTAGCAGATTCTGTGTAGATAACCTCTTCATCTGTTTCAGTGTCCTCCGAGTCCTCGTCCATCAGTTTTGGTTCAGGTTTGGGAATAGGAATGGCACCCTTTGATGGAACTTTCCTTTTGAGGGTATGAGTCCTCTTTGGATACTTACGTGTACTCTCAGTGCTTGCAACACTTCCAGCACTGCCTGATCTCCTCGTCTTCTTGACAGATACACCAGAAGACTTTTCATCTATGAACCTCACTTTGCCTGATTCTTTGAATCTTACGACATTGAGTGTAGGCTCAAACAACACGGAGTGATGTTTGGGGTCATCAAGTCTCAAAGGAATATCAGGATTATTCTCGAGAATCCTCTGGATAACATTTTTGTGTATCTGATGTAAGGGATTTTGGTGCCGTGTTTCTCAAATATGACATCATGTCATCCCAAATTAGACTTTCGAAATCGATGTGCATCATGTTGACCATGCCCCAAAATACTTGTAGTTCCATGAGCTTGGGATGCTCATAACCACTATCACGTCCAGAAACTGATTTGTTGATCATGATGTAGAGGGTTCTCCATGGCTGAGGAATATTCTTAAGATCTACTAAAGAGTGTTTGGTGATAATCCTAGCAGCTTCATCATAGCCAATGTCGACCATGAACTAGAGAGTGACCTCTTCTAAAGGAGAAGCAAAATAGTCGGCAGGCTGGATGGTAGGAAGAAGGAGAATAGCCCTTTATTATGCTGGAGTGGCGGTGACTTGTTTGTTGTTGAGTGTCACTGTCACAACCTCTTGACCTTTGACCTTCTGCAGAATTAGTGAGCATATTCTTGTAAGGATGAATCTTCAGAATATCCACAGTAATTTAACAAGAAGACTCAGAACATGTGAAGTTATCGAAGTCAACTCTGAGATTGTTCTTCCCAATCTTCATTGTGTAACCGTTGGGGAAGATGTCTTCCATCGTGAGAACATTTGGTGCATCAACGTTTCCCATTTGGACGTCTATATTGTGATCTGAAAGATATTGAGCCAAAAGAACCAACAAATCGAAAGACGTTACGTTAGTCAAAAGTTGATTTTATTGTCCAATTATTGAATATGTTATGTTGATGAATGTTACGAGTCCAACGTCACTTGTTTGTCCAATAGTCCAAACTAGTCGTGATAATTTTCGTGAATTTATTAATTTTGAGTTTTAAAGTCCAAATTTTCACTTATTTTCACAACATATTAACCATTTAAGCTTATTAGTGACATTTTGGTATCGTGACGTTATGATTTATTTATTTACAAGTCTGTACGCGTAACAATTCATAATTATGGTTAAAATTTTGGCTTAAGCGTAGGAATTGCAAGCTTATGCGTAAACAGTAGACCATACGCGTAAGCATAAGCTTAAGCGTAGGAACTTAACTTACGCGTAAAAAATGTTACGCGTAGGAAAAGAGCCACGCGTAAGCATATGTTGGAGCTTACGCGTAAGGTTTACTCGTAAGAGTGAACCTTATGCGTAAGACTCAAGTTTACGCATATCCTTCACAGGATACGCGTAGTCCCATGTCGAACCTTACGCGTAAAGGTTACGCATAAGATTACTCTTACGAATAACCTTCTACGCGTAAGATAATCCTTATGCGTAGGAATCCAGTTAACCTTGATTCTGAATTTTGCAACCGTAAAACCTGAAATAAATTTGTCATAACATCATCATTAAAATATTAATTCAATCCCTTTCAATTTTCACTTGAACTCATAGTCCTAAACTGTTACGCGTAAATATTGCTTATGCGTAAAAGTTAAACCCTAGGTTTTCAATTTTACGAATAAGAATTTTAGCCATAGGATTTGCACCAAACGTTTTCAGGGATACCTTAGAAGTCAAATGAATTGTTTTAAACAAGTTTTAACATCAATAACCTTATGAATCAATATTACCCAATTCATACGAGTATAAACCCTGATTCTCAATTACTCAAAACTATAAGGGTACCCGCGCGTTGCGGCGGCGGGTATCCTATAACTAAATTTTTTGGCAAACAATATATTTCGATTATATGTTTTTCGTGATATTGACTGTATGTAGAGGTGTGCACGGTTCGATGTGTTTATTTGTCTATAGAGAGAGAGAGACAAAAATGAACTTAATGAAATGGTCTTTGTGTGTTTATTTGTTTTGGGGGTTTTATATCCCGTGTCTTAATTATGATGTATAATGGGCTGTTAGAGCATCCACTATGGTGGTTTATGAAAATGTGTAAGAAAATTTGAAGAGGTCTATCACTTTGTTAACCATAGTATAAATGTGTTTCATGCATATGTGGAATTAAAAGGTCTAACATTTTGAACCTTTTCTAAATTTAATGCATTGGTGTTTATTGATATTTTTATAAAGCTTTTAGAAATTTATACATAGTAGATAAAGGTTTATAACAAGAAAAATGTTTATGAATTAATAATGTAAGGTGACTTGGCACTATTATAAACCTTTATAAAGGTTTATCATAGTAGATGCCCTTAAAAGTATGGTTTAAATGTCTTAAATGACATGTTACAAGAATTTATATTAAATGGATGTTACAAAATAATGCACTATATATATTAAATAGGCCATTAAAAAACAATGGATTATTAAAGTCTATGAAATGAAAGACATTTAATTTTGATGTTTAATGTAATTTATATGTATATATACAATTCTTTCTTATTAAAGAAATGTTTTTGGTCTTATTTTTTTAAGACTTCTTCATTTAGAAAGTCCCAAATATTTTATATAGTAGTATAGATTACTTGTTTTTGGGAATGTGATAACGCTACACGCGTCGTTCGGGGTCAAAGGAACTTCCTTTTCTTCGAGCAAGTTTTATAACACCCTAGGCAGTGAACCTAATCGTTGTAGTGTAGTAATTAGGGTAAGCCACGGGTATTGATATCGCTCTCTAGGGGAATAGGAATGCTAGTAAGGAGTTACTACGCTAAGGTTAAGGTTGAGGAAGATTATTTTTATCTTTTTATATTTTATGAAAATGGAAAGGTACGAATCTCGGTATTGGATTTGGGGTTTGGTATTTCTACCGATTACTCTACTATTATCTAATTATCTAAACTAAGGTTGTGGGAGTCTATGTCTAATTAATGTGTGCTCGTATGATAGTTTAAAGATGTGTTTACTTAGTTTGTATTACTCTTAATTATCTCCTATTGATGGTTGAGTGTCACGCCTTATTCCTAGTCGTTGTGTGTCTAAAGTTGTAGGGTATGCTTTCTCCCTAACTCTTTGAACTTACCAAAGGGTCTTGTCTACAAACCCACTAGGGATTATAAACTCCTACTCTAAGGCGCTCTTGGGATGGTTTAGCCTACAACTACTCAAGTAATTATATTC
Source organism: Chrysanthemum lavandulifolium (assembly GCA_022545495.1). Taxonomy (NCBI): domain Eukaryota; kingdom Viridiplantae; phylum Streptophyta; class Magnoliopsida; order Asterales; family Asteraceae; genus Chrysanthemum; species Chrysanthemum lavandulifolium. The sequence continues at coordinate 200,735,333 of CM040246.1, read as the reverse complement.
TAAGGTTCACAAAGATGAATCAAGCATTAAGTACACAACGAATGACCTATCGCATTACTAGATCATTAATCAACTAAGATAAGAAACAACTAATCAATATTCAATAATTAAGTTTCATACTTCCTAAGCAAACACACAAATAAATTAGCCGGACATGGAGAACATGCAAGCATACACACAAATAATCAAAGACATAATTGAATTAATGAAGTAAAGACTTATCTTGATGTAAGATAGGGTTTAAAACCCTAAAATACTGTACAAGACACCTTAGGTTCGGTTTTAGGTTTTACCCAAAGACTCTCCACACAAAGACCGAAAAATTGGATTCTATATATAAGATTACAATTGCGACGGCGCCACCTTATGTTTAGTGACGCCGTCGTCGCGTATCATTAGGGTTTCGTCTTGGCCACGTTAACCTTGCGACGACGTCACCTTATGTCCGTGACGCCGTCCTTCTTTCACCGACGCCGTCTGGATTGCATCTAGGCCGCCCGAGTAGCGACGGCCTACTCTTTCACAACTAGACGCCGCCTCTTGAAAATACGAGTTTTGGGTTACGGCGTCACAATAATTTTGGGACGGCGCCACAATGTAGCACCGACGCCGCCGCCTTCTACTTTCAAAGAATCGTGAGTGTCTCGATTTGACTTTGGCCATTTTCTTCATATATTCGCCTTTTCGTTCAAATAAGTGCCATTCCAGATTTTGCCTTCACGAGACCTAAAAAGTGAAAAGGAACGATATTAAGCAATAACGGATACAAAGTGATCAAATAAGGACTTAAACGACCCTCAAAATGGTACCTTTAAAACCTTATCAAATATCCCTACACTTGTTATTTGCTTGTCCTCAAGCAAATGTGCTTTTAGCCAATTAATTTATAAGTTAGGGTCATGAAGCATTAATTCAAAACGGTCCACAACACATATAAGCCCCATAAAAGTCATAACAAGCACGGAATTACATACTAGCACCTCACATGGGGTGTTTGGATACTACATCTCTCGGGTGTATATATGAAATATAACAATATAGGAAATGGAAGATAAACACTCATTAACCGGTCCTAGTACATAGATTACCATAGGCTTGAGAATAGATCAAACCTCCATCGCTTTGGCGTAAGCACCTAGGAAAGACTATCAAAGAGGTCTTTAAAGGGTTGTAATGTTAGGCTTACGGTAGGGAAATAAGGGTTTGGTGGGATAGGCTATTTAGTGGTGGCAAGTCAAAAATCTTTATGTTAATCGATATGAAGAATAGCGTTGCTAAGCCAAGACTCGACACTCTAAACTCTAGACAACTCGAAATAAATAAACATAAATTTAAAGATAGATGTAGGATGGTAGCCCGTATGTTTTTTTTTTCTTTTCTTTTTTTCTTTTTTTTTTTCACTCTATCTTTTTCTTTCTCTTTTCTATTTTTTCGATTTTTTTTTTTTTTTCATGCACTTTTACTCTACCATCCTCTACGATAACGTCAAAATACTAGGGATTTCTGGCATATCCCTACACTTGAGTTTTTATTATTCTAACACTAATTTGACCCGAATTGAAAGATCAAAACACTTGGGGTACATTATTACGCAACAAAGGGAATTTGAATTTAACGCTCCTTCCCGTCATTTCATAAACTTTAACTTTTCCCATGAATCCCAATCGTCCCAAAATCAGTATACAAAGGATATGACTCGACTTAGCAACTTATGCAAGCAACTAGATAATTGAACTAAGGGTTTAGGGTGATAACAAACATTTGCACTAAAAGTGAGTGCATAAGAGGTAGGCTAAGGCGATTTGGGTGTATATTTGGGGTGGGGTGTAAACAATGTTTTCATTGATATTCGAAAACCGAAACATCACGAGAACCGCGAAAAGGATAGGCTCGAGGGGTTAACTAGGGTATCGTGTACTAAAAATGAGTACAACGCAAAGGGTGTGGGGAATTACTCAACCGAAGTGGAAGAAGTAATTATATTACAGTGTATCAAACAAGGGTTATCCTAATGCCTCTTATCATTTAGTTATTCCTAACTACACAAGTGTAGCCTCACTTACGATCTCGGAATGCATCACAAAACAAGTTCTAGAATCTAATATACTACCGTTCACACTCTAAGCATTAAAGATGAATGCTTTAATTCCTACTAATCTAAGGCGATCCTCACATTTTGGTGGAATTTGGGTGGTAAAGGGTTTTGTGCTAGTCATGCAACTTCCTATCCATGAGACGCTTTTGTTAAGACTAATGGCCCACTCTTATATGTCATGAAAAATTTTAAATTTGGTGCCAAAATTACCCTAACCGACATTTTCTCATGGTTTATTACACAATCACAATTGGACAAAGCAAATAGTCAAGGATAAGCATAGTTTCAAAGTTCCTGCTTTATTTTCCCTCCTACACTTAAACCGAACATTGTCCCCAATGTTTCCCGAAAGTATCAAAGTTATGATAATAGAAGGTAATTAAAAACGAAAGAAACTAACACTCCCCGATTAGCTCGGTAGGATCCGTGTAAAGTGGTGGTTAAATCTTTTCAAGAAGAATTATTGTGAAAAGCTCCTTCCAATCTTATGTAACTTCTTCTTGACAAACTAAACCTCGCACACTTGAAGAAAACAAACGAAACCTTCGCGTAAAATCGGTAATAATATATATAAGACTCGATTTAAACTAGGATATAATGCTTGTGGAATGGATGTTTACTGAATTTCTAAGAAAATTAAGACCCGAAAATTCCAAAATTTATAAGTAGCTCGAAACGAGAAAAGTAATCGATGTTTTACTCCTTCCCGACGCCGTCAGTTGCAATCCGACACAAAGTTATCCCGACAAAAGCGGTCTCGATTTTCTCGAAAAATTCGGAAAATTTTACATCTTTAGAATCTGGAAAAATTTCGCAAAACATCCATTATGACTCGATACAAGCATTTGACTCGAACAAACAAACATAAATATCTTTTAGTTAATTGTTATTCTCATGTTTACGTTTCTTTTGAAAACGTGTGTAATCCTCCCTACACTTATCCCTTATGTAAAATACCTTTATATGCAATTAAGACGAGGTTAAAACAAAATAAAGCATTTTACAAATTTAAACATGAGGGTAAACAATTAATAAAAGATATAAGACACTAACAAGCAAACAATTAAGCATGGGTTGCCTCCACATAAGCGCTTTTTCTTTATTTAAGAGTCTTGTAGCTAGACTCATAGTCGTGCTCCCACGCTTCCTCACCTACCTCTCGTGCTCATACTTAAGCCATTCCAACGCTCTTTCATTCTTTTGTAATCATCTCTAATTCAAGGCATTTTTGTAATACCGCTTAGTTTTCTCATATGGGTACCTAAGCCCACTCGCTTATCCCTTTCACTAAGCAATGGAATAGGGTCATTCTATTACAAACCTCGATGTCCTTATGTTTAAACCTAGGATGAGCGTGGCATTTGGTAGATGAAATCTTCAACTTCATCGAGAATGTAATTAGACCATAAATCATCCGTTCATTCAACCTAGTCAATTTTTGAAAGGTTTACCAAAAATTACTTGAGTGAGGTCCTTATCTATAAATTCTCCTAAGTCTTCTAAGACCATGAACTCTACCAAATAAGCAAAACTTCCGACAAACACGTGCAAATAAATGACTGCTTCAACAACATTGTTCCCTTGATAAGTTAACTCATTGACCTTGATTTTGTTGTATAGGTGATCGGTGCAAAACCGTCAAGTCTAACAGACTTAAAACAGCTCAGACACAAATACAATTAAGTCCTGGAGAATAGATTGAATTCCCGGGTCGTTTAATCCCACGGAGACTCAATGGTGTATTAAACACTTGATCAGACGATAGAATGATCACTAATGATAGCGATCAGAAAGGATTAGATTGAATATTACACTACTGAAAAAGTTTATAAATTAAAGCAACTTAAATACAAATTAAGAAAATTAAAAAGATAAAAGATATTAAATAAACGCTATCACTATATTTACAATGATGTTTTTGTGATTTTATAAAACAAAATGACTTAAATAAACTATTTTAATTAAAACGTAAACTTAAAATATCTAAAAACGTGGCCTAAAATGAAAACGTACGTTATGTACGAAAATTACGCTGGAGCGCAAGATAAAACGTAAAATTTGTGAAATAAAAGTCCTACGAATGTAAAAACAAATTTATTACGTACTATATGATAAAGGAAAATTTTAGAAAAAAGATTTATATTTTTTTGACTTTTATATTTTTTATTATGATTTAAAAACTAATTTAATCTAATTTAATTATAAAAAATACTAAATGATTTTGGAAAAATCAGAAAATTTCACAGAAAATACTTTGGACAATACTGGTTTTAAGAAAAATGAAAAAGTGGTACACTACTTAACGAAATAAGCAACTAATAAGCTAATAAGCTAGTAAGCTTTAAACTGCTAATAGTACTTAAATATCACATGGTGCAAAGTTAAACCTGAAAAGACCCTAGGGCAGTTGGTTATGAGGTGTGTTGTGTTTATGAGCAAGAGGTCGGGGTCGAATCCCACCCCGCACCTTTTTGCAAACTATTTTTTCAAATTTTTCTTTTGCAACTTATAAATAAGATCAAAGTAAGAACTTTTGTGAAAACACTTTTACTAAACCAACAGAATAAGCAGCATACTCGCTATTCACAATGATTCTGATGTACACAAACAAACACCCTTATAGCGATTTTAAGCTAAAAGGCATACAATAAGCAATCCAAACATGGAAATAAGCACTCTAGGAACATTAATAAGCTAAAAGTCACAGGAAATAAGCAACTAAAAGGGAAGAATAAGCGGTTTAAGGGAGTCCTAAGCTAAAAGGAAATGAGCATTCAAGGAAATGATAAGCTATTCTAAAAGCTAAATAAGCACTAAATAAGCATAACATAAGCTAAAAACTGGTACACCTAGTCTATGTCACCTAATAAGCACTAAGGTACATAAAATAAGCTAAAATGGAGCACTAAAAGCACAAAATAAGTCGAAATGGGACCATGAGTCGCAAAATGTAATCGATTATGCTTTTGATGATTTTAAAGCAATTTTAAGCTAACCTAAAACTATCCTAAGAGCAAATAAGCTAAAGCTATGTAAAGATGGGCATGTTGGGATGTGAGAAAAGCTATTTGGACAAGGTTTGGACCAAAAATAAGTCGTGGAGAGGCTTGAAACAAGAAATGGGTCATTGCTTAAAACAAGAGACGTAAAGCGGTTGAGCTTTTTTTTGTTTTCAAAACCACTTGCAAACTTTGTATCTAAGCTAAACTCAACTTTAAAACTTGCTTAAACCTTGAACCACTTTGACTTTGAGAGTCAAAGTGGGTAAAAATGGGTTTTGACCTCAAATAAGCTTAAACCAAACACTCCTTTAAATTCCAAATGCATTAAAACCACTACAACGATGAGATTCTATCTAAGACCGATTTAAAACTTATATAAACATAAAACACATCATTTTAACAAACTAAAACCGAAATTAACAGAAATAGATTGACTTTTGATTCTTTGACTTTTGTTGACTTTCCTTCAAATTTACTTGAAAATGAAATACGAGCTTATAAAAGTTTTCAATGGCTTAAATAAACTTAATGAAGCTTAAAATAAGCCTTTAACAAACTTGGACAATAGAGTTTGAAACCGAAAAGTTCAACAAATGGATATAAAATTTTGAGACAAATATGGAAACTTAGATTGATAATCACAAACACATTACAATGATAATTTAACTAAAATATGATACAAAGAAACCGAAAATACAATATTTGGAATCAAACTAAGACATTTTATTAAAAACGACACTAAGGAAAAAAATAAAACTAACTACTCCCACCAAGTCTTCCTCTTGCTCTTTTTATACTTCCAAACCGCTTTCTCCACTTGACTTTAGCATTTCCCACCAATAATAATAGCCATTGATGACTTGGACAAGTTATAGCCGTTGATTCATTTTGGCGCCAAAACGTGTTAGCTGTGTGTGGGGTTGAGTGAAATGGGAGAATGAGCATTTAATGGTTTTTGAGTTGTGTTGAGGTGGGGGACAAGGAGATGATATGTTGAGGAGGGGATGGTTTCTCGGTGAGCAGTGATAGCGAGTTGGGAAGAAGGACTTTAGGCGCCAAATGGGTGTTTGTTTTGACTGGGATTGACCGAGATATTAGTGAAGGGGTCCAAAATAGGCAGGGGTCACAAGGGATGGCGGTGGTCAAAGGTTTATGATAGGGTCCAAGAGCTATTTTGACAAGGCTTCATTAATAAGATAGGGACCATTTTGTATTTTCTGAAAATTGCAAGGACCAAATCTGCCAATCTTGCAAAGTTGCTCTAAAGGACCAAAAGTGACAATCTTACAAAGTATAAGGACCTAACTTGCCATTCTCCAATTTCCAGGGGCCATTTTTGCCAATTTTGAAACCTAGAGGACCAAACTTGTAATTTTCTCAAACTTTTTATATTTTTCACCAAAGGACTAAATTTGACAAGTTATGATTTAAAAAGGACCTTTGGTGATTTTACTTTTGAAATTATGTGCCTGTGGACCTGCTTTTTGACAACTTTTGAAACTGGGGACTAAACCGCCAATTTTGCAAATTTGATACGTTTTCATCCGATTTTGATATTTTGCATTTAAAACACATAAAACACGATTTGTGATATTTTATCATTTTGATGCGTTTTGAGTGTTTTCGATGATTTTGAGCTTATATTGTACAAAATGATGAGTATTTAGACACTCATCAATCCCACACTAAGATATTGCTAGTCCCTAGCAATGATTTGAGAAAACTTGATGGATTTGAAAACTCTTTACCAAAAGCCATCACTTGGAGTAGCCAAATGTTTCGTTCAAGTAAGAACCTTGGTACACCGATAACCAAATGATTTTGAGCAAATCATAAGTCAGAAACGGATTTGATGTGTCTTTACCGAAGCCGCACTTTCTCGGACTAGCCAACTCTTAGATAAATTATCGTAATTATCTTTGGTGAGTGAATACCAATTATGGATTTTCCAACGCCTTTACCACAAGCCATAATCTTGCGGGCTAGCCAACTCTTCACTTTTTAGGATATGGTGAGTTGAGAACCATACAATTTTGGGCAAATTGCAAGCCATATAAACGGATTTGAGAAATCTTTACCAAGAGCCGCTTGCTCTGGATTAGCTAATCCTTTTGTCTTACGTATATGGCGGATCGATAATCAAGATGAGTAAGTGTAGAACACTTACTCCAACAAAATTTGGCCAAAACGGGAATTGGGTATAATTATATGATAAAATTCGTGAGAATTCCCCCACACTTAGAAATGAATATTGGCCTCAATATTCAAAGTACCGCGGTTATGCCGAAACAAAGAACGAAAAGGGAAATACTACGCCATTATTTGAAAGATTTTTTTTTTTTTTTTTTTTTTTTAAAGAGATATATGTATATATATATATAACATGGGTATCACCCCACACTTAGGTGGTAGAAAGGGGTAAGAAGACGAAATATGGGTGAAAACCCATATTGTGTGTGCTCTCGTTTTTGATTTCGAGTCGCTAGCTTGACTCGACCCCGATTTATTGGTTCATGGGAAGCAAAGTGGAAGAAACAGTCTCCATCGGACTTTCATTCAAGATGTTTGGATAAACATTGAAGCACGCGAAAGTTCCACACCGATGAGATAAAGAGAGACAAAGACGCACTTACCACAGATGGTACATGAAAATGCCGGGGTCAAGATAATGTCTTCACTCCCAAGGAGTTAAGACATGGAGAAGTCACACCGTATGTGAAGAAAAGAAGGAGAACCATGATGATGATCATGACTAACTCCTCATTATCGTAAGGAGAATTCATGATTTTGGATCATGAATCTCATCGATGAGGATAGAATCATCATCACATGATGGAAGAGATAAGATAGAATACAGAGGTGGGACAAGTGGTGTGCTCGAGAGCTAGCAATTTCCACCACTTTCGTGATGGTCTCAGATCGGCCCTTTACATTTCATCGAAAGAAGATTTACTTTCCCAAAAGTATAGTCATTATCAAATTCAAAAGAGGATTTGAGAAAATCCGGAAGTAACCTCGTAAATGTCTAGAGAATCACAAAAGGCAAATCACAATCACTATCGGATATATCCTCGGACTCACTGGGATTGGGACAATATCCTCAACACTAGATGATTCCGCTTCCAAATAGTGCCGAGATGATCATCCTCCATTATGAGAGAGTCTTTGGAAGCAATAATAGGTAAGATAGGTGTGATAGCAATAGACCGAGGGAGTTGAGAAATAAGATCGTTCAATTGAGTAACACTCTCCTCGTCAGAATCATAGTATTCCTTCATTTGAATACTATCCTCATCATCATCGCCATCATATCTCGATTCTTATATTCATCCGTCAAGCTTACACACCATTCTTTTCATTTGTAGTTTCTTTCAATGCGTATTTCTTCGAACTTTGAGGAAGATTACACCTCGTAATCATTTAGATGTGTGAAGGCTCGGAAGTCGATGACCGATGGAATATCGGGGTTGGAAATTGTCAAACCGGAGAATTGGAATTGTGAAAATTTTGATTCATCGGTTGACATTCAAAAGTCGCATGAGGACCCCGCAATTCTCACAACAGAGATAATTGGGAAAATAATTTCACCAAAGTTCGATTGTAACATGGTTCCGCTCATAGACAAGCGGGACTGTGGTGGACAATCAAAACCGTAATAAGAATCATTCCCACAAAACTCGCATGAGTAAGATTCAGACAATGTGGAGGTAGGTAGGAAAAATCGGTGTTTCATTATTTGAAATGGGATCGGATTATCGACAAACTTGTCTCCAAACCCACATTGGTACATCGCCGACAATTTCCACCGTTAAATGGACCTCCACACCGTGAATATGTCGAAACCATGACATGAAGAATTAAACAGATAAGAGGATAAGAGATGAAGAATTAAACGGATTAGAGGGTAAGGAATGGAGAATTAAGCAGATTTGAGGATAAAGAAATGTAGAATTAAACAGATTAGAGGATAAAAGATGGATATTTTGGATTTTTGAAAACATGCTATAAAAACAAAGAATGAAAATATTTTTGGTGTTGATAACACTTCGTGAAAAGTGTTAATGAACTTTTGGATTTTGAAAACTTTACAAAAACTTTTACAAAAGATGGTATATGTGCAAGAATGGGTCCGAAAATGGCTAAACATACGCTAAAGCCTCCAAGCCGCCGGGCGCCAAAATTTGATCGGTGCAAAACCGTCAAGTCTAACAGACTTAAAACAAATTTTGTACACAAATACAATTAAGTCCTCGAGAATAGATTGAATTCTGGGTCGTTTAATCCCACGGAGACTCAATGGTGTATTAAACACTTGATCGACGATAGAATGATCACTAATGATAGCGAATGAAAGGATTAGATTGAATATTACACTCACCGAAAAGTTTATAAATTAAAGCAACTTAAATACAAATTAAGAAAATTAAAAGATAAAAGATATTAAATAAACGCTATCACTATATTTACAATGATGTTTTGTGATTTTATAAAACAAAATGACTTAAATAAACTATTTTAATTAAAACGTAAACTTAAAATATCTAAAAACGTGGCCTAAAATGAAAACGACGTTATGTACTAAAATTACTACGGAGCGCAAGATAAAACGTAAAATTTGTGAAATAAAAGTCCTACGAATGTAAAAACAATTTTATTACGTACTATATGATAAAGGAAAATTTTAGAAAAAGATTTATATTTTTTGACTTTTATATTTTTATTATGATTTAAAACTAATTTAATCTAATTTAATTATAAAAATACTAAATGATTTTGGAAAATCGAGAAAATTTCACGTAAAATACTTTGGACAATCTTGGTTTTAAGAAAATGAAAAGTGGTACACTACTTAACGAAATAAGCAACTAATAAGCTAATAAGCTAGTAAGCTTTAAACGCTAATAGTACTTAAATATCACATGGTGCAAAGTTAAACCCGAAAAGACCCTAGGGCGCTTGGTTATGAGGTGTGTGTTGTGTCTATGAGCAAGAGGTCGGGGTCGAATCCCCCCCCGCACCTTTTGCAAACTATTTTTTCAAATTTTCTTTTGCAACTTATAAATAAGATCAAAGTAAGAACTTTTGTGAAAACACTTTTACCAAACCAATGAATAAGCGTTTATACCGCTTATTCACAACAGATTCTGATGTAAGCACAAACAAACACCCTTATAGCAGATTTTAAGCTAAAAGGCATACAATAAGCAATCCAAACATGGAAATAAGCACTCTAGGAACATTAATAAGCTAAAAGTCACAGGAAATAAGCAACTAAAAGGAAGAATAAGCGGTTTAAGGAGTCCTAAGCTAAAAGGAAATGAGCATTCAAGGAAATGATAAGCTATTCTAAAAAGCTAAATAAGCACTAAATAAGCATAACATAAGCTAAAAACTGGTACACCTAGTCTATGTCACCTAATAAGCACTAAGGTACATAAAATAAGCTAAAATGGAGCACTAAAAGCACAAAATAAGTCGAAATGGGATAGCTGGTAAAAGCAAAATGAATCGATTATGGGTTTTGATGATTTTAAAGCAATTTTAAGCTAACCTAAACTATCCTAAGAGCAAATAAGCTAAAGCTATGTAAAGATGGGCATGTTGGGATGTGAGAAAAGCTATTTGGACAAGGTTTGGACCAAAAATAAGTCGTGGAGAAGGTTTGAAACAAAGAAATGTGGTCATTGCTTAAAACAAGAGATGTAAAGCAATTGAGCTTTTTTTTGTTTTCAAACCACTTGCAAACTTTGTATCTAAGCTAAACTCAACTTTAAAACTTGCTTAAACCTTGAACCACTTTGACTTTGAGAGTCAAAGTGGGTAAAAATGGGTTTTGACCTCAAATAAGCTTAAACCAAACACTCCTTTAAATTCCAAAATGCATTAAAACCACTACAACCTGATGAGATTCTATCTAAGACTGATTTAAAAACTTATATAAACATAAAACTCATCATTTTAACAAACTAAAACCAGAAATTAACAGAAATAGATTGACTTTGATTCTTTGACTTTTGTTGACTTTCCTTCAAATTTACTTGAAAATGAAATACGAGCTTATAAAAGTTTTCAATGGCTTAAATAAACTTAATGAAGCTTAAAATAAGCCTTTAACAAACTTGGACAATAGAGTTTGAAACCGAAAAGTTCAACAAAGGATATAAAATTTTGAGACAAATATGGAAACTTAGATTGATAATCACAAACACATTACAATGATAATTTAACTAAAATATGATACAAAGAAACCGAAAATACAATATTTGGAATCAAACTAAGACATTTTATTAAAAACGACACTAAGGAAAAAAAATAAAACTAACTACTCCCACCAAGTCTTCCTCTTGCTCTTTTTATACTTCCAAACTACTTCCACTTGACTTTAGCATTTCCACCAATAATAATAGCCATTGGATGACTTGGACAAGTTATAGCCGCTTGATTCATTTTGGCGCCAAAACGTGTTAGCAGTGTAGGGGTTGAGTGAAATGGGAGAATGAGCATTTAATGGTTTTTGAGTTGTGTTGAGGTGGGGGACAAGGAGATGATATGTTGAGGAGGGGATGGTTTCTCCGGTGAAAGTGATAGCGAATGGGAAGAAGGACTTTAGCGCCTAACCTGGGTGTTTGTTTTGACTTGGGATTGACCAGATATTAGTGAAGGGGTCCAAAATAGGCAGGGGGTCACAAGGGATGGCGGTGGTCAAAGGTTTATGATAGGTCCAAGAGCTATTTTGACAAGGCTTGCATTAATAAGATAGGGACCATTTTGTATTTTCTCGAAAATTGCAAGGACCAAATCGCCAATCTTGCAAAGTTGCTCTAAAGGACCAAAAGTGACAATCTTACAAAGTATAAGGACCTAACTTGCCATTCTCCAATTTCAGGGCCATTTTGCCAATTTTGAAACCCGAGGACCAAACTTGTAATTTTCTCAAACTTTTATATTTTTCACCAAAGGACTAAATTTGACAAGTTATGATTTAAAAAGGACCTTTGGTGATTTTACTTTTGAAATTATGTGCCTGTGGACTGCTTTTGACAACTTTTGAAACTGGGGACTAAAGCGCCAATTTTGCAAATTTGATACGCTTTTCATCCGATTTTGATATTTTTGCATTTAAAACACATAAAACAACGATTTGTGATGTTTTATCATTTTGATGCTTTTGAGTGTTTTCGGATGATTTTGCAGTTTATATTGTACAAAATGATGAGTATTTAGACACTCATCAATAGGTCCTCGAGATTAAGTTTAGAGGTAAGAATGAATTCAAATAAGCATCGAACCCTCTAGTCCTATTTTGCAAGGAATTGCATGTTAAAGGGCCATCTTTCTCAATCCTACACCTAGGGTCAAAACATCGGGAGGGTCTTCCTCAATTTCATTAATGACCTCTCCGCTATCAGTGCCTCACCATAATCAAATTCCTCATCGAATCGAGAGTAATAAAAGGACTTTGTTGTTGCCAATTTATCTCATTATGCCCTAGGTGATTACCAAAATGGTGAGTGGGTGAAGGGTTTTGTGGGATTGCGTTCTCAATCTCGGGATTGGGAACGGTAGAGTGAAGAATCTTGACTAAGATACGGATCATGGTGAGTGATGGTTTTACGAACGAGGGTCACGTAAGAAGGGGATAGACTCAAGAGAAAGCTAAAAATGAGAAAAAGTTTACTTGATAGGAATCAGCAAAGAAACCTAAACGAGGTGGACTCATCGACTAGCTATTCTATTCCCGCAGCGGGCGCCAAAAACTCGTAACGCTTACACGCCGTCGATTCGGGGTCAAAGGAACTTCCTTTCTTCGAGCAAGTTTTATAACACCCAGGCAAAGGAACCTAATCGTTGTAGTGTAGTAATTAGGGTAAGCCACGGGTATTGATATCGCTCTCTGGGGAATAGGAATGCTAGTAAGGAGTTACTACGCTAAGGTTAAGGTTGAGGAAGATTATTTTTATCTTTTATATTTTATGAAAATGGAAAGGTACGAATCTCGGTATTGGATTTGGGGTTTGGTATTTCTACCGATTACTCTACTATTATCTAATTATCTAAACTAAGGTTGTGGGAGTCTATGTCTAATTAATGTGTGCTCGCATGATAGTTTAAAGATGTGTTTACTTAGTTTGTATTACTCTCAATTATCTCCTATCGATGGTTGAGTGTCACGCCTTATTCCTAGTCAGGCTGTGTCTAAAGTTGTAGGTATGCTTTCTCCCTAACTCTTTGAACTTACCAAAGGGTCTTGTCTACAAACCCACTAGGGATTATAAACCCTACCTAAGGCGCCTTGGGATGGTTTAGCCTACAACTACTCAAGTAATTATATTCTAAGGTTCACAAAGATGAATCAAGCATTATACACAACGAATGACCTATCGCATTACTAGATCATTAATCAACTAAGATAAGAAACAACCAATCAATATTCAATAATTAAGTTTCATACTTCCTAAGCAAACACACAAATAAATTAGCGGACATGGAGAACATGCAAGCATACACACAAATAATCAAAGACATAATTGAATTAATGAAGTAAAGACTTATCTTGATGTAAGATAGGGTTTAAAACCCTAAAATATCGTATAAGACACCTTAGGTTCGGTTTAGGTTTTACTCCAAAGACTCTCCACACAAAGACCTGAAAAATTCGGATTCTATATATAAGATTACAATTGCGACGCGCCACCTTATGTTTAGTGACGCCGCCGTGTCGCCGCCATTAGGGTTTCGCCTTGGCCACGTTAACCTTGCGACGGCGCTACCTTATGTCCGTGACGCTGCCCTCTTCAGCCTCGACGTCGTCCGGATTGCATCTAGGTTGTCCGAGTAGCGACGCCTACTCTTTCACAACTAGACGCCTCTTGAAAATACGAGTTTGGGTTCCGCCCGTCACATAATTTTGGGACGGCACACAATGTAGCACCCGACCGCCGCTTTCTACTTTCAAAGAATCGTGAGTGTCTCGATTTTGACTTTGGCCATTTTCTTCAAATATTCGCCTTTTCGTCCAAATAAGTGCCATTCCAAGATTTTGCCTTCACGAGACCTAAAAAGTGAAAAGGAACGATATTAAGCAATAACGGATACAAAGTGATCAAATAAGGACTTAAACGACCCCTCAAAATGGTACCTTTTAAAACCTTATCATAATGATTCAAGTGTGGTTTTGGACAATTAAACATGTATAAAACATCATATGAACAACTAATTAACCAGAAACACTCTCATATGAAAACCCCTAAATCCACGCATAAACCCTAATTCTTGAAACACGATTAAAATGTAGTCTGGGTGGATTTTTATGTTGGAAATGTTTATAACATATGTTTTTAAGCATTTTGACACCACATTTACCATCATAAACACTTAATGATGATTTTGTGTTCTACGCAGCATATGCGTAGAACACAAAATCCAGCCGTTGGATTTGTTTAAAATTCAAAACCAATGTTTAAAATAACACAATGATCCTTATATCACTTACAAATTTGAAGATTTATACACGGATATGAAGATTGATTTTGGTGCATGGATTAGGGTAGATGAGAGTATTAAATGTTTTGATAATAAATAAATAAAGTTAGGTGGAGGTGTTTTGTAAAAAAGGAGTTTAAACTTTTGACAACAATAGTCCCTCCACCTCAACCATTCTCATCCTTAGCACATAACTTCCATTTTGGTTATGCAAAGTATGATATTTGGAAACAAACTTGACGACGTTCCCCCTCGACTTAAGAAATAATGAAATTTTTACAAATTTGAGTCCGGGGAGTGTCAATAAACTAGAAATGTGACCACCATTATCAAAGATACAACCGGAATAAGGTAACATGCAAGTACAAGGTTTTATGAAACAGAAAAATATTTAATTTCTCCCCCTCAACACTTGTTTGGAAAAATGTGAAAAGTTTGATAGAACAAAGTGTTTACTGAAGTTTTGTACTTGCCATGTTTTGATAGAAATTAGATAGAAGAATATTTTTGAATTTATTAGATTTTATATTTTTGTATTTTGTTTTTGAGAAATTTATTTACAAAAGAGGTTTTGGTGTTTGATTGGGTTTAAGATTGTTTTAAAAGTTCATCCAGTTCCTCTAGAGTCAAACACTGCATACCAATCCGGTGGACCAACTCAATAAACCTAGCATGAGCTAAGGCTTTGGTGAGAAGGTCCACAATTGGTATTCAAGTACCCACAAAGTATAATTCAATGGTACCCTTTTCCACATGCTCCTTGATGAAATGATATCAAGATCGATGTGCTTTGATTTTGAATGTTGATGAGTTTCACGAGATCGCAATAGCACTTCGATTGTCGTAGTACATCGGGATTTGCAAATATGTAACCATAGTCTTTGAGTTGTGTTCTCATCCAAATGACTTGAGCACAACACGTCGACATGGCTACATATTCGCTTAGGTTGAGGACAATGATGTACACCCCGCTTCTTCTATTGCCATGACACCGTTTATCACCAAGAAATTGTAGAGCTCCTGTGATTTTTCTCGAGAATCTAAGCAACTGCGTGATCAAGCATTTAAAAAGCTATTAGTTCAAAACCAAAATCCTTAAGATACCGATTCCCAAGTTAATGGTTCCTTGATGTATCGGAGGATTCTTTTAGCCTCGTAGAGGTGAGTTTCATTGGTCTCGATCGATAACGGAGCAAAGATATACAACAAATACAATGTCGCCCATCGCTATTAGATACATGAGAGACCCAATAATACTTCATTATTTGGTAGGGTCAACCAATTTCCCATGCAAATCAAGATCCGCTTTCTTGGTATCTGCCATTGGTGTGGCATAGGTATCACAGGTTTGCAATCCATGTTTGTTTAAAATTTCAAGATCATATTTGGACCGACTTAGGAAAATACCACGGGGTGATTGATGAACTTGCAATCCAAGAAAGAATGTACGTTCACACATCATGGACATTTCAAAATGTTTTTTCATAAGTTTTGAAAAAGTGTTTGAGTATTTTAGATGTGTTGACCCAAAAATGATGTCATCCAAAATGTGTTCCCCGTGATATTGTATGAAAGGTGTTGGCTCGACCGATCCTTTAGTGAAATTATTGGCAATAAGAAAGGATGATAACTTATCATACCACGCCCGAGGGGCTTGTTTGAGACCGTAGAGAGCCTTGTTCAGTTTGTAGATGTGATTAGGGAACTCTGGATCAACAAATCCTTCTGGCTGACTAACATAGACCGTTTCTTTCAGTTTTCCATTGAGAAAAGCGGTTTTGACATCCATCTGAAAGACCGTGATGTTCATGTGAACCACGTATGCCAGAAAGATCCGAACAGCCTCAAGTCTAGCAACTGGAACGAATGATTCCTCGTAATCGATCCCTTCTTCTTGTCTATATCCCTTAGCCACCAGACGTGACTTATTTCTGATAACCGTACCTTTAGCATCCAATTTGTTTTTCCGAATCCATTTCAGACCAATAACATAGACTCCTGTTGGTTTTTCAACCAATTCCCATACTTCAAGACGTTTAAACTGATTAAGTTCTTCTTGCATGGATTCAATCCAGTTGCCATAAGTCATTGCTTCTTTAATGTTTTTGGGTTCAGATTGACATACGGTAAGTGCATAAATGCAATGCTCACCGTCAGTCTGAAGGCGTTGTCTAGTTACGACTAGTTGATTTGGGTTTCCAATGATGTTCACAAGAGGATGGTCTTTAGTCCAATGATGTGTAGAGGGTTGATGTTGATATACATTATGCAGATTTGGAGGATTCAAATGGCTTGTTGATGATTCTGCAATATCAGAAGTGGCAGTGTCATTATCAAAAGGATTGAAGAACGCATTTGGATCAAAATCTGCAGGATGTGGTACTTCTTGGTTCAGAATATCATCAGCTGGTTCGACGTCATTGGATGCAGTTTGTTCGGTTGTTGTTTTAGAGTCAATTGGAGGTGCTTCTTCAACAGTTTTTGTTGTTTCAGGTGACAAGACGTCATCCCAATGATGCTTCTTCAACAGGTGCTTCTTCAACTGACGTCGTCCCAACGATGACTTATCCCAAGCGAAACCCTAATGACAGTGACAAGACGGCATCACCATCAAAAGGCGACGCCGTCGCAAGTGTATATCTATATATAGACTTTGAATTTTATGTATTTTATGTGTAGTATTCTGGAGAGCAAACCCTAGTTCTTTCATAGTCCGAACTTGGGCAGTATTTTAGGGTTCCAAACCCTTCTTTACACTCAAAGATAAGTTTGTTAATCCATTATATCACCATGTTTATCCTATGTTCAATTGTTTGTGTGTGTTCATGCTTATCTATCATGCGTAGCAAAATTATTATTGTGTTTGCTTAGATATATGAAACCTAGTTGTTGATTATTGTTAGGTTGTCTCTTGTTTTAATTGGTTGACGCTAGAGTAAGGAAAACTTTCTTCTTTAATTGTTGCAAGCTTGAATGTCCTAAATAGCACAAAGCTTGAGAGTGCACTTGATCCATCGTTGTGTTTATTGGATGAGTTGTAGCTTTAGGATAATAGAGTATTCGGGGAAGACACTACAGTACTTAGCGATCCCGGATAGTCTAGAGGAGAGTTACAATTCATAGAACTAGGGAATTAGGCACCCCCTATGACTAATACGAAATACAACGCACCAATTAGAATGAGGATGTGACAATTCAACCGACCAATAAAAGATAACTAGGGAGTAAGAACATCTAAGTAAACTCGCTTTTAATTATCATAAGAAACATAACCAATCAATCCATAGGTTATTTTCTTCTTTTCATTAGTTAATTAGTTTTTAAATTTTATTGTTAAGTAGTTAAAAGTGGTAGAAGTACCACCCCCCACTCCTAAACCCCGAGATTTTTACTTGTTTTCTAAAAATCTATAAAAAGCTAAAAAGAATCACCGTCAACCTCACCTTCTCGTCATACATCTCTACTAGCATCTTTATTCCCCTAGATAATGATCAACCCCATGGGCCTAACCATACTACACTGCAACGATTAGGTACACTGCCTAGAGGGTTGTAAAGATTGCTTGTAGAAAAGGAAGTCTTTCGACCCCGAACCTGCACATCAAGTTTTTGGCGCCATTGCCGGGGAATAGAATTGCTAATTATTTTTCTATCTCGATTAGGTCTACTCACTTGATTCCTATCAAGTAAACTTTTTTTTCCTTTTTCTTAGCTTTCTTGTAGTCTATCTCTCTTCTTTGTGCTTTTTTTCGTAGATCTCATCACTTTCCATGATTCACATCTTTTTCCATAAGAACTTTACACTGCCCGCTCCAATCCCTGATATGGAGAATGCGAATCCACCCAATCTCTCACCCGTTCATCACTTTGGTAATCACCTAGGGCATAATGAAATAAATTGGAAACCTTATAGTCCTTTTTATGATTCGGATTCCGATGAGAAATTTAATGATGTGAAGGCACGAGACGACGGGGAAGTCATCGATGGAGTTAGGATTGAGATGTAAGAAGATCTCTCTCAAAGTTTTGACCCTAGGTGTAGAATTGAGAAAGATAGTCATTTTAACATGCAGTTCCCTTGTAAAAATAGGATTTGAAAGTTTTGATGCTTACTAGAATTCATTCTTACCTTTAAACTTAATCTCAAGGAATTTACACTATAAAATTAAGGTAAACGAGTTAGTTTGTCAAGGGAACAATGTTGTTAATGCGGTCACTCATTTGCACGTGTTTGTTGGAAGTTTTGCTTATTTGGTAGAATTACATTCTCTAATGAAGTTGAGGATTTTGTCTATCAAATGCCTCGTATACACACCCTAGGTTTAAACATAAATATATCGAGGCATGTAATCGAATGGCTCTATTTCATTACTTAGTGAAAAGACAAGCAAAGGGACTTAGACATTCTTATGAGAAAAATGAGAGATATTATAAAATGTCTAGAGTTAGGAGAAGATTATAAGAAAGATCAAAGAACATTATAGTGGCTTAAATATGGGAACATGAGCGTGCATGAGATGACGTAGGGTATGACTTCAATTATAGCTACAAGACTCATAAATAAAGAAAAACACTTCTTGGGAGGCAACTCATGTTTAATTGTTTGCATGTTTCTCTTTCATCTTTTTTTGTGTGTTTCATATATCTTTTTCATTATTGTTTAATTCTCATGTTTATTTTGTGAAAATGGTTTATTTTGATTTTAACCTCGTCTTAATTGCATATAAATGTATTTTACAAAAAGATAAGTGTAGGGAAGATCACATATGTTTTTAGAACTTGCATGAACATGGGATTAACAATAACTAAAATTGTATATATTTGTGTGTTTGTTAGAGTCAAATGCTTGTATCGAGTCATAATATATGTTTTGCAGGAATTTAATTTTTCTAGAAAACGCACTCCATCATTGTCTTCCTCATCACCCTCATTTTCACCAATGGATAGTGGTACTTGTAGTTCTTTTTACGTGGAGCAAGATTTTTCAAGGAGGTCCACACATAGCCTTGCATTTCCGTGTACATGGAAGGTTCAAAGGACCATATTTGAGTCCCAGATGGATTCTCGGTGACAAATTATTACAAGATACACGAAATAATTTAATAAATTAATCAGAGACAATTTTCGAGTTAGGAACAAACGACAACAGAACTCTGTTTCATTGTGCACTTAAAGAATATAGTTTTGGATGTTTTAGCTTTGGTCCGATATCTTTTGACTCGGTTTAAAGTGTCAAAACATCGTTATTGGATCAAGTAGCGGTTTTCTGGTCTATTTCTGCATTTAAAGAGAAACACATAGACTAAGTTCTTTGTACGGAGCAATTCATTTTATTTATTCTTGTTCATCCAAGAAATAGATCAAAGGTTCTTTGAAAATTCCCTAATCATACTCATGTTGGCCAATTATGATAATCACAAAGAAATGCAATTGCTTAGCTAAGCATGTCATGGGAAACCTTGTATTGATTCCGATTCCACAATGTCAAGTGCACAAATTTACAGCTAAGATCATAGCAATCAAAAGCGATTATTAAATTTATGTAATCTGTATCTTAAAGAAAACATAAACATTAATTAGTTATAAACAAGAAAATTAACAACTTAGCCATGTATGAAATGAGCAAACGACCATCTCTTATGGTAAGTTGTTATCTGTTATTTGTTTGAATAAGTTTCAGGCTCTATGCTCTTTTTGTAGAAATAGCAACTCATTATTAATTGGACCAGGAATTAGATCGGATGGCATACTTGTATGCTAATGGATATAACATGTAAAATGGATGTTACTTTAATGAGAACAAGAATGGAAACGGATGTTAATTTAATGAGAACAAGAATGGAAACGGGCGAGTGATCAGCTTTTGCAATGCATGTTTCATGTATATATATGATATAAGGTCGGTGATAAGGTTTTAAATGTACCTTTTTGAGGGTCGCTTAAGCCCTTATTTGATCACTTTTGTATTCGTTATTACTTAATATCATTTCTTTTCACTTTTAGGTATCTTGAAGGAAAATCTTTGGAATGACACTTATTCGGAGAAAAAGGCGCGAATATCTGAAGAAAATGGCCAAAGTCAAGAATCGAGACACTCAGTGCAAAAACTAAAGGGGACGCGCCAGTGTTATCTCTGACGCCATCGCATCACTTTTGTGACGGCTCAGAGCCAAATTCCTTATTTACAAGTGACGGTGTCGTTTTAAAAGAGTAGGTCGTCGCAACTCGTGACGGCCTAGATTTGATCCGACGAAGTCGAGATCGAAGGGACGGCACAAGCATACGGTGTGCCGACGCAAGACTAACGTGGCCAAGACAAAACCCTAATAACGGTGACCGATCGGTCGTAAATCAAAGGTGACGCTGTCGATATATAGTCTTATATATAGAATCAATTTTTTAGTTTTCAAAGTGTGTAGTCTTTTGGAGTAAAACCTAAATCGAACCAAGGCATGTTGTACAAGATTTAGGGTTCCAAACCCTATCTTACATCAAGATAAGTGTTTTACTTCATTAATTTAATTATGTCTTCAATTACTTGTGTGTATGCTCGCATGTTCCCCATGTCCGGCTAATTTACTTGTGTGTTTGCTTTGAAATATGAAACTTAATTATTGAATATTGATTGGTTGTCTCTTATCTTAATTGTTAATGATCTAGTAATGCGATAGGTCATCCGTTGTGTAGTTAATGCTTGATTAATCATTGTGAACATTAGTTTATAATAGCTAGAGTTGTTGTAGGCTAAACCATCCGAATAGTACCTTAGAGTTAAAGTTTATAAATCCTAGAGATTTTGTAGGCCCTTTGGTAGTTTCAAAGAGTTAGGGATAAACGCATAACTCTCGACCTTAGACACACAACGCGATTAAGAATAAGGACGTGATAATTCAACCATCAATAGGAGATAATTAAGGAGTAATAAAACCTAAGTAAACACATCTTTAAATCACCATACGAGCACACAATAATTAGACATAGACTACATACACCACTAGATTAGACGATTAGATAAGTAGAGTAATCAGAGAAATACCAACCCCAAATCCAAACCCCGAGATTCGCACCTTTCCATTTCCTAAAAACATAAAAGATAAAAAATCTTCCTCAACCCCAACCTTTGCATAGTAACTTCTCACTAGCATTCCTATTCCCTAGAGAACGATATCAATCCCCGTGGCTTACCCTAATACTACACTACAACGATTAGGTTCATCGCTTGGGTGTTGAAAAACTTGCTCGACTAAAAGGAAGTTCCTTTGACCTCGAACGACGCGTGTAGCGTTATCAAGTTTTTGGCGCCGCTGCCGGGGAATAGAATAGCTAGTTAGATTTCCACCTCGTTTGGGTTCCCTTGCTTGATTCCTATAAAGTAAGCTTTTTTCTCATTTTTAGCTTTCTCGTAGTCTATCCCCCTTCTTCGTGACCTTTGTTAGTAACCCCATCATGGAAGGTGATAACCAACCACCATTCATCAACCTACCACCAAATGACCCGCCAACAGGCCGTACTCTTGGTGAATACTCGAGACCAAGCCACCTAGGCTATAGGAACACCATTGAGCTTCCCGACCAAGCCCAAATTACGGCCCTGCGATCCGACACCATCCGGTTGGTGCAAAATGGATGTGCATTCCATGGACTTCGTTCAAGATCCTAATCAAGATCTTAAGGATTTCCTTAAAATTGTCGATTCCATCGACCTCGATGCTACTACTCGGGAGACCACGCATCTGCGCCTCTTCCAATTCTTTCTACATGACCAAGCTAGTAATTGTCTTGAGCAACTTCCCACGGCTCCATCTCAAGTTGGGATGATCTCACCTCTCGCTTCCTTGCTCAATTTTTCCCACCGGGAGAACCACTAAGCTTAGGAATGATATCTTGATGTTCCAACAACGCCAAGGTGAATCTCTCTGAAGCATGGACTCGATTCAAGGACTTACTTCATAAAGTCCCTCATCACGGTATTGATCTTTGGCTCCAAGTCCAACTCTTCTATGATCATGTCAACTTCCCCACCAACCGACCCATTGACCAAGCGACCAGTGGAAAACTTAGTGATCTCACCGTGGAAGAATCATGGGGTATAATAGAGGACCTTGCTCTCTATGACAACGAAAGTTGGAATGACCCAAGTGAGTTGCCCAAAATCGTTAAGGCAATCTCCTTGCCTCTCATTGACTCACAACCTCCCGACCGTAGGATGCTCAAACTTGAAGATCAAGTTAAATTCCTAATGAGCTCCCTACGAAAATCCTAAGTCTTCACGCCATGTGAACAAAGTTTCTTCTCGTGTGAGCCGTATAGTGCTCCTCATAACACGCAAGACTTGCACCTAACTCCCCGAACAAGCTTCCGTTGACTACGCATCCTCACAGACAATGGAACGGGAGGAAGATTCCCTACAACACCCGGACCTAGGACTCTAATGACGATCGAGAAACATGGAAGGGCAAGCCTGATCGTTATTGGGGACAAACCAAAGAATTCACTTCCAATGATTTCTCATGGCCCCATCTTACGCCCTAACCAACAAAATATTGAAGGATGTTGCAACACCTAGTCGCATCCCAAGAAGCTCAATAGCTAAGCTCTCGGACCCTTTTAACCAACAATGCCGAGATGGATAGGAAGATAGATAACCTCTTGAAAGCCATGACCAATAGTGATAGGAAGGTTAATGCTATCTCAACTCCCGAACCTTCCGTGTGAGATTAAGGACCCAAGTAAGTTAGCTAAGCACGCTCAATTCGTCAATACTATCGCTTTAGTGGAACCTAATAGAACAAATGATGAAGCGAACCATGACACGATACTTGAGGTTAGTGAAACACCGATGAATGAAACAACCGAGGAAGTAGATGAAATAGACAATGACTATTTCAATAAGTTTCCTACGGAAGAAGAACTATCTCGCCACCCTCACTTAGTACGTGACCTCCGTCACATGTATGTTAGGAAGAGCCCTAGGATCAAGTTTGGGAACCCTTGGAATCTTAACATACCATGTTGCATAGGACACCTTTTCGTGGCAAAGGCCTACATTGACCGCAAGTCTCCAATAAAGATCATGACTAGCACCTACTATAATTGGGTAATGAAGAAGCCTATCCTAACTAGGCAAGATCCCGATAATCCTAGGGTTAGTTGCAATTCTCTTGGTAGAGTTAAGGGATTGCCCGTCTATGTAGGTGGTTTCACATTTCCTACGGATTTCATAATTGTGGATGATATTAGTACGACCATAGATCCTAGCTTGTCCCACGTTATTCTAGGAAAACCTTTCATAGAAAACACCGGGATGACTTATGATCCCTCATTAGGAATAGTGTGATTCAAGGATGAGACCGATGATGTAGCTTACCAAATGCCGTTTAAGATTGAGAAGTTTTCATCACTCTCCAATGATGAAAAGGAACTTAAACTATCGGTCTATTATAGGAATGAGGAGGATAAGGAGAAAGGAGTAGATTATGTTATGGCCAAGATTTTCGGATTCTATAAGGATTGCACGAACTTAGGACCGAATATAGAACCGATTGGGGAGAGGAAGATCTTAGAAAGGTGCATCATAGGGTACTTTTACAACATGGAATCCCCAATAGAGACCGTCATAAGGAAGAAGGTGACGGTAATAAAGTCACGTAGGGCACGACTACGAGTCTAGCTACAAGACTCATAAATAAAGAAAAGCGCCGTGGGAGGCACCCATGCTTAATTGTTTGCTTTTTGTGTCATATATCTTTTATTGATTGTTTATTCTCATGTTTAAATTTGTAAAAATGCTTTATTTTGTCTTTAACCTCGTCTTAATTACATACAAAGGTATTTTACATAAGGGATAAGTGTAGGGAGGATTACACACGTTTTCAAAAGAAACGTAAACATGAGAATTTCAATTAATTAAAAGATATACATGTGTGTTTGTTTAAGTCAAATGCTTGTATCGAGTCATAATGGATGTTTTGCGTGAAATTTTTCCGATTCTAAAGATGTAAATTTTTCTAATTTTTCCGTAAAATTGCAGACCGCTTTTGTCAGATCGCAACTCGACGGCGTCGGAAGGAGCAAAAATAATCGATTACTTTTTCTCGTTTTCGAGCTACTTATAATTTTTGGAATTTTCCGGTCTTAATTTTCCGAAATTCTATAAACATCCATTCCACAAGCATTATATCCTAGTTTAGTAGAGTCCTATATATATTATTACCACGATTTTACGCAAATGTTTCGCTTGTTTTCTTCAAGTGTGCGTGTTTAATTTATCAAGAAGAAGATACATAAGATGAGAAGGAGCTTTTAACGCAAACGTTCTTCTTAAAGAATGTAACCACCACTTTACACGGATCCTACCGAGCTAATCGGGGAGTACTAGTTTCTTTTATCTTTTATTACCTTCCATTATCATAACTTTGATATTTTCGGGAACATTGGGGACAATGTTCAAGTGTAGGGAGGAAAATAAACGGAACTCGAAACTATGCTTATCCTTGAATGTTTGCTTTGTCCAATTGCATTTGTGTAATAAACCATGAGAAATATCGGTTTGGGTAATTTTGGCACCAAATTTAAAATTTTTCATGACATATAGGAGTGGGCCATTAGTCTTAACAAAGCGTCTCATGGATAGGAAGTTATATGACTAGCACAAAAGAACCCTTTACCACTTAAATTCCACCCAAAATGTGAGGATCACCCGTAGATTAGTAGGAATTAAAGCATTCATCTTTAATGCTTAGAGTGTGAACCGGTAGTATAATAGATTCTAGAACTTGTTTTGTGATGCATCCCGAGATCGCTAGTAAGACTACACTTGTGTAGTTAGGAATAACTAAATGATAAGAGGCATTAGGATAACCCTTGTTTAATACCCGTAATATAATTACTTCTTCCACATCGGTTGAGTAATTCCCCACACCTTGCGTTGTACTCATCTTTAGTACACGATACCCTAGTTAACCCCTCGAGCCTATCCTTTTGCGGTTCTCGTGATGTTTGGTTTTCCGAATATCAATGAAGAGCATTGTTTACACCCCACCCCAAATGTACACCCAAATCGCCTTAGCCTACCTTGTATGCACTCACTTTTAGTGCATTATTGTTATCACACTAAACCCTTAGTTCAATTATCTAGTTGCTTGTATAAGTTGCTAAGTCGAGTCATATCCTTTGTACACAGTTTTGGGACGATTGGGACTCATGGGAAAAGTTAAAGTTTATGAAATGACGAGAAGGGAACGTTAAATTCAAATTCTCTTTATTTGCATAATAATGTACTCCAAGTGTTTTGATCATTTCAATTCGGGTCAAATTAGTGTTAGAGTATTAAAAACTCAAGTATAGGGATGTGCCTATAAATCCTCATCATTTTGATGTTATCATAGAGGATGGTAGAGTAAAGTGTATAAAAGATATAAAATATATATATATATATATATATATATATATATATATATATATATATATATATATATATATATATATATATATATATATATATATATATATATATATATATATATATATATATATATATATATATATATATATATATAATCGAAAAAATAGAAAAGAGAAAAGAAAAAAATAGAGTGTTGAAAAAAATGTTGGATCGATATACTTTAATCAAACTAACTTAACTAGCTTGTTAAGGTTTAATAACCTCGGATAAATCCTAAGTTATTAACAAAGAAACATTGAGCAATCTTTATCAAGTACGCGAATTTACTTAACAAAGCTAAGAAGAATAACTTTATTATAAACTCTAAATCGCTTATTATGCGATACTCTAATACAACTCTAAGATAATCGAACTTTTCTCTAAAACACTAATTCAGTAAACTCTAAAACTCTTTTCTAAAATCGTGCGCCTAATGCCAATCTAGGAGTCCTTTTATAGGCTCAAGGATATCCTAGTCGGTTTACAATTGATAACCTTGTACGACAAGTAATCTAAACATGGAATACAATACTTTCCATAAACGAATATAATAGCTTTGTTTGTTCTAGCAAGACTTTGACTTCATCTTGCAAAGATTTTGACTCTGTCTTTAGCAAGACTTTGATTCTTTGACTTCTTCCAAGATTTTGTTTTACAAGACTTTCATATCTTCAAGACTTTGATATCTTCAAGACTTTCATATCCCAACAAAAAACATATGGGCTACCATCTTACATCTATCTTTTTATTTATGTTTGTTTGTTTCAGTTATCTAGAGTTTAGAGTGTCGAGCCTTGGCTTAGCAACGCCATTCTTCGTATGCTTGTAACATAAAGATTTTTGACTTGCCACCACTAAATAGCCTATCTCACCAAACCCTTTGTTTCCCTACCGTAAGCCTAACATTACAACCCTTTAAAAGACCTCTTTGATAGTCTTTCCTAGGTGCTTACGCCAAAGCGATGGAGGTTTGATCTAGTCTCAAGCCTATGGTAATCTATGTACTAGGACCGGTTAATGAGTATTTATCTTCCATTTCTAACTTGTTATATTTCATATACACCCGAGAGATGTGAGTATCCAAACACCCCATGTGAGGTGCTAGTATGTAATTTCCGTGCTTGTTATGACTTTTGCGGGACTTATATGTGTTGTGGATTGTTCTAAACCAATGCTTCATGACCCCTAACTTATAAATTAATTGGCTAAAAGCACATTTGCTTGAGGACAAGCAAATACCAAGTGTAGGGATATTTGATAAGGTTTTAAAATGTACCTTTTTGAGGGGTCGTTTAAGCCCTTATTTGATCACTTTGTATCCGTTATTACTTAATATCATTCCTTTTCACTTTTTAGGTATCTTGAAGGCAAAATCTTGGAATGACACTTATTCGGACGAAAAGGCACAAATATATCAAGAAAATGGCCAAAGTCAAGAATCGAGACACTAAGGTCGAGCGAAGGGGCACATGCGTCGGTGTTATCTGCGACGCCGTCGCATCACTTTGTGACGACTCGAAGAGCGA
Organism: Chrysanthemum lavandulifolium; assembly: GCA_022545495.1. NCBI lineage: Eukaryota > Viridiplantae > Streptophyta > Magnoliopsida > Asterales > Asteraceae > Chrysanthemum > Chrysanthemum lavandulifolium. The sequence continues at coordinate 200,707,786 of CM040246.1, read as the reverse complement.
TTGCTTATTTACAAGTGACGGTGTCGGGGTTTTAAAGAGAGGTCGTCGCAACTCGCACGGCCTAGATTTGATCCAGACGACGTCGGAGACCAAGGGACGGCGTCGCAAGAATAAGGTGACGCGTCACAAGAATAAGGTGACGTCGTCGCAAGACTAACGTGGCAAGACAAAACCCTAATAACGGCGACTCCGACGGCCGAAATCAAAGGGGACGCCACGCATATGTAATATTATATATAGAATCCAAATTTTTAGTTTTCAGTGTGTAGTCTTTTGGAGTAAAAACCTAAACCGAACCAAGGTTGTCTTGTACAAGATTTTAGGTTCCAAACCCTATCTTTGTTAGGAACCTGAAATTCCATAAGTAAAGTATCGGTCACCCCAAATATTATCTAGCATAAGTTAGCTCGTAGACTTGTAGTTATTTATGTTATTTAGTAGTTAATTAGTTAGTTTGTTGCGTAGTTTAGTTTAGTGCAACACCGTGGAGGAAGGACGGGTCTTTACCCACTTGTATCCACGATCCACATCCGATAGAAGGACGGTATGTTTGTAACTATAAATACCCTTCTATCCATGGAAGGGTGGTGCTTTCAATCTAACCTTTACATTTTATTGAAGCAAGTCTCTAGCTTGAACACCCATCTCTCTACCTTCTCTCTCTAAAATGTCTAACATGTATTTTGATCATCCAAGACCACCCGAATCATCAAACACAATAATTTTATCGATCCTACAATTGGTACCAGAGCCAAGGTTATTGTGTTATGTTGATTTGTGTGGGTTTCGTACCATGGTTATTGTGTTTCATTGATGTATGTTGGTTCGTTATCATGTTTAAGCTATTGTCACACCGCTTTTATTGTCCGTAATTTTATTCATTGTATTGTGGTCAACTGTTTTGACTGCTTTATTGTATTTTTTTGGTTCAAAAGTCATGGAGTATTTGTACACATCTATTTTTTGTGTCTAAATTTTATGTCCAAACAGTCTTTCATGACTTTTGTTACCAATGTCTGAAGGTCTCTTGTGGTCAAACTAGTCATTGTCTTGGTCAAATTGGGTAAACATTTATTTCATAGCAGTTTTCTGGGCTTTTATGAACATGGTCGGAATCTTGGTCGGAAAACTCATCGGAAAACTCAAAACTCATCGGTTTGTTATGAATATTGTCAGAATTCCAACCTAGCGACTTAACCTAGCGATTTGGACTTACATAGCGACTTGTCATGTAAAAAGTGGCAGTTTGACTTTTGGGTCAAACTGGTAGCGATTTGAGTAAGGTAGCTACTTGTTATTTAACAAGTAGCGAGTTCTGTTTTGATGGGTAGCGACTAGACTCCTAATGATGTAGCAACTTAGGTTAGCGACTTGACACATGATTTTTGCTAGCGACTTGAAAGAAAAATGATGAAGAAGAATGACTAGTAGACCTCGACCACAATATCACATACCCAATACCAAATACAAACTCGTGACCTCAGGTTAACCATCATCGATCCTCAACATACAAAATCAAGACTCGTTATTAATTGAAAAACAAATGATCTCAGATTCATGCTACATTATTTCTCAATCGATTTTCAGATCCAATCACAAGACAACATCATTGATCATTAAACTCTTAACGAAAATAATTTATACAAGAATTTTGTGATGGTAAAACTCATCTTGATGTCCGAATATAAAAGTAAGATAATATCAATCAAGATACCATCATCCTTTGATTCGTTAATAATGATACCATAGGCGTAATGAATATCAAAACATATTTTGCCTACCTGCTTCTCATCGTTGTGAGATCATGATGCCATATCACTTACTCGAGCCATCCCTGTGGCAAGCAATGGGTGATGATACTAATAGATGTGAGACCACGGTTATTTATGGTTCGGATGAATGATAAACTTGAGGAGTTGTTTCTATAAAACTCTTTTGATGAGGTACAACTGGATTTATTAGGAGTGTATTGATAGATATCTTATGAGGCATTTTGATAGAATGATAAGGGAGGAGTTCTGTTTTGATTAGGGTGTGAGGATTTTTAGGATATGAGGCGGATGATAAATATTTTAGGGTTACTAAGTTTTTGGCTTATGTGAGATTTTGTATGTGTTAAATACCCGTGGGATTAGGGCGGTTTGTGCTTAATGGATCGGATATGATGGTCCTTGTAGAAGTGATTTCATGGGCCGTGTAATATACTACTGTCTTGAGCTAATTCATGGACCAATGTTTTAGCTGGGATTAAGTAGTATATTATGAATTATTAATCAACTTAATACACGATCTGTACTCAAGTATTACATCTCCATAAAACAATTATTTTAAAAATGGTGAAATATATTATCACGTAATATACTTTGAGTTGGGTTGGATTCGTTTAACATGGGCCTCGTGTGTTCTACATTTGTGAAATGGGCCTAGATTCATTTACGGGTATCACTTGATAACTGGTAGTATTCTTATTTGTGAGAAGCGACATCAATGTTATGTTTGGTCATTAACTTTCAACGGATGATGTTGGTTTATGGCTAATGTTGGTATTTCTCTTTGCTAAATGGATGAGACTTGATGATGAGATCTGTTAATTGAGATGTAAGTTAATTGAGATTTGTTGAGATGATGAGATTTGGTTATGTGGATTGGTACTTTGGGTTATACATTTTCACGGAGATTATTGTCACGGCTTGAATTAATGATTGAACAAAACTGACTACGGGGTTGTGTGTGTTCGGTATTTCTTATTTGGATTTGAAGTGAGGTTTTCCGGGCGTGTTTATTTATTTCATCTTCCTTCTTTCTACCCTTATACGAAGATGACTTGTTTGGGCGTTTATTGAGTGTGATAAAGACTTGGATATTTAGGTACGGGTGTGATTCTTTCGCTTAACCCACAACGTAACTATCACTTGGTGTCTCACTCGGTTGAGAATGTCAAGAGGTTTTGTACATTGGGTACACGATTTCTTTTTCACGAGAATATTTGTACAAGTTTAAGTAACAACTGGGAATTTTACTTCATGCTCAAGTTTGGCATATCGGGCTTACTTCACCTTGTTGTCACCGCAATAGCCGATCGATTGCGTGAATGATGTGTTTACCAAAGTGATTATTGGATGGTTGAGGATATTGTTGATGTTGGATATTGAACCACCGATGAACCGCGCGATGTTCCCTAAAATGATATTCACCAAAACCAAAATTGTCATAACACATTCAAGCCGATGTTGTTTGCGGTTTAGTCTTGATTTTGTAAAATCGCGAAAGAACCTATTTCGGTTTAAATCATAGACTTGTAAAATCCCGTGACAATGGAAACATCCTGGTAATAGTAAAGTGCATTTTCGGATCTATCTTACGGTTTATTCTTGGTTTTGTAAAATCCCTCGAAAGAAACTATTTCTCGGTTTAAACCATGGAATTGTAAAATCCCGTAATGATGGAACCATCTTGGAGAAAAGGAAAGTGTATTTCGAGGTCTTATTTGATGTCGGTGCTATGGTTTCTATCAAGAAGGGATAAAAGGTGTACTTCATGAATTGGGTGTGTGTTTGGGTTGTCTTCATGGCAATTTGGTTACTACAAGGTTTTACGGGTTATGTGCTTTCAACCATGGTCGGATGAAAACCATTATCATAGTTCACTTTAAACGCCAAAGGAGGCTAGATTTGAGCAAGTTAACGGATGATGTGACAATGACGTTAATTCAAGATTATTTATTTGAGGTTGAAGTGAATTATCACGGGCGAGTGTACTTAGTATCACAAGGTATCGGGGATGGTTCGATGAAGATTCTTCATGATCCTTGTTCGAGCTTATTATCATAAACGAAGACTTGAAATCTATTTATTGTTGGGTGTCTTTTATCTTTTCTTTTACCACTTGGGAATTGGGCTCATACCACCACAAAATAACTATCACTTTAAGGAGTTACGTTGTAGTGCTCGGTGTCACATTAAATTGTGGATTTTCAAGAGGTAATGTCGTCTTATACTTTATGGTTGGTTGGTTGAAGAGTATAGAGTACATAGAGTACTTAGAGATGCTAATGGAAATCGACACCGCTTTTGTTACATATGTGCAAGTTTAAGTCACGAGTTCAAGTTAGTTTACTTCACGGTCAAATTCATCATATTGGGTTTTCTCTAAATTTGTCACAACAAAGAGCCTCTTGAATGATAATGGGTTGATTACATGTTTTGCTAAGAGAGTCGAAAGAGAGAGATAATGGCGTCTGCTCACATCGGTTCGGGCCTCGACTTCATCATGATGACGTATGAACACATCGGTTCATGCCTCGTACTAAAGAAAAGAAAAGTGTACGTGTCAAGGCGCTTTATATTCAAGAAGAGAAATCTTCTTATTATGACCATTCTCATCAACATGCATCATACTTTTCCACGTGCTTGGTCATTAAGTGAACCGGCTACCATTGATTGTTTTCTTATTCAACTTGCTCTACTATAAGGACGATGGCGACATCATGTGCTAATTTTGCGAGGAGAAGTGTGAATAGAATAGATTTGGATGATTTCATTTATTTAGTCAAGAATGGCAACTTCGCCCGCAATTCTTGAGGGGAAGAAGTATGATAATTCGCATGGTTGATTGTTATCTCGAGAATAAATGGTCAAACGGCTCCAAACTCATGTAAGAACCGAGCTTCTTATCGTGTCATCTTCACATGATGTTTCTTCTATGAGCACTGGTTGACATCTTCTCACGGATTGATGAGTTTATCGACAAAGTGCTTAGGTTAATGCTTCACGTACACATCAACATGATGATTCGAACAATCTCTCTGTTCTTGTTTGATGTGATTGGTAGTTTGGTGTTACCATCTCGTGTGTTCGCTATGGCCCGATTGTCGATTTCCTTGATGAACATCTTTCTGTTCGTGTTTGATTGGGAGGGATTTTAGTTAAGCGATTTGCAAGATGTAAGTTGATTGGGATGCTTTTGGTGATGTTCTTGTTTTGATGAGATGAAGATGTTAACTATCTATTCCCCAAGTTGGACAATCTTTAAGAAGGTCGAGTCTACATCGGTTCTACATTTTCGCTATATGTTAGAAGACAAAGACGTGTTGCATTTGATTATTCAAAGACTTCTTCTTAACTGGGCATTTATCAATCGATTGTCGGTTTAAGGAGAGCACTAATTGGGAGGTGAAATGTCCGATTTAATCCCCAATTAGACTTGCTCACATTACGCTTGAGAAGTTGATTCTCACAAAGACTTCAAGCTATCTTCTCAACAGATTTCATGTTTTGGGCTTATAATATGTTGTTGATTCTCAAGTGTCAAAACCAAATGAGGGGAAGGAGACACGTATCAAACGCGAGTAAACTTGATAAACTTAATACTTCTAAGTAATTGAAGATATCCCGGAAGACAAATGTTATTACCGCAGAGAAACTCAAGGTTTGACTAATGGCGAGTAAACTTGATGAACTTAATTCTTCTAAGTGATTATATCCCGGGAAGACAAATGTCATGACCGCAGAGAAACTCAAGGTTTTACTCATCAAGGCGTTTAGTGTTCATATTCCAACTATGTGGGAGAAGTGATGTTAGAGAAAGTTTCGAGAAGATATAAGAGGTAATACAAGTGTGTGATGATCTCGATGTTATCGCAATCATCGGGAGAGAATTGTATACATTAGGGGCGCTCGGTGTCTTACTTGAGGGCTTAATCGGTGATTGGAGATATAATCACTTATTCGAGTTGACATCCGCAGAGATTGTCATCCGTAGAGATAATCAATGATTCGCCTGCTTCTTCAATGTTATCGCTTGTTCTCTCTTTGGGGAATGTGTGTGCTTGGTCCTTGAGCTTCATACACGATCATCGAAGAAAGCCATTATTTACCACAAACATTGGGGAGGTGTTTTCTCTCGGGGCATGATGTGTATTCGGGAGAGTTCTTGGATATTGGTGTACTTGGTTCTTAAGCTTCATACACGTTCATCGGGGAAGAAAAATGTGAACATGAGAAGGTGTTCTTCATTCCCTCATGAAGTGTATTCGGGAGAGTTCTTGAGCATTATACTAAGAGATCGATTTGCATCAATTCATCTACTTGGGGAAGTGTTCTCTTGACACCTTTGGAATGGTTTGCTTGAGACTTGAGAGAATGAAATTTGAGAAGAGTTATTTATGTGTGGGATGATACGTTCGTTTCACTTATTGATGATATAACCCGAACCAAGAATCTCGATTTTCGCTCTTAAAAGGAGCAATGGATTTATGATAATGGTGTGCTTCTTTGTGCACACAGCTAAGGCAAGCTTGAAATAGAGCTTGAATCTGCTCATCTAATGGATTTTCGGTTTGGGGGAAGTCGCCAAAGTCTCACTTTTAGATGGTTCAATTCTCTCATCTCGGGAGCCCCTAAAGCTTTAGTGGTGAATGTTTAGAGATGATGACTTCATCTTCAGAACGGTGCTCGATATCCTTATCTCGGTACTCGTATCATCATCTTCTTAAACTATATCATCTAATCTATCTTTATAAATATTTATCGGAAAAACAAAATACAAAATATAAAACCAAAGAAAAGAAAATAGAAAAATATAAAACCTTCAAAACCCATAAAATCGGAAAATTAAAAATACCAATGTTTTCTCAAGACATGTCTTACGGTATCGATAACATCTGCGGTCTTAGAAATGTCATTCAATAATGGCACAGGACCATAGATGAAGTTCGACGAGGAGATGTAAATATTCTTTTCAAAACATGTCTAAAATTATGGCTTGCGATTACTTGATTGTAACTTGTGCCTAAAACCACGGCTTGCTATTACTTCGATAGCAACCGTTTTCAAAGAAGGAAAGTGCTACACTTAAATGATTTTCACAAAATTTGCACTTATCCAAAAAAAAACTATTTGAGGAAAGTATGTCAAGGATGCTATTCCTACACAACTATTTTAAATCTAAAATTCTTGAGAAAAAATATTTGTTGTTTTCAAAAGTGGTGCTAAATGAGTTACTTGAAAATCTGTTAGATATAGGATTTCACAAACACATTAAATCATAATTATGTGGGCGTTCAAGTAAGTTTAGAGAAAAGGAGATGTTCTAGTAAGAGAAAACTTATGGAAGGTTAGATTCAAGTGAACATTCAACCTACACCTTGCAAAGTAGAGGTATTTATAGGTTACATACAAAACGACCTCTGACGGCACGTGGATCGTGTATGATGGGTAAAGACCCGTCCTTCCTCCACGTGTTGCACTAGACTAAAACTAAGCTAATAACATACTAACTATAAACATAATAAATGATATGTCTACGAGCTAACTTAAGCTAGATTATACTTGGGGTGACCGATGCTTCACAATAGAGTTTCCAATTCCTAACAATCTCCCCTGAGGAGGTCACCCCATGAATTACATTGTGAATCCTAGCATTCTAATAGATCTTTGGTCTTGAGCTCAAGACTTCTCATCATCAAAGTATTCAAACTATGTGCTTCGCGGAGATTTTATCATTGTTCAACTACAATGTATGTATCGTGAAGGTTATTGGTGATCCACATTGATGACCTTTGAGCATAACAAGAGATCATCAGCCATATTAAATCTCAGCATCACCCATTATTGTGTTGCCAAGATATGATGTTGTGACATTTGGATCGACATGCTCATATTACGGATCATGATTTCTTCTTATCGGTGGCGGAAGCTTTCGTTGATTCATGATATTGGCGCGAGCGTAAGCATGGAGTGAAAATATCGAGTCATTGATGCACTAATCATGATTTACGTAGAGATGAATGAGTTGTGTGAGCATGCGGCTATGGATTGACCGCTTCATTACGATCGTCGCAAACGTCGGGCGACTCGCATACAACGATTAGTAACAAAACGCATCGAAAGTGTCTTTGATCACTTCGTTGAATTGAGGTACACGGACCACGGTTCCCCGATTGATCGATACATGTACCGCACGTGATCGGTATAATTCAAGAATTTCCTTGACGGGGTTTCGCAATGCTCTAGGTTGTTCTCAAACCGAACGTCTCAAAGAAGACAACACGGAGTGAGTGAACCAATAATTGAGATTCACCGATTGATAAAAGAGATTTGAAAAACAATCATGTATTTCTCGATAGAAATTGTTTTTGCAATACAACGAAGGTTTTAGTGAAAATCAATTATCAATCATAAACACTTTTTGATTTGAAATATTCAGACACGGTCGATGTGCTAATGAAACGAGTTTATAAGCACAACGACCGGTTTTCAAAGGTATCCGTCAATCCATAACTCGAACCGTGATTGATTCAAAAGATTGAATCGCCCATTGTTTCTGTTCGGTTGTCACTGGTTGATCTATTGAATAGATCTTACATGCCACCTACCGGGAGCTTGTTTGATGTTGGCTCCGTAGGCTTTCCATCTTCATTGTGAATATGTTTACATATCACTCGGATGTTCCGCAATACCACAAGGATAATGCGTAGGACTCATAAGATGTAATCTCTCTTCCACATTGTGTGAAGAAAGAGTCTTCATAGAAAGTGTCCTAATGAGATTTATTGATGATCTCGTGGCTCAAGACTCAATTGTGCATTTTGGTTCCTATCTTGGGAGACTGGGAGAGGGTCTCCTTCTTCAATATCAACAATCTCTAAGAGAAAGTCGATAGATTATGTAGGTTCCCAGTGAGATTGAAACAAGCCCTTTAAGAGGACCTTGAGTAGTTTGGGAAGTTGTAGTGTAGTCGTCCTTTGGGTCCATGACGCCTTGTCTTCAATACCGATGTTACCTTAGTAACCACCAAGAGCATATGTATTGAACCCGAGTTCGCCCTAAGGTTCAATTATTGGAGGGCTATTTATTTCACCCTTTTCACATTCAATTTTTTTCATTCTTCAACCCTTGATGCCACGAGACTTCATTACTAGAACCTTGTTGGGTTTAATCCAAGACTAGCTCTGTCTCAGTCCGCACTCTTCCCATTTCTCATTTTTCTCCTTTTTTTCAATGTACCTAAGGACTTCTACACTATCTAGTGGATTGTCCCAGGGTAGATCCCTCCGGTTCTGGCGGATCATGGGAACAAATACCTAACCTTATCATCCTTATGTCACCGTACATAACGTAAAGTTGGTTGGTCTATTTGGTATTGTTCATCTGCCATTGGAACCAGTTGAAAACCATTTGAAAAATCAATCAAGATACTTGTGATATAAAATCAAAGCATTTTGTATCTCAATTGTTTTGATATTTTAGAAATGCTCCCCCTCAACATATGCATATAATTTAGAAATTGTTTAGCACATGGAGGCAAGAGATCTTGGAATTTGTTAGATTAAGAATGAAAGGTCCAATCTTTTGATTAACATTTTCTAAAATGATCATCATCACTTCCCAATCAATTTGAGTAGATAACATTTTGAGGAAGGATGAGGTTTTCAAAGGTTTGCTCCCCCTTAATATGTGCCTCGAAGTTTAAAAGAGTTTTGCACATATTAGACGGAAGTTCTTTGAAGTACAACCATGATTACCAAGCATTTAGAAACCATTTATCACTCAATCAGGGTACCTTATATAAAAGCATGTAAAACTTTATACCCTGAAGGTTTAAATTTGTTTTGAAATGCTCCCCTTTGATATATGCTTCGAGATTCAAAAATTGTTTAGCACATATTAGAGAGCAGTATGCACTTTGAGACAAAAAATGGTCATCTTTTATCATCTTTCATATTTATATCACATTTTCTCCCCCGATCAAAAATTTCAAATCCTTTGAGACTTTGGATCTCAAGTGATTTAAATATGTATGAGACAAAAGTGTCCAATTTTATATGATTAGAAGCGGACAACACTGAAGTTCCCTTTATAGACACAAAGGGAAACCACAGTACATAACCTAACACTATTACATGCATTATATTTGTTCATGGTTTGTACACCACATATTACACATAAATAATGCGAAACAAAACTACTACGGAAGATATCTTCATTGATCCTTTGAGCGGTTTGTAATGACCATTACGAAGTCTACCACCCACAAAGCTTTCAAGGTTGCGATAGATCATTCTAGTCTTCAATCTTTGTCTGATTGCAGCAAGGAATGTTGAAACAAACAAAGACCTTGATAGATCTTGAGCTCGTGGATCGTTATGTATGCCTATGTAATCACAAGCACAATAAAAGACAATCTCTACTACTAATGTTTATCGTGGAATATAAACACAAGTAACAAATAACTAAGAACTTCTTGATCCTCTATGGATCTTTATATTAACTAAAAGCGAGTTTTTCCAATCGGTACATAAACCTTTCTAATGTGTTCCTTTTATAGATAAGGAACCTAAACAATATCGCTAAACCGTTTCCCAAGAAGCGTATAATCATAAACTAAATAAGATATACACAATCACTTCCTAATAAAGCTCATGTATATCCACACTAAATAAACTAAATACGGAATAGACACTTCGCAGTAAACAAACTAATCACTATTATACTTGGAAGATTATGTCTTCGAGAATCCACTTCACTTCAAGAGAAACACTTGGCATTAATATCGGCATAATCCAGGACTTTCACATAATTCCCAACAATCCTCCCTAAACCTGAATTTGACTTGTTAAGTTCAGTTTCTTGATAGATCTTCTGACATCGAGGATTGGACACGAACAATGAGAACAAAGAATCCAAAGAACATCTCTATGATGAAGAAACACTAAACTCCATATCTTTGCGGCAACAAATGACAAAAGGTACATCAAAAGCAGTTAGTTTCAAACTATTCTCATCACATCCGTGTGTTAACTCCTGTGAGAGGTGAATCATTGAAAATAAATGGATTTGATGTCTCTTTACCAATAGCCATCACCACTGGAGTAGCCATATGTTTGAGTTCGTAAACTATGGTACATCGATAACCATCCGATTTATTGGCAAACCAAAGAACCATATAAACGGATTTGAAATGTCTTTACCAGTAGTGCTTGCTCGGGACTAGTCAATTCATAGAATTGGTGAATTGAGAACCAAATATGGAATGCCTTGCCTTTACCACAATCCATATACTGTGGGCTAGCCAATTCTTGGATTCCAATCAGAATAAACCATGGTGAATTGAAAACCATACAAGACTCAAGAATGAAGCATGGGTGGTTGCATACCCTATGATTTTGAGCAAATCATTCTGACTATCAACCAGATTTGATATGTCTTTACCAAAGCAGTATCTTTGGACTAGCTAACTCTTTGACATACACAAAGTATATCGGTGAGTCAATAACCAAGAAAATATACAACAAACCTGGAATAAAAGTTAGATAAAACCAAAAACATATGTATATTTTTTTATTTTTATTTTTTTTTTATTTTTATTTTTTTTTAACTAAGAAATAAACAAAACAAATATTACAAACAAGATGAACCTCAAAGTGACATAAGTCGATTTTTAATCAAACCAACACATTGAGTAGCATGCGGTTCATCATTGCCAATGTAATTAGGAGACCATGTCAACTTGTGTCTCAAACAACTTTTCCATAAAAGTATCGGATAAAGGATAAAGCTTATCGATAGCATACACAAAATCATCCCACATGTAGTCTCGAGCTACATGAACACAAAGCAGAGGATAAAATCGCCAACTCTCGATCTCCCACTTATGAGAATTCTTCCAAATAGAATACCCTTTACCATTAGAAGAATAAGAATCAAACATAACACGAAGATCACCCAACGGATATAAACCAAACCACATTCTTGAATGAAACTTATAAATCTCGAATAACATGGTCATACAAAGACATCGCAAATCATGTCTAGTCACCAAATGAAGAATGTCTTTCAAGAAATTAAACTCAATAATGATATTATCCATCAGTAAGCGTGTTAAGCTTTCCACTTTCCAATCAACCAAGACCATGAGTTCCTTGGAAAATCATCAGTTCCAACTTCAATAAATGTAGATTCATCGACCTTGAGATCGAAATCGGTATTCCTTGAAGCATGTTTCTTAGCCAATCTATCGAACTTCTTGTAACCAAACTCATTGTTCCATACCAACAATATGATCGATATCAGTAGATCAGGTCCCAGATCGAGAGAATCACTTAACTCCACTTTGGACAACATTTGAAGAAACCAAAGAAGATTCAAAGAGAAATCACCATATCGAGAAGAAGGATTAGCATCGAAGTTGTATCGAAGGAACAGCGGAGATACCACCGAAGGTAAAACATTATCAAAATTATCCACAATTTCAACTGTTTTACGTCTCTTGGCTATAGGAACATCGGTCATTGAAGCAATATTTTCCATTTGAGAAGAAGAAGTAGAACCGGAAGAAGAAAACTTCATAACCATATTATCTTGTCTAATCAAAGCATCATCGAGACAAAGCCATGATTTGCTTCATTGACATACAATTATACATAGCGAATTCTTCACAACTCTCTCATATAATTCCTCTTACGAGCAGGTCATAGGTTTTCTCTTTTGGCTTTATTTCTTTGATCAATAAGAGCTCTTCTCTTTCTTTTGATTCTTGCTTCCTTTGATTACCAAGTGCCACCATTTGATCCACAAAATTATCATCATCAAAAGAATCTCCTAAGATAAGTTTTGCAAGATTTGGATCGGATACACCTTGAGAAATATAACCATCCATTGATCATTAGTGATTGTAGGAAAGAATGCATCAAGCTCTAATTTCCTTTCGGGTGTTAAATCGAAGCATCCGATCTTGAACAAATTTAGCCCAATCGACTCTTACGCATATTCTCATAGTCGAGAAACAATCTAGCACGAGCTTGATTTTGTTCTTGATCACTATCACGATTTACAGATCATTAATCACGAGGTCTGTCCTTTTTGAGAAGATGTCTCTCAGAACCAATTTCAGCAGAACAAATGTGAGCTTCAGAAGAAACAATTAAACCCACATCAGACGAAATAGGTTGAGACAATTCCTCAACAGGTGTAGAGAAAACTTCAGATGAAGCATTCAACTTATACATTCTCCCAGCAATAAAAACCTCATTGTCATCTGCTGAAGGCAAAACATTTGAGTGTTCTGGTATAGATGAAGTTTGACCATCAGTAGTAACCTCCCCCACTAGAACATCAGTAGATGCATCAACCATATTTAGCTCCTTTGAAGTGTCGTCAATACCTTATTCAAATATGTTCTTCTTCTTTTGCTTGTATATAAAATAGGTTCCTTGCTAGGCTCCTTGCTTCTTGAAGATTTAGCAATAGGAGAAGAAACATCAGATGTAAGAGCTACATCAGCCAATATTCCAAGAGATTCATGAAGATTCTCTTCGTCCTCCTCCTCAGAAGAAACCAAACTTCTCTTTTTACCTTTCTGTATTTGTAATTCCTCCAAGTGCTCAACTTTAGTCTCCAATTCCACAATCTTATTACCAAGAATAGACTTGGTTTCTGCAATTTCTTTCTTAAGACCAGTCACCTCACCGTAAGCTTGTTCATCGAGCATATAATGAGGTAAGTGAAATAGGATCCTCGGTAGTATCAAGCGATTGATCGGTTGAAATTGGAACTTCGATGGGCATTAGGAGGAACATTAATCGATCAACATTAGAACATCCTTCACCAAATGGAATCCTAACGGGACTTGGTGTAGGCAATCTATCGATATCAATCGAGCGTCATCAATTTGATCACGGACTTCATCAATAGTAACTTGGACTTCATCAATAGGAACTTGTATAATTGCGGGACTAGGACATGGTCTAGGTGAAGGTATAGATGCCTCGGCAACAATAGAAGGACCCTCATCACCATCTCTTGAAGGATTTCCATCGGTGGGATTGATAGAAGATAAGACAACATTAGGCTCGATTATCGGTCTCATTCTCACGAGGTAACATTGCGACTAACAAAGGAAAATGTGTCCCTTCAAATTTAGTCCTCATTGTAGCAAATAACTTAGGAGTCAAAACACTTATGGGATGAAAAGCTTGGGTTTGTGTAGAAACATTCAATATCATCTGTAAGAACCTAGGGTACATCAAAACTTACCCTTTTCCTAGTTATATTTTCTACCATATTATCAAAGATATACTTAGAGAAATTATAAGTCAAACCCTTAGATAAACAAACAATACCACATCCCATTTGTGTTGGCCGATCCCATCCTCGGACTTATTGCTCATACAACATGTAGCAGCGTATGAACCAAGAACCTCCACATAGGACAAAGCTTATTTTTCAACCACATATCGTCCTCGGACTTTGATATCCAATAGCTCTAAGCCCTTCAAGTACCATTGTAGAATCGAATGATAAACTCCATTCTCATCATCCAAGTGAAGTTGTCTTCGATCGGTTCCTCCGTCACCACATACACTTGTCCATCAACACTTGCAACTATCTCGGTATCACCTCTCTTTTACTGCCGTGCCCGAATTGAGTAATCAAAGTTTCATATATAGCATTTGGAGAATATGTTAATGCATCTTGAATCTTTGATCTTTGTAAGAAAGAAATCATCGGCTGTCTGACTCATCTCCTCGAGCGGTTCAAGAAAAGCAACCTTATTATGATCATGTTTAAATTGAAGTGCCATGAGAGTTTTGAAGATTAGGGTTACGATTGTGCACAAAGGAAGTGTTTTAATGAGATTAATAATCGAATCATTTAATGTGGAGCGAAAATATTTGTAGAGAATAAATAGAAATTTCCCAATTTTGGTCAAAGTTGACCAAAGATGGCGTAGATTTCTACTTTTACTCAATTCACTTATAACCGGTGAAAGCGAAAACCATTCTGTTTGAAGTAGAATACTCGATGAAACAGATGACTTACTCACGAAGCTTGATAAATATCTTTCTTTGTTTCACCCACACGCATTAATTCTCTTACCACTTGAACCCGTCTATAAAACAATCCCAATGTATACTAACTTCTTCATCAAAATCCCCAAATAATATTTCAAACCTAATTCCTTCAATACTTCACAATTAACCAAAATCAACATGAGTACCCAACACGAGATCATAGATCTCACAACAACATCCTCATCATCATCCTCATCATCTAGTGAAGATACCAATTCATGGTTTCACTATTTTCCAAAACCATATCCACTACCAAAGAAGTCACCCTTCTCTCTCATCGGAAGATGAAAGTGTTGAAAAACCAAGTATATCTGTGAAGACTCGATGACTCCTATAAGGAGGAACATCTTACTCCGACCCTCGGCACCTAGGCCTCAGCGAAGGCCGCGAGGCAAATATCCACCACTTCCTATGGGAAGAAAGGTGGTGCTTGGTCTTCTGCATCGGGTTTGGTGCATCATCACATATCGTGTCGAGGCGGAAAAAGGAAAATGATGTAAGTTGATGTATGATTGAAAGAGTAGATGATGCATAAATGAAAATCTTTCCTTCTCATCTCTACCACAATCGACTTGACTTCTTCATTTTCATCAATCCATCCTCTCCATTTTGATCCTTAGCATCTGTTAGGGTTGGTTATGCTTATCACAAGAGCATAGCCATCATATAGTGCCAAAAGATGTGAGTGATCGTGCATATCCAACAGCTATTAGTGTGAAAGATGTGAGCAGTCATGCTCATCGTGCTCATCTTAGATGTTGGAACAGATGATATGTAATAGATTAGGACTATTAAATCATGTAGATACTTTTGATGTTGCTAGTACTACGTAAGTCAGTAAAGTGGTATGTTGTTTCTTGAATGAATGAATGATCTATTTGTTTCAGTACTTCTTTTGATTGAGTCATATAACTTCAGTACTTCAACTTCAGAAGAAACAATTGACTAACTTCAGCACATTGATCTCAGTAGAAACAAGCTTAAGCTTTCTTGACCATCTCTCAACTGAACAAAAACAACCATTCTGCAAAACAAACACAGAAACATACACAAACCAACAAAGAAACACACTAAAATTACATTAGCAGGTTAGAGTTACTTAAAATCTATCAAATATACAAAATTACATAGCAAAATGCAAAGTTATACAAATCCTCCCACGAGGCATATGCCTCCCACAGGACCTATGCCTCCCTTAAACTTTGCGGTTAAGGGTTAAGCATGCCAATATGGACCACAAGGTGTTGAAACCTTGGTCCTTAAAACCTTTGTTAACAAATCGCCACATTATCATCGGTATGAATTTTGACCACATTTATCAAATTTTATCATATGCATCTCTTATAAAGTGGTGCTGATTTCAATATGTTTTGTTCATTGTGAAAAGCTGGATTTTAACAATGCATATGGTACTTTGATTATCAATAAAAATTGTTGTGTTCATGAAATTATACCCATAATCCAACAAGCGATTTTGAATCCAAAGAACACATCGCGACAATTAGCGTGACCACATACTACGCTTGATAGATGAAGTAGCCACAATAGTTTGTTTCTTGCATTGCCAAGAAATCAATCTCTTTCAAGGAATTGGCAACCTCCGATAGTGGACCTCTATCCAGTTAGCACCGGCATAGTCACTATCACTATAAGCTTCCAACTTAAAAGGAGACTCTTTTGGGTACCAAAGACCTAGAAAAGGTTGGCCTTTAAGATACTTAAGATCTTCTTTGACATTGAGATGGGAAGTCGGTGGAGTAACTTGATGTCGCGAACAAACACTCATGACAAAAGTAATATCGGGCACAGGTGTTAAATACATCAAAGACCCAATCATAGACTGCACAAATGAACATTCACGGTGGATCGACTTCATTGTTGGTCTTTGTCTTTGGAGCTTCATAAGGTGTAATGTGATCCTTACACCCACCATACCAAACTTCTTCAAGATGTCCTCACATATTTGTCTGGTGATAAAGATACCATCGGGTTTCTGCTTGAACTTGAAGACCCAAAAGAAAGTCATTTCTCCCATTGCACTCATCTCGAAACTCTCCTTCATAAGCTCCTCAAACTCCACGCACCAAGCTTCCTTTGTGGATCAAAGATAATGTCATCCACATACACTTGCACAAGAATAATGTCGGAAGAATTCTTCTTTAGGAAAAGAGTCTTATCAATTGCACCTCTTACGTAACCATGTTTGTTGAAATGTAGAAACTAGCATACCGGGCTCGGGTGCTGATGTAGTCCATAGAGAGCTTTGACCACCTTATAAACATGATTAGGATGATCGGATCTTCAAATCCTTTAGGTTGAGTGACATACACCTCCTCTTCAATTTCACCATACAAGAAGGCTCCTTTAACATCCATTTGATAGACCATAAAGCCCATATAGGATGCATAAGCTAAGAAAATCCGTATAGCCTCAACTCTTGCCTTTGGTGCAAACACTTCATCATAATCGATCCCTCCTCTTGTCTATAACCTGTGCAACTAACTTTGGCTTTGTTTTAATGACAACACCTCTAGCATCTCTTATTCTTGAGAATCCATTTTGTCCCAATAGCATACTTACCATCAAGTAGTGGTACCAAAATCCAAACACTTGATTTTGAAGCTGTTGCATCTCATCTGCATTGCTTCAAGCCAACTTGAGTCTTCAAGAGCACGAGTAACACTTGGTTGGTTCCACTTGTGAGAAAACAAGCAAGCAGACAATGTTGATAGTCGTGTGATTGTCTCTCTGCGATTTGAGACATAAGAGACAAAAGCCACTGTCCGTATTTAGAACGTGCCACAGTACCTCTTGTTCTAACAGGTGCATTAGGATCACCAATTATATTAGGCGTGGATGAACATTGTTGATCCTTGTAGTAGTGGTGGTGTTGACATCAATTGAGGAATCAAGATTAGTCACGATGGGTTCAAATTCGATATCATAGGAAGGTGTGTTGAAGATGCACTTTAGGTTGATGATGACCAAGATCCGAAGGTTTTGGAAACCTTGTATAAGGTTCTCAAGGTCCTGTCGACACTCTAGTAGAAATAGGAGTAGTGTCACCATGTCTTTCGGCGAATTGGAGAGGTGAGGAGAAAGCAGAACTACCTTCAAGAGATTGAAGTTTTGAGAGCTTCATTTGTACTATTTTCAACATTCTCTCGGCATCTACATTGGTTGCATATTCTTGTTTCTTGATCAGCAAGGTCCTCGACATAATAGAATTCATCTTCACCCACATCGGTATAATCTTTAGAAGTGTCACCTACAAAATTGTTAGGAGAGAAGGAAGGCACTACAATGGGTTGTTCATCATCATCACCCATTGTCGAATGAGCTTCCAAAGTTTACGCACTAGTAGTTGGAGATGTTTGAGAATCGCATTTTGATTAGCCATATGTCTAGCATAACCCAATGTCAGTCAAGTAGTCAAGATCAAATGACCAAACATGACCACGTCTTGAACATTAGGCTTGTCTTCAAGATACCTCATTCAAAGTCTCCTCAATCTTCTTAGCGGATACATTGTAAACCCTGTATGCCTTACTATGAGCGAATACCCCACAATGTAACCATCATCGACTTTCTCATCAAATTTGCCCAAGGGATCACTTTGGTATTCAAAATTGTCACTTGGCGACCAAACGGTTTAAGGTAATGAATAATGGAACTTTCCCAAAAAAGTTCATATGGTGTTTTAAGATGTGGTCTAGTAATGGACACTCTATTGAGTACATAACAAAGTTGTACCAATGACCTCAGTCCAAAACATGGTAGGAAGTTTAGAGTGCTAGCATTGATCTTGCAGCTTCTATTAAGGTTCTATTTTTCTTTACGCCACCCCATTTTGTTGAGGGGTTCTTGGAGTGCTATAGTCCCTTTTGATTCCTTTAACCTCTGAGTTCTATTAGAATGGCATTTTGAACTCGTACCATTATCACACCTAATACCTTTCACCTTTTTGTTCAGCGATTCTCAATAAGGGTAATGAAGTCTTTTAAAACTTGGATGTTTCATCTTTGGTCCTTAGAAAGAATACCCAACAAAATTTGCTAAATCCATCGGTGATCACCGGACAAAAATATTTATGATCAATGCTTCTCACTTTAGTTGGACCAAGCAGATCCATATGAAGCGGTGAAGAGGTTCGAAATTATAGTTTCTAACATGTGAGAACTCCTTTATATGAGGCTCTGTCTTTGCTTTCCTTTGTTGCATGCAACATGATTATGATCATTGGTGAATACTTTGGCGGAAGACCTTGAACAAGGCCCGACAGAGAGGTGGTTGATGGTCTTGAAATTGACATGGGCCATCCTTACATGCCATTTGGTGGACTCATCCACGGATGCTTTAGCCACCAAACATGTTAAGTCACTCTTTGGTTTGACATTAGTTAAGTTGAATGTATCTGATTGTGACTACGAGGAACCTTGGAGAATTGAAGTTTCTTACGGGAGTTTGAAGTCTTTAGGCGACCAAGACATTCATCCTCTGTGAAGAGTACTTTGTTCTTAGTGTCACGCAGTTGTGAAAGCGAAAACAAATTGAAGTGTTGAAGTTCCTTGACATAGTAAACATTCTCAAAATCCGGTGAGGTGTTTTGATGGTCCCTTTTCACGTAATTAGTCCATCACTTCCTCCAAAGGTTACATTGCCTCCACCTTGATAGGTATAAAGTTATGCATCATGTCCTGTTTCACGACATACTTCTAGAACAACCAACATCAACAATTCCAACATCTTTATGCTTAAGGGATGATCCTACAACAACAAAAATATCTGAGAGAATTAGTACACTATGGAGGCTCAAGTCATTCTTGACTTGAACACGCCTTAATGGATCATATGAGTTGTGCCATGTAGAAGTATAAGATCCACTATTGTTCTTGGGTTTCCAATGAAACTTAGGTCTGTTTATTCCAAGAACAACTTCTTTGAGGTCTTGTGATATCGATACCCTCTCCCATCAGTCATGGGGTTTTACATATCTAGGCCAAAACCATTTTAAAATATTCACTTGTTGGTTGAACATATGGTTTTCCAAATGATCTTCTCAAGGAAAAGAAGTATTATAATTAGCGACTTGTGGAACATAAGGTGGTATATCATTAACATTGGTCCACATTGGTCTAGATTTCCTAGAATCACCACACCTACCCATTCTTTGCTCATGATAATCACAATCCTTAATTAAATGAGATTTACTTCACACACAAAACATTTCTTACGAAGAAGATTTATTCAAACCAAAAGAAGTATTCTTACAAGCGAGTATTCAAACCAAAACCATGAAAAAATTGTTTTTAACGGTATTATTATGCAAAGAATTAAAAGCAAGTCTTGAGCAACTGTCTTGGAAGTGCATTCCTTAGCGACAACTCTGTCATGCTTATTGGTAGTCTTGGGTGCATGCGGGGTGAAGACTTGGGAAGGTCGGACTTGGGAAGGTCGGACTTGTCATTTGAATCACACTCTGTAGACCCTTGCTTGGAGGACTTGTCATTGTTAACACAAGAGACAAAGTCATTAGTAGAAGTATTAGGGTGCAGCAAGTCTCTTGACTTTTGCCATCTGGATGGTGTGATCCATCAAAGTCATTAAGAGTGGAAGGTCAATGGGCATGTGCTACTTTCTAATTGGTCCACGTCTGACATGTAGGTCACCTTCTTTCACAAAATTAGCTAGGCTGCTTGGTGTAGATTTCGTGTGTCATCCCTAGCTTCTAAGCCTACATATTTCTTAAAACCTAAAGCCACTGTAGAATTGGGAGCTTGAGCGCTATAAATGAGACTAGCCAATTTATTACCATTCATCATCGGTCATTATTCCTAGCAATTTCCTCCTTAAGTTTCTCCTTAAGCTCTAGATTTTCGACTCTACATACGCTCTTAACTTCTCGAGACCATTTTAATTCATTTGTAGCACATTCGAGATCTCTTTCTAAAACACCTATTTTCTCATCATAAGCTATTTCATTCTTTGAAACCAAACCTTTTGTCTTTCTAGTGTTTTTAAAGCTTGTTTATAAGCTTCTACTTCACATAGCATTCATTATATTTAGGTTCCATAATATCATAAGCTTGTTTGAGTTCATTATAACGCTCACTACAACCAAACACACGGTTTTGTGCACGAGATGCCCATCAATGCAATCATTTCATGCCTATCCTCGAAGTACGACTTGCAATCAACCCAACATTATCGGGACCATCATTATCGGACTCCTCATGTTGCTTCAGGTCCACATTGCTATCAAGAGTGACCAATGCGGTTGATCCTTTGAAGTTCTGCATCCTTACGTCTGGCGATAAGTAGAGTATCTTGTCTCATCACCGACTTTCTGTCTTTGCATTCTCTAGAAAAGTGACCTATCATTGGCATGTGAAGCATTTAACCTTCCTTTTATCAAACCTTCTTTGGATCGCGTCCTTTGAATCCAAACCGAAATCGCGACTTTGCGCTCAAAGGTCTTGATATCCATTGAAAGCATGGCCTTGCCACCTCGACTTCATCTCTTCAAACTCGAGTGGGTCGGCAGATCAAAATCTTCATAGGCTAGATCCTGGAGGATCATAATCGACAAAGAAAGATCCAGAACATCTTCCATAATACCCTGGATCTAGGAAGAGAACTTGATGAAGGAGCGGCATTAGATGATGATGGATATGGACTTGGACCATAGCTAGACTTTGGAGTAGAGGCTCCAACAAATGCGATATGACTAGCGATGAAGATGATCGAAAAGGGCTTCTAACATCATGTTCAAGAGCTTTAAGTTTGTTATCTGACTCATCAAAAGTCATCATGTCAAACCTCCTTTAGCTTTTAAAGCTATGCTTACATGTAGCAGGATGGAGGTAATGACCTCGAAACTTAGAGTTACGATCATCATTATCCAAACCTTTGTGGTGATTCAATGACTTAAGATCTTGTGAAACTTATCATAGCCCTTGTGAATTCCTTCCTCTTGAGAGATCGAAAGTCTTGAAGCTGTTGTCGAGCATGGACTTCTTGATCTTGGACTCCTCATTCCACCGAACTTCGCCTTAATCGCTAACCCGGATATCTTTGGCATCTTGCATGAAGTGAAAATCACTCAAGTGATCCTCGGGAATAGCTTGCGAAGAATAGTTCGACCTTTGTTTCTCTACGAGGCGCGACCAACTCTTGGCGGTTTTGGGAGGAACATTCATCATATTACCAGCTGACATCCGTGGTAGTTCTCTTATTGTTCCCCGAATTACGCCATAGATTCCAATCAATGTTGGAGATCGATTCGCATCTTCATAGCCCAAAGATCATATTCCTCCCTTTTAAGGTAAGGAAACTTAGCATTGCTATTAGACAGACTTAGTTCTTTGCGAGATGGGTGGAGTTTTGGTTGTTGGTGAGTTCGATGTCGACATCGAACCGAGCATGATGATAATGTGTTGGTTGTATTGGTGTTTAAGAAAGACTTGTCCTTAGTATCGTAGAGACTCTCACGAGGCTCGATACCACTGTTGAAACAAACAAAGACCTTGATAGATCTTGAGCTCGTGGATCGTTATGTATGCCTATGTAATCACAAGCACAATAAAGACAATCTCTACTACTAATGTTTATCGTGAATATAAACACAAGTAACAAATAACTAAGAACTTCTTGATCCTCTATGGATCTTTATATTAACTAAAGCGAGTTTTCCAATCGGTACATAAACCTTTCTAATGTGTTCCTTTTATAGATAAGGAACCTAAACAATATCGCTAAACCGTTTCCCAAGAAGCGTATAATCATAAAACTAAATAAGATATACCTGATCACTTCCTAATAAAGCTCATGTATATCCACACTAAATAAACTAAATACGGAATAGACACTTATGAAACAAACTAATCACTATTATACTTGGAAGATTATGTCTTGGCGAATCCACTTCACTTGAGAAACACTTGGCATTAATATCGGCATAATCCGGACTTTCACATAATTCCCAACAAGGAACACTTCACACCTCTTGAAATCCTCATCGGACTGAATTTCGTTTTGTTCCCCGGTTCATATCAACTTTGATATCTTTCACTCTGGAGTTTAATTCTTCTTCGACCATCTTGAGTGTACCATCACTGAATTTGTATAACTCACATAGTCTCATTAACGTCCTTGACCCGTATCTGTCATTAAAGATGACTACTCTGGGGGTGTCAATCACTTTATATTCGTGATGAAATTTAAGTCCATTGGTTTCCCATTTTGGTCTTGTAAGATTGATTCTAGTCTGGTAACTTTCTATTCCCAATTGAAAATCTCCAACTCTTAGTCGAATGACCAAACCTCGATCCAGTTTGACAAAGTGTGAGAGAGCCTTCTTCGTGGCGGGAAGGTGGTCGAGGTGTCTTGGAGGTTCGGAAGATAGAGATCTTCAAAGTCATTTGGCATTAGATGTTTGAAGTGGTTTTCTTCTATGATGTACTCTTCAAGTCGACTCTTGAAGGACAATCTTCTTGGTAATCAAACCCGTAGATTGAGAAGATCTCGACACTAATAACACTTAGAATCATGATCCGGATCGAACGACTCTGCGTCTCTTCTTGGCATTATGTCTTTTGATGTAGAATTGTTTCTTCTTGAACCACCAATGAGAAATCCCATATGAAGCGGCAATGTCATATTGTTGCTCTTTGTCTACCCAGAATTGATCTAGAACCATCTATTCGAGACCTTGATCAGTATAGGTAGTACGCTTTCATCTTTTAAATTGATAGAGCAGGTCTTCTTTCGGAGGTGCGATCACATAGATAGTCGGATCATGGTTAAAGAAGAATTACATTGAATGGTCATAAATCGAGGTTCACCGCCTAGAGGAAGAGGGTTGTTCACATCAAACATATTGATCGCTCACCAACGATCATTGACATTCTATAGCATTCCTCCATTT
This sequence comes from Chrysanthemum lavandulifolium, assembly GCA_022545495.1. Classification (NCBI taxonomy): domain Eukaryota; kingdom Viridiplantae; phylum Streptophyta; class Magnoliopsida; order Asterales; family Asteraceae; genus Chrysanthemum; species Chrysanthemum lavandulifolium. The sequence continues at coordinate 200,684,009 of CM040246.1, read as the reverse complement.
GATATTGAGGTGATTAGCATCAAGTGGAAAACTTTAACTATTTCATCGCCGCTTTATAAAGCTTCCCATATCCCACATAACGTGAAGAAGAGAATCTTATGGGTCCTTCATAGTTGGAAATGATAGTTGAAGCCCAATTGTTTCTTTGGATTTGTTGAATCGAGTTCGGGAATGAACAAGAAGGCTCGGGAGTTTGAGGTTTATCTTGGGTAAGCCAACTTTGAGTAACATCCTTAGAAGGTGTAGCTCTAGCGATTTGATTCGTCTTTCCTCAATATAAGCATCCAACCCTCCTCATCTTACATAATATTGGGATGTGCTTGGTAGAAGCGTCATCATCTTCGATTGATTCTTGATCAACAAAAGATTCTTTATTCATTTTTTGCTCTTTTGGAATATTACGGATGGTTGGTGTAAACTGGGAGTCGACAGTGGTCCATGCAGTAGACATCTTTTGAGAATTTTGACCACTTGAAGTACCTGTTTGTTTCTGAGTTGTTGGTAGTGGTGAAGGTGACCTTGCTTTGTGAGATGTGGTTGTTCCAGAGGATCCTCCAACTCCTGAAGTGCCAGCGCCACCCGTAGGAGGTGGTGGTGGTGACTTTGGACCCCCAGACATATCCTTTGAGTCCATTGGAGATGATCTTCTTTTCTTCTTGGCCTCTCTTTCATGAATATCGATCACAAACTGCTCATGATTATCATGCCTCATGGATTCCTCAAGCGCCTCGTATAATTTCTTATGTATCTTGTGCTCGTCCTCTCACGCCTCAAACATTCTTTCCGATAAAGCGGATCTCATGTCGAGAGATTGGCAAATCTTTGAATCTACAGTAATGGAGCCCTCATTGCCCATTCGACCGCATCTTTAATGTCTCTTCTATTGCCCTTATTCTGAATTCATTGGGGTTAAGAGTTTCCAATTTCTTGATCGACTATCAAGATTGTTGACCGCTATAGGAAAATGTTTCTCAATAGTTGCAATGCATAACATGGCCTCTTCAAGCAATTCCTCGGTGGTCTTAACGGGAGGGTGAGGCATGAGGTGGTGAGGCAGGGAGGAGTGGCAGGATCAACGATAGAGACAACTTGTGGTGGATCATTAGTGGTTGGGTGATGAAAGTCGATGGTCTTAGCGGGATCGAGAGTTGGTGTGATTGAAGGAGATCTGTGAAGACCTTTGGGTGACACTTGGGAGGCTGTTAAAGAGTCTTGTTGAATAGTGACCAGAACATGGTGAACTTCCTCCTTTTCATTTGTTTGCTTTTACGATTCGATGTCGGATGGTGATCTTTTAAGAATTGGTCTCCGTATGTGAAGTCGGCATCAAGATTCTTAAGAGAAGAGATCCTATAGATAAGTTTGTTTCTTCAAAGCACTGTGTTCTTCATATTCTTGCTCAAGATTCTCCTGTGGGTCTTTAACTTGGCTCAATTTATCACCCTCTTGATTCAAAAATCGGGATCTTTGCGAGAGGAAGAGTCTCGATTATCTTCTTGTGTATTCTTGGGCACGGAGGATTCAACTGTCTGTCTCCTATATCAATATTCATCCCAGTTGTTCTTGTGTAGAGGATGATATAACAACTCTTCTCTTCGTAATGAACACGGTAGTGGTTTTGGGAGGTGGAGAGAGATATTCGATAACATGTGTCTTGCTTGACCCTTCCTCGGCAATTCCTTTACCTTTGTCATGTGTGGCAATATTGATGTGTTGAGGAGTTGACTATGGCTCTTTATCGTGACCCCTCCCACTGGTGGTCTTTGAGACTCGATCGGACTATCAAGGCTTTCTTTGTATTCCTTGTTGGAGTCGACTTCTTCTTCATCAATCAACTTTGCTCCACTTCACGGTACCTTAGATCCTCATCATTTCCACCAACTTCTCTTTTCTCCTCTTTTGCTTTTGTGAGGGAGACATTAGATCTGAAATATCGGGTCCCTTTATTTTCTTAGGTAGGCTTGAGTGGGTGGGTGAAGACATGTGTGTCATCGGCTATTGAGGCGGAGGCTTTCTTTCATAGCTCTTGAAGTAATCGGCATTCTTGATTACGTCATTAAGCAAAGCTTGAGGCGGCATTCCAAATATCTCCTTGTCATGTCCTCGGCACTATATTTAATGTTGCCAAGAACAAACTCATCATGGATTCATGTTGTGCGGACTCGTTACGTAAGTTGATCCGGTGAATATGTAGCGAGATGATGGATAATGAGTTTTGAGAATCGATCTTGGGTATCACTCTTTACCAAGACTTTTCTACCTGACTTTATTCTCAAAGTTGATTCTATCGAGATAAATGTGTCTAATGACAAAATGAATTCTTCGAGATAAGTTAAAGTCAATATTTTCCTTTGAAAATACCCCACAGATCGCATAATGGGGCTCGAACTACATACGTCACGATGTTTTACCATTTAGGCAAAGGTTGAGGATTGTGACTATAGATCTCGGGGTTGATATATTTACGCATTAATGAGTGATGAAATCTTGGTTATTCTTTCCGGGTATCCCAATTCTTGACAAAGTTTAAGATATCATGAATGGAGGGTGGAAGATGAATTTGTTGGATGGGTTTCTTGGTATGATCTGAAGAGCATCACGAGTGTTTCAACCGAGATGGCATACCATTTGTCATCGAGCTTACAGTATGTGTGAAATTTTATCCCAATTAATAGTTTTCGAGTTCTTTGCGAGATAGATGGATGGGATAGTGCAACGTTTGGTAAGGGCATTAAAGTTGGTATCCTTCAAGATGTGACAACCCGGGCGAAATGTAGGATTATGTTGCCCTCATCTATGTCCGAAGCGATTACTCTTAGCAATTGACACCCATTCCAAATGCGAGGAAGTAATTCTTCATCGGTCGAGTGTGAGTTGGTGCAGGCGATGAGGAACATCGAGAGGATGTGATGTCGACCATTGAGATCGAAGGATATACATACAACACAAACCATATCCGGGAAAATTGTTGGGTTAAGTCAGCGATTCATATTATGACCATTTTATAACCCAACTTTTTGAGCTACCGAGAAAAGGATATGGCATAAATGAAGACATAAGATGCAGCATACAGATAAATGTGATTAGTATGCAGAAACTTATGAGTGTAGGATACCATTTAGGAGAAGACATCATAATAGGTAATACCAAACGCAATATTGAAAAAGATATATGTTAAGTTACACACAGCAACTTGCTTTGAACCAACACTTTGAGCAACTCGCATAACATACTACACATAAGTAAGAACATGCATACTACAAGATTCATGATAGCATATGGCAACTCGCATCCATCAACTCGCTTAGACTACAGAGTAACTCGCATACATTCAATATCATAGACAACTCGCATACATTACAAAGTATAAATCAAGTCGCATATGGCAACTCGCATGCATCAACTCGCTTAGGTCAAACAATGGATGGTCAACATATATATGCTAACTCGCAATATAGACATGAAGCAAGTCGCATATGGCAACTCGCATATGATGAAAGATACCAGCATAGTCAACTCGCATACATTACAAAGTATGAAGCAAGTCGCATATGGCAACTCGCATAGTTAACAAGCTTATGTAACTCGCATATGATACAATGAATCTAGACATATCGCATAGGCAACAGGAAACACGCATATATGACCGTGCAACTCGCATATAGCAACTCTTTTTCAAACAAAGTCAATACCAACACGCATATAAGTACTTCTTTAACAAACTATCAGGTCAACTCGCATCCAAAAAAAACTATCCAACTCGCTAACAATAACTTAGCATGAGTAACCCACTTAAACTCTCGAAACCACGAACACATATTCAAACCACAGTCATAGTCATGTAATATAGAAATGCTAATCACCCCATTCAAACCAAATAGCAATATCTTAACCCTACCCATATGACACACTCAATCCGCATAATCAAAGGATCTATCAGACATTAACTAAGTATGTCATATCATTAATTGAATGTATCTAAGCTACAATCAACAACAATTCATCATAAACATACAAACCTAGCGTCCAAACAATTGATTTAGATGAGAATCGAGGGGACAAGATCTGCAAAGGGATTAAGAACAAGATGGTTTAAGTACAAATCTTTTCAATATGTTAAGATAAACATGATCGAGATAACATAAATGACCTACCACGGTCTCCAATATGTAACTCGCTTATATGAGGTTGAGAGAGAATAGTTTATCGTGTTTTGACCAAGAAGTAGAAGTGATTTGACCATGACACACAACACGCATACATAGGAAAATACTAGTAGCGAGTTGACACTATTAGTCCTCTACTTGTCAGCATGACTCTCATATAAGGTACACATATATAGGAATGACACTTTAGTCCCTCTACTTGTCAGCATAACTCGTATATAGACAAAACATAACAACTAAGCTTAATATAACATAGCAACTCGCATACAACTATAAAGCAACTCGCATGTCATACCAACACGCATAAAGAGCAACTCGCATAATATAAGGATTGGAGTAAAATATCATCACATATCACACCACTCTCAAGTTAACACCACATAGTATGCAACAGCCAACTCTCTCAAATTAAAGCATGCAGATAAACTGATTCAGCAACAGGTGCACAATTCTCCCCCTCAATCAATGATTCGAGGAAGAGAGAAATCATAGTGTAGGATCATTATATTTATTGTGTTGATGATTCGGGTGGTCTTGGATGATCAAAATACATGTTTGCCATTAGAGAGAGCAAGTTAGAGAGTTGGGTGTTCAAGCTAGAGACTTGGTTTACAAATTATGGAATATTAGATTGAAAAGCACCACCCCTTCCATGGATGGAAGGGGTATTTATCTACACAATACACGACCTCCTATCGGCTGTGGATCGGGGATACGGTGGGTAAAGACCGTCCTTCCTCCACGGTGTTGCACTATGCTAAACTAGACTAATAACTAACTAATAAAACAATAAATAATGTAACTAACGATATGTCTATGAGCTAACTTATGCTAGATAACATTTGGGGTGACCGACACTTCACTATGGAATTTTCTAATTCCTAACAATCTCCCCAAGGGAGGTCACCCATGTTTACATTCGAATCCTAGCATTCTATTTTAACTTAGGTCTTGAGCTCGTAGACTTGAATTCTTCAATTCAACAATCTTTGTGCTTTAGTAGTGATTCTTCAAAGTCCATTGCGATTTGAACTTTTAGTGGAGGCCTTTAAGCGATCGCATCTTTGATGATCTTGAGCTTTCATTGAGATCATCGACCGCGATAAATCTCGGATCACCCTTTATTGTGTTGCCATCATGTGAAGTTGTGACTTTCGGACCGACATGCTCACACTTTTGAATCATGACATCTTTCCATCGAGTAGCGGAAGCTTCTTTGGTTCATGATATTTTCGATAGCGAAGCATAGTATAAAAATATCGAACCGGGTTATGTAGATATGCACCGGTCATGATTTCTTCAATTAAGTGTGGTTCTTTGTGAACATGCGACTTTGGATTGACTCCTCAATTCGATTAGCTGCAATCGATCGGGGGTGTACACGCATCTGACGATTAGCAATAAAGCGCCGCGAAAGTGTCTTTGATCACTTTTGTTGAATTGAGGTACACGGCCCATGGTTCCCAGTTGATCGATTACAAGTCTTGCTGTGATCGGTAGGATTCCTAAGAATCTCCTTGGCGAGGGGTTTCGCGGTGTTCTCATTGTTCTCAAGCCGAACGTCTCAAAGAAGACAACACGGGTGAGTGAACCCGAAATTGAGATTCAGCGATTGATAAAAAATGATTTGAAAAACAATCGCGTATTGCTTGAAGAAAGAGTTTTGCAATACAGCGAAGGTTTATGAGAAGATCAATTTTCAAACAAAATACTTTTTGTATTAGAGAATGAGTACACATTCGACAAGCTAGTGAAAAGAAGAGATTCGCACATCGAGCGGTTTTCTAAAAGTATTTTTCAATCGAGATACTTTTTGAATTTTGAAAACATAAGTACACATTCGACGTGCTAGAAAAGAAGATTTGCACATTGAGCGGTTTTCCAAAAGTATTAGTCAATTCATTTCTGGACCAAGGTTGATTCAAGATTGAATCTCCCCATCGTTTCTATCCAGTTGTCACAAGTTTGATCTTACGAGAAGATCTCACATGTCACCCACCAAGAGCTTGTTTGATGTAGGCTCAGAGGATTTCCATCTTCATTGTGAATATTTTTACATATCACTCGGATGTTAAGCAATACCACAAGGATAATCGTGGGACTCTTAATATATACTTACTTTCCACATTGTGTGAAAAAGCAAGTCTTCAAGAATTTAGTGTCCTAACGAGATATTGTGGATGATCTCTTGGCTCTAGACTCGATAGTGCACATTTGGTTCTGTGTGGAGACTAGGGAGAGGGTCTCTTCTTCAATATCAACAATCTCTAAGAGAAGTCGATAGATAATGTCGGTTCCCGTGAGAATGAAACAAGCCCTTTTAAGAGGAACTTGAGTGGCTTGGGAAGTTTAGTCTGGTGCATCCTTTGGGTCCATGACGTCTTGTCTTCAATACTAGTGTTACCTTAGTAACAACCAGTAGCATATGTATTGAACCGGTTTACGCCCTAAGGTTGAATTATTGGAGGGCTATTTCTTTTCACCCTTTTCATATTCATTTCTTTTCATTCTTCAACCCCTTGATTGCTTCGAGACTTCATAACTAGAACTTTGTTGGGTTTATTCGGTTCTAGCTCTATCTCGATCCGCACTCTTCCCATATTCTCATATTTCTCTTTTTCAATATTCCTAAGGACTCTACACTATCTAGTGGATTGTCCCTGGGAAGATCCCTCCGGTTCTGGCTGGATCGTGGGAACAAATACCTAACCTCACCAACCTTATAACTCCATACATTAAAGTAAAATGGTCGGTCTTTTGGTATTGTTCATTCCTTCTTTGAAACCAATTGAAAAATCATTTGGAAAAACAATCAAGGTACTTGTGATACGAGATCAAAGCATTTTGTACCTTAATAGTTTTGATCATTTAGAAAATGCTCCCCCTCAACATGTGCATTGTGTATTTGAAATTGTTTAGCACATGGAGGCAAGAGGACTTTGACATATTTTCTTTGATCACAATTTTCATACGAAAAAGCCATTTGATTTTCATGGTAAAATTCTCCCCCTCAATATGTGCATAGGATATTTAAAATCATTTTATCACATAGAGGCAAGAGTTCTTTTAAAGTACATCCACGATCACAAAAGCCATTAAGAAACCATTTGAAAACTCAATCAAGGTACTTTTATCGTCTCTTTTAAAAAACTTTTGTACCTCGATAGTTATGCTCCCTTGATATGTGCTTGAGATTCGAAGCGTTTAGCACATATGAGAGCGACGACACAATTAAATCAAAAATGATCACCTTTTATCAAATTTCATTATTAAATCACAAATTCTCCCAGATCAAAATATCAAACCCTTTGAGATTTTGGATCCCAAATGATTTAATTAGGTTTAGAAAACATTGGAGAAAATATGGCCTTGTTTAAATACTCATACGGTTTTGGATAAATCCTCCTCCTCAACATGTGCATTGTGTATATTGAAATTGTTTGGCACATGGAGGCGGGGAGTGCTTTGAAGGACTAAAGCGATTCCATTAAAGCAGTTTGAGATTTAAATCACGATCTCTCCCGATCAAACCATTTGAGATTTGTGATCCCATCGATTTAAATCATTAAGAAATTTTGGGGAAAGGCGTGGCAAGATTTAATTTTTTGAAAAATGACGGATGAGGAGCAGGTTTTCGACATTAAAGATTGTTAGTGTCGGTATGATAGTTTTAAGAGACCTTTTAAGTAAAATAAAATAATTTCACAATCAAACAAAACGAGAAAAAATTTCATTTTGAGATCTTTGAGTTTTAAAGAAAACCATACCATGACATAACATTAAATCTTTAGATCACCACATTTTGTTGTACAATAGGAACTTTGTGAAGAAATATCGTTTGAAAATATTATATTTTAAATCACTCTCCCCTCAATCGATGGACCGAAGTCGATAATTGAGTGACATAGGTTTTGATAAAAAGAAGTCAGGTGATTTTCAAAATTAAGACCAATTTATTTTCAAAAGCAGATATTTTCCATTTTCAAAACAATATTAGTTAAAAATTGTTTAAAGAAAATGGTATAATCCTAATTATCACACACAAAGATCGTTGGGTGGTTGGTACATACATTGATGTTCTTTCTTTGTAGGGTTTGGAAGAGAAACCATCTCGATGCGGTGAGACTTCTTCTTCGTTGCATTTTGAATGCCAAGCGAGGTCAAATTAAGCTCTGTTTCTTCAATCACTTAGAAGAAAACCATCTAACGATGCGGTGAGACCTCTTACGTTGCATTTATGCCAACTCTCCATAGAAGTCCAATTAAGCTCCGTTTCTTCATTTGTCAACCCAAGATATAGTTACCCTTTCCTTACGGCATCCAATCATCTTCAATTGTGGGATCCGGATTGGGAACATTCTTATATACCAATATACGCATACGTTAGTGAACACACATCTGAGATATATGGTGGTCGACATCACCCAAACAACAATCGACTAATAAAGTCAATTCAACATATCAATCGGATCATTAAGGTATGGGAACAATGTGTTTATCAAACTCTAATCATCTAATCCAAACAATCTTATCCTAGGCACCTAGTCCTTCAACGAGGTTAACATCATTTTAATTAAGCATATTAGGATAATTAAGAAAGCCCGATAGATGATATAGATTTGAAAACATTCTCCCCTCAATCAATGACTTATTTTTAAGAAAATTTTAAAAGCGAAGTCATTGATTGAGTTTTCAATTTTTACGAAAAACTACGAAGCGATTGGTTTTGCAACTCATTAACCACCATTTTGTTAAAACACCAAATATTTTTGAAGAATTTTAGACGGAAAAACATTTGTGTAGGAACAATGATCCTTCGACATACTTTCCTTGTTTTGTTTTAGGATAAGTGCACGAAATATTTTCAAAATAGGTTTAGCGTAACACTTTCCTTTCTTGAAGCGGGTTGCTATTCAAATAATAGCAAACCATAGTTTAAAGCACGGGTTCTGATCTGAAATAGCTATGAGCCATTTTTTGAAGCTTGGGTTCGATCTGAAATAAGCAGTAAGCCATTTCTTGAGCGGAGTTCTGATCGAAATAAGCGTAAGCCATCTTTGAACATGTTTTGAAAAGAATATTTACACCTCTGCTCGAACTTCATCTATGGTCCCGTGCCATTATTGAATGACATTTCTAAGACCGTAGATGTTATCGATACGGAAGACATGTCATGAGAAAACATATTTTGGTATTTTTGAAATTTTCTTATTTTATGGGTTTTTGTTGATTTTATATTTTTCTATTTTGTTTTGTTGGTTTTATATTTTGTATTTTGTTTTGATAAATATTTACAAGGATAGAGTAGATGATATAATTTAAAAGATGATGATACGAGTGCGAGATAAGGATGTCGAACAGTAGCGTCGTAGAAGATAGAATTAGTCATCTCTTAAACTTCCACCACCAAGCTTCAAGGCTCTTGCATTGAAGAAAGAAATTGAACCATCTGAAAGTGAGACTTTGGCGACTTCCCCAATGAAAATCCTTTGGTGAAGCGCGAATCAAAGCTTTCTTACAAGCTTCTCTTGGCAGTGCACAAGAAGCACACCATTATCATAAATCCATTGCTCCATTTAAGAATGATGATCGAGGATCTCCATTCGAGGTTATATCATCAAGAAGAACAACGACAACGTATCATCCCACTCATTAAATTTCTTCTCATATTTCATTACCCTTTGAAGTGCGAGGCGATGCATCCCAGAAAGGTGTCAAGAGAACAATTCCCCAAGTAGTTGAATTGATGCGACCCGTCTCTTAGAATAATGCTCAAGAACTCTCCGAATACACATCATGAGGGTAATGAAGAACACCTCCCCTATGTTCACATCTTTCATCCACGATGAATGTGTATGAAGTTCAAGAATCCGAAGTACACACATTCCCAGCGAGAGAATAACGATAACACCTCCTCATGTTACACATTTATCTTCACAGAATATGTCGTACTTGTATACCTCATTTATCTTGAAACTTTCACTAACATCACTTCCCACGTAGTTGGAATAATAACATAACGCCTTGATGAGTAAAACCTTGAGTTTCTCTGCGGTCATGACAATTGTTTTCCGGGATATCTTGATAACTTAGAAGAATTAAGTCCATCAAGTTTACTAGCCATGAGTCAAACCTTGAGTTTCTCTGGTAATAACATTTGTCTTCACAGGATATCTTCAATTACTTAGAAGTATTAAGTTCATCAAAGTTTACTCGCGTTTAGATCGTGTCTCCTTCCCCTTCTAAAATGATACTTCAAAATCAACAACTCTTTGTAGCCCGTATACTTGAAACCTTTTGAGAAGAACACATGAAATTATGTGGGAATCAACTTGCTAAAGACTCACTCGACTATTTTTATTAACCCTAATGTAGACAATTTGAAGTGACCTCGATGAAGAAAATCGATATACCCTACTTGAAGCGAAGTCAACTTCCTGCATTTGTATCTTAAGCTTGCACTTAATGATGGAAGAGCGATTGTAGAGAATTTATGCTCAAGCAAATCTCTAAGTACTCACTACCCAAACAAAGTATGTGACATTAACACCTCTTGCGATTATCCACACCGTCATATCGTGTGACCTTGAGTAAAACAAAGTAACTCCTAATAGTGATAGTTAACCGGTCTTCAACCATCCACTTTCATTGCTGGTAACTAGATAAACCAAGTCTTCAACTCAAATTCTTAAGCCCAAGCAAGTTATCAAATAAGAACACGCCTTTGTGAAATTCAACTTCAATCTCAAATAAGTGATAAATGATTAACTCAAGTAATCAACTTGTGTCAAATGTCAATACGTGAAATAGTCAATAACAACGTCTCGAGTCATTTGCTAAAGAATATGAGCAAGTCTAATTGGGATTGAATCGAATTATAACTGTCTCCCAATTAGTTCTCTCCCCTAAACCGACAACATGCTCGATAAAGCCCGATTAAGAAGAAGTCTTTAGATCGTTAAATGCAACTCGTCTTTAGTCTTCTAACATGTAGCATAGAATGTAGAAACAGTTGTGAGACTCGACCTTCTTCAAGATTGTGCGGTTGGGAATAGATAGTTAACATCTTCAACTCACACCAAAAGAATCCCACCAAAAGCATCCGATTAACTTACATCTTGCAAATCCCTTTAACTAACATCCTCCCAATCAAACAAAACGAAAGATGTTCATCAAGGAAATCGACAATCGGGGCATAGCGAACACACGAAATGGTAACACCAAGCAAACAATCACATCAAACAAAACGAAGGTTGTTCGAATCATCATGTTGATGTGCACGTGAAGCGTTAAGGAAGCACTTTGTCAATAAACTCATATCGACTTGTGAAGATGTCAACTAACGGCCCATAAAAGAAACTCCATGTAACGATGACCCGATAAGAAGAAGATCGGTTCTTACATGAGTTTGGAGCCGTTTGACCATTTATTCTCAAATCAATCAACCATGCGGTAATTTCACACTTCTTCTCCCCTCGAAATTGCATACGGAGTAGCCATTCTTGATTAAATAAGTGAAAGTCATCCGAATGTTCTATTCACTTCTCTCCATAAAATCGGCACATGATGTCGCCATCTTCATTATAATCGAGCAAGTGGAATGAGAAAACAATCATGATAGCCGGTTCACTTGAAGGCAAGCGCATAGAAAAAGTATGAAGCATGTTGATGAGAATGGTCATAAATGAGAAGATTTCTCTTCTTCGAAGATAAAGCGCACCAAAAGCATACACTTTTCTTTTCTTTAGGGAAGAGGCCTGACTGTTGTGTTCATCGTCATAAGAAGATTTCTCTTCTTCATAAGATATCTTGCATCAAACGTTCATTTCTTTTCTTTAGAGTACGAGGCATGAACCGATGTGTTCATCGTCATAAGAAGATTTCTCTTCTTGAGAAGATAATCTTCAAGCGTACACATTTCTTTTCTTTAGAGTACGAGGCATGAACCGTTGTGTTCATCGTCATAATATTGAAGTACAAGGCCGAAGCCCGATGTGAGCAGGGCGTCATTATCTCTCTTTTCGACTCTCTTAGCAAAACATGTAATCAACCCATTATCATTGATGGGCTCTTTGTAGTGACGGTGATGAAGATAACCCAATATGATGAATTTGACCACGAGTAAACTAACCCGAACTCGTGACTTAAACTTGCACATAAGTAACAAAAGCGGTGTAGATTTCCATTAGCATCTCTAAGTACTCTATACTCTTCATCCAACCAACCAACAAGTAATAGGCGTACTTTACCTCTTGAAAATCCACAATTGAATGTGACACCGAGCACTACAATGTAACTCCTTAAAGTGATAGTTATTTTGAGGTGATAAGAGCCCAATTCCCCAGTGGTAAAGAAAAGGTAAAAGTCACCCAACAATAACTAGATTTCCAAGTCTCCGTTTTTGATAATAAGCTTGAACAAGGATCATGAAGAATCTTCATCCATCCATCCCCTGATATCTTCAGATGCTAAGTACACTCGCCCATGATAATTCACTTCAACCTCAAATAAATAATAGTGAATTAACTCCGTTGTCACATCTTCTGATTAAAAGCTCAATACTAGCCTCCTTTGACGTTTAAAGTGAACTATGATAATGGTTTTCATCCCAACCATGGTTAAAAGCACATAACCCCGTAAAACCATGTAATAACAAACTACCATGACGAATATCAAACACGCATCCAATTCATGAAGTACTCCCTTTTATCCGCTTCTTGAGCGAAACCGTAGCAAAGTGACATCGGATAAGATCCCGAAATACACTTTCCTTTCTCCGGGATGAATCCATCATTACGGGATTTTACAATTCTATAGTTTAAACCAGAAATAGTTTCTTTCGCGGGATTTTACAAAACCAAGAATAAACCGTAAGATAGATCCATAAATGCACTTTACTAATACTGGGATGTTTCCATTGTCATGGGATTTTACAAGTCTATGATTTAAACCGGAAATAGGTTCTTCGGCGAGATTTTACAAAATCAAGACAAAACCGTAAACAATGTCGGCTTGAATATGTTATGACAACTTTAGTTTCGGTGAATATCATTTTAGGGAACATGCGTGATTCATCAGCTGTTCATTATCCAACATCATCAACATCATCAACCATCCAATCAACACTTCGGTAAACACATCAATCACGCAATCTGTCGGCTATTGTAGTGACCACATGGAGAAGTAAACCCGATATACCAAACTTGATCATGAAGTGGAATTCCCCATATTTGTTACTTAAACTTGTACTAATCCTTGTGAAGAAGAAACGGTGTACCCAATGTACAAAACCTCTTGACATTCTCAACTGAGTAAGACACCGAAGTGATAGCTACGTTGTGGGTTAATCGAGAAAGAATCACAACCGTAACTAAATAGCCAAGTCTTTATCACACTCAATAAAAGCTCAACAAGTCATCTTGGCGGAAGAGTAGAAAGAAAGAAGACGAAATAAGTAAACGCGCAGCGAAAACCGCACTTCAAAGTCAAATAAGAAATACCGTCAAACAACCCCGCAATCAACTTTGTTCAAATAAACAATTTCAAGCCGTGACGAAATATTATCCATGAAAATGTATATACCAAAGTATCAATCTGCACAACCAATCAAATCTCATCATCAAATCGCTTCAACACATCTCATCAATCCAAATCTCATAAATCGGATCTCATAATGAGAAGCCCATCTCGACCATCATCCGAATCAAGCTTCATGGCCCAATGGTCAAGCGAACTTGTAAATCAATCACATATACTCCGTTATGATAAATTTGAAATAGTGTATCAATCTCCAAGTTGTATATCAACTTCCAAATGAAAAGTGTGATAATTCCATTCAAACTCCAAATCCCAGTGAGGTCACCAACTTCAATAATCCTTATCACAAATAAAAGCTCAAGCCGTGAATTTGTGTCCACCGTGAAATTGACCACACCAAAATACCACTAAATATACCAATTATAAAATAAGTATCAAAATAAATTTTGGATAGCATGATTATAATGCACATAATCGGATATTCACCAAGCTCATAATTCACATTACGAGGTAGCCCAATCCATATCTCACATACCATATCATATACTAGTCCATTTATGATTCATTCAAGGCCCATGAAAACTAATCACAATATCCAAGCCAACTTTTAATATATCAATACCAAGATATCTCGTGATTTATAACTCTCTTTTATACCAAGATCGAACATGATTTGGAAAAGATAGCTATATGATTAGAAAAGGATAGCCAATATGAAAGCAACTCAATATATTCTTGAAATTATGATACATAACGAGGCCCACCTTCATGATCTCTTAAATACTCAACAAAGCCCATTCCGAAACTAACACCGCGGCCCAAATAGTCAATAGATGGGTTCATGAGATCCTGCGATCCGTTGTCTAGCAATTGTGCACCCTAAATTCACGGGTATAAAACACCTTAACACACCCTTTACCCAATTTCGACCAAGAACCCCAAACACAATACACTCCGCCTCTTTACTTCTCAAACAACTACGCCACACATACACTGGTTAGCAAACCCTAATCACACTCAACAAGTTAATTACGCCTCGTATCGGTCACTTATCACACCAAAAAATATCGAATACCTTCTAGATCAAAATCTTGTCATAAACATCATGAATATCAGGTGATAACCATCACATACTACGCCCGGGGATGGCTTGAGTTGAAAACGCCGCGAGATGGTTATGTAAGCGAGACAGACCATTCGCATACAAGCTACGGTGGGTTTGTTCAATCTTGTTACAAATAAGAATAGGCGAGCGAATGAAAATGAGTTAACGTTAGTGTTAAACTCACTTCATGGTTTGAATATCTTTGATGAAAGACATAACGAATCAAGATGTTCAATTAAAAGATTTGTTAGTTGAAAATCTTAAACATTCGGATAAAATAGCAAGCGATATTAAGATCGATGAAGTACTGGTTCATTAGTGAGTAGATCTTTTGAGATCTATGAGTTATTTTAGAACCATTCACAAAATGAACATGACCGAGATCACGAATCATTTAAACGCTTTGAGGTATGGTAATAGAGTCATAGATCAATGATGGGATGGATATCTTTCATAAGGCTTGACCTCCAAAAGTTTGAAAGAAACTTTTAATGGAATGAGAGATATGATTACGAGATCTATTTTAATTGCTTTTCGTTCAATGAGTCTTGATGCGTGATGAGGTCTTGTTTGAGGTCTCGGAAGAGGTTTAGATATCATTGATGATGTGGATGATGATGTTGTTTAGAACCGAGGTCGTGTTGAAGTTTTGGTATATGGTTTAAGTTATATTGTGGTCGTAGTCATGGTTTGATCCTCTTCTTCTTCATTTCTTTCACCAAGTCGCTAACGAGTCATGAACCAGTCGCTAGCAATATTGTTCACACAACTCGCTAAACATTTTCAAAACAAGTCGCTAAATAGTGACAAGTCGCTACCTTCTTGCAAAGCAATTAAGCTACCCGTTTTTCAAAGCAAGTCGCTACCGTTTTAAAACACACAAGTCGCTAACTTATAAGTATAAATCGCTGGGTCATTTCGTTATCAAGTCGCTACTTAGCTTTTTATACATAACTCGCTATTGACTTTCAAGAAAGTCAATGAATATCAAGTTGCTACCGTTACATTCATTGAATCTGGACATGAAACTTAGACAAGTCGCTAGCAAGAAACATATGACCAACTCGCTATGAAGACTAACCTGGAAAAAAAGCGAAGACGACATCTGTTTTGACCACTTGAAACCGAGAGAAAAAACCCATTTGACCCATGTTTATTCTTAAGCGAAATGACTAAATGACCATCTTGAAGCTTAAGCGATATGGAACAACAAAGGACACAAAGTAGTGATATTGACTGTTAAAAAACATGAGGCAAACAAACAATAAAAACATGACCATGTAGCCATTTATTGACCGAAAGATACAAGAAAAATAAAACCATTTAAAAAACGGTTTACCCACATAACACGGAAAACAAAATCCGATCAACATAACTAGTACCAAAACAGTTTAAACCAAGAAAATAAACCACCATAAATCGACACAACACAATAACCTTGGCTCTTGATACCAATTGTGGGATCATTATATTTATTGTGTTGATGATTCGGGTGGTCTTGGATGATCAAAATACATGTTTGCCATTAGAGAGAGAAAGTTAGAGAGTTGGGTGTTCAAGCTAGAGACTTGGTTTACAAATTATGGAATATTAGATTGAAAGCACCACCCCTTCCATGGATGGAAGGGGTATTTATCTACACAATACACGACCTCTATCGGCTGTGGATCGAGGGATACGATGGGTAAAGACCCGTCCTTCCTCCATGGTGTTGCACTATGCTAAACTAGACTAATAACTAACTAATAAAACAATAAATAACGTAACTAACGATATGTCTACGGTGACTTATGCTAGATAACATTTGGGGTGACAGACACTTCACTATGGAATTTTCTAATTCCTAACACATAGATTGATATAGTATTATGAGATAACTACGACAAGAGTATTAGTGAAATAAATAAATAATATAAAGGTTATTACTACTCATTAGAACTTCATCTAAAATCCCGTGACATTGTTGAATGACATTTCTAGGACCGTAGATGTTATCGATTACAAAAACTAGAGTAAAAATGAGTGAAATAATAAATAATAGAAAGTGTGAAATTAGAAATTTGAAGTTTTGAAAATAAGTGAAATAATAAGTGAAATAATTTTTTTTTTTTTAAGAGAACCTAATAAGTATGAGTCCTGAATAGAGGTGATCAGGAGTCAGAGTACGAGGTGTATCAATTCTGACAGGCTACCATTCCGGAGTGAGCATTCTTGATTCGATGGAAACCGGTCATGAAGTTCATGAGCAATTGAGCATAATACACCAAATGATTGAGGACACTTTGCACTAATAGCACATGTAGTATTACAAATGGGTGGGTTAGTGGCGGTATATTCTCAATTTTGATGTCTGATCGGGTTTTGTATCATTAATGGACATGTCTTTAAGTTCAACATTCTTGAAGGTTTTTCACGTGGGATCCATCGAGAAACTTCTAGGTAAGTAAGTCCATTTGTTACCTATAAATTTAAAGAGTCTACCAAGAGGAACCCACTTAAAACACACGCTAACAAAGTTAGATGAGGCTAGATTCTGTTCGATCATTGGTCCTTTTGCATTCAAATTGCTTCTTAGTGGATTGGTATGTCATTTGACTCTTAAATTCCTAATATTGGATTTTGAGCCATCTGTGGAAATTATCATTCCTAAGGTTGGAATGAATTAGCGAAGTATTTGGATTCGACAAAACCTTATAATTTTCAACCTAGGGGCAAGCTTAGATTTTGATGCTTTAAATCTTTTGTATTAAATGCGTTGGGTTGCCTAGTTACGTATGCTTAGTGACATTATGAGCAGTTGATTTCTCCAAGGTTGATGGCTTTGTGAGCTTAGTATTCACTCTATTTCCGTATTTTCCTAAGGTCATTTCTTAATGCAACGATAGTGAAACTCTTATCCTAAACTTGGTTTTAGAGCATTTATGTCGATGTCATGGAGTTGATTTTATCAATCTGTTTGGTCCTACACTCCACAAGATTCTTCTTTAAGGATTCATTATCTCTTAGCAATTTTGCAACACATATGGCTAGTTCCTTATTTCTAGACTTAATTGCATCACAAGCATCATAATTAATATCCGCATTCATGTTCAATTGAATGTCGATATGTGTTTTCGAGTTACAAATGGTTGAGTCTTTGTCTAGAATCGAGTTTTAATCGATTAATTTAAAAATTCATGGAATTTCGAATTACGGATTTGTGCATGCATTTGAAACAAGAAATTTTCTTCCTTTCAGTAGTGCAATTTCCAAGAAATGCGGTGTTCTTCAAGAATTGAATATTTGTAAGAAAGTTCCTCAAATGCCCTTTTGAAACCATATCATTAGTTTTAAAACATACGAGACTCGATCTTAACCATATCAATTTTATCGAGACTCATGTGTATCTATAAATTCAAATGGTTTGGATACATTACCAGATGCATTGTGCTGATCATTCAAGGGTAGCACATCAGATGACACCTGATCATCCATTGGTGCGACACTTGCGTCCTCATTACTTGCATGGGCATTAATGACTTTCACGGCAGTTTTGGGCTCCTCGATCTACGATTCTTTGTATTCATCGTCGCAGATATAACATTTGATGTTATTCAATTTCATCGTTGTAATCAGCGATGATGCTTTGCATCGTTCAACTTTACGATCACAACATCCACGGAGGTTCACCGTCTTCTTTCAATTGATCACAGGCTTCACTTGCTTTTTGCTTCCTCAATGTACATCTCCATATTATCCATTAGTTGGATCAATCTATTGATGAACTCATGAATTTCCATTCCGGTATGTTTCTTGAAAGAAATTTCAGTCACATGTTGATCAAATCTGTTGAATATTCCCATTGATGAATGTAAAATTGTTTGTGAATCATATGAAATCTGACCATGGAATCATTTTTTTATTTTTTCGTTGATGGTGAATCTTCAATTGTTCAAGGTATTTGAACAATGTATTCTTAAGTGAAGGTAAATCGACGGAAAAGGGCACGCATGTCCGAACCATGGATGTGGATAACACTTGTGATATATGGGAATGAAGCGATAAATAGGGTTCAATCGCATTCAATAAGTAGTTCTTCTTTGGGGTTCATTTGAATTGGACTCAAAGTGTGATGGGTTTAGATCATCATTTGTAGAATCATTAAGGTCAAGTCTATAGAATAGTACATACTTTGTCTTGAGTCTCTCGTGTCATAAAGTTTGAGTATTTTAGAGATTCTTGGATCGGTAGAGTGAGCCATGAGAGCTGGATTCTACGGATTTAACTATTCTTTGATTAAGCGAAATTTATTCTTTCACGATTTTACTAAATCAAAAGAACAACCTTAAGAATGTATGAAGTACCAAGTCTCAATTGACAAGTAGTTCAACACTCAACTCGCTTGGTTAACAACTCGCTAAGCAGTCAACTCGCTCAAAGGAACAAGTCGCAAGGAATCAACTCGCCAAATAGCCAAGTCGCATTAGTATCAACTCGCTTGATGAAACAAGTCGCTAAGTAGCCAACTCGCTTTAGTATCAACTAAGCTAATAGCAAGTCATGAAACGACACAACTAAGCTTAACCACCAAGTCGCAAAAGCAACTCGCTAAGTAGCCAAGTCGCATACAACAACTCGCATCCGGTAACAAAGCAACTCGCTTCGAAGAAATGTGTATCCGAGACTCAACTCGCTTTGTACAAAGTTCAAATATAACCACTTTATCAATCAAAAACAACCAAACCACAATGATTTAAGCCTTCCAATTCAAAACAAAAACACATATGATGATCCTAAACACAAAAGTACAAGCAAAATTCAAACTTTAACAGAAGAACTTGTCCAAATGAATCAAACTCTTCTAAACACTTAATACCCCAAAACCTTATGAAATCCACCAAAACAAGGAGCATGAAAGATGGTGATCAAACCATGGCTCTTGATACCAATTGTTAGATATAGGATTTCAAACACATTAAATCATAATTATGTGGGCGTTCAAGTAAGTTTAGAGAGAGAAGGGAGATGTTCTAGTAAGAAAACTTATGGAAGGTTAGATTCCAAGTGAACATTCAACCTCTACCTTGCAAGGTGAGGGTATTAAACTACTTTTCGACGACCCTGTAGATCGGTGTCACGATTGGTGAAGACCCGTCCTTCCTCCACGATGTTGCACTAGACTAAAACTAAGCTAATAACATACTAACTATAAACATAATAAATGATATGTCTACGAGCTAACTTGTTAGGAATTAGAAATTCCGGTATTAAAGATTCGGTCACCTCAAGCATATGTAATCGTTAGGAAGCTCGTAGTCGTAGTTCTTTTAGTTAAGTAACACCGTGGAGGACAGACGGTCTTTACCCATCTATGTCCGATCCATGCCCGAGGTGTGGCGATTTATGTAAGACTATAAATACTCTACCTTCCAAGGTAGAGTTGGAGCTCATAATAAGATTTTCTTTCTCACTAAAGTTCCCTAAACCTCTAACTTTCTCTCTAAAACTCATCTTCTATACGCCTATGTTTGATTGTGTTATGATGTGTATGTGAAAACTAATATCCTTCAATTGGTATCAAGAGCCATGGTTAGATCATATCTTACACATCTTTGGATTTCTAGTGGTTTTAGGTGGTTTTTGAGTTTGAAAAAGTTTAGTGGTTTTGCATCATTTGGGTGATTTCTAGTGTTAAAGTTTGGATTTTGATAGTACTTTTGTGTTTAGAATCATCACAAGTGTTTAGGTTTTGATTTGGTAAGCTTGAATCATCGTGGTTGGGTTGTTTTGGATTGAAAAGTGGTGTTTTGAGATTTTCTTGCTAGCGACTTGAGCCGCGGTTGTTATTCTTAGTAGCGACTTGCTTTACAATTTGTGTAGCGAGTTGCGGTTTTGGAGCTAGCGACTTCGAGTACAAGTAGTGGACTCTCCACTACGGGTAGCGACAGTGTTAGCGACTTGGTCGATGAGCGATTTGCTATTTAGCGACTTGAATCTTTAGCGACTTGATTAGCGAATTCGCCAAATTTTGCTAGCGACTTGAGGCTTAGCGAGTTACTATTTAGCGACTTGCCTTTGTTTAGCGACTTGGGACTTTAGCGACTTGGTGGTATAGCGAATTAGGTGTTAGCGACTTGGTGCTTAGCGACTTGGTTCAAGGGTTATAGCGACTTGGTTGATTTTTACGAAGAAGAGGTTTGACCAAAATTGACTTTTACGTCAAAACTTCAAACGGCCATAACTTTGATCCGTAACTCCGTTTCATTGAAATACTGTCAAAAGCGACCGGAACGACTGATTATTGTGAGGTTAAGCGAATTTTCGAGGCCCAAATCCTCTCCGAAAGGAAGTTATTGAGCTTTTAAGTTTTAGACCTAAATTTCTCCATAAAATCGTGCAACAACCAACCCAAATCGCAACCAAACAACATCTACGCTTATCCCACAAACAATCATAAGACCTAACACACAATTGTCTATCATTGTGTCAATCCATCGATCATCTTAACACATTCCATTGGTCATTGCTTAACGGTTTGGTCTTGATTTTAGTAAAATCCATGAAAGATTCTATTTCTCGGTTTAAATCATAGACTTGTAAAATCCGTGCATTCTACCACATCATGTCTTACTCTCGACCCGGTGATTTCGAAGTGCTTAAATTGTATGATGTGTGGATAATAATGATAATGGATGCTACATCGAACGATTAAAGATGTTTGAATTAAACAACGAGGATGTGAGATCTTCATGTTCGAGTACAATGAGAATGAATTGCACACTACGAATGCCATGCAAATGGAATGCGACATTGAGCCTATCAACTACTTCATCACGCACCTCATATAGTTGTTATCCATAGTGGGGATCGAACATGTAGTGCTCTTTTCCATGAGGACTTACCTACATTGACAAGAAGCTTGTTGTTGAACTTAGAGCATTTAAAAGCGCAACTTACCAATGAAGAAGTTCAAAGGATGGTTCAAGTGCATTTCTTCAAGTAATCTACAAACAATTTGACCATTCATCGGTGGGGAATATTCAACAGATTCGATCAACACTTGTTGGAATTTCCTTCAAAAACATAATGGAATGGAAATTGTGAATTCGATGAGACATTTATCCAACTCATGGATAATGTGAAAAAGTACATTGAGGAACCGCACAAAAGGATGAAAAAGTGAATGAGTGTCGTGCGGTTGAGAGATTGTTGTGATAAGTTGGGTAATGTATACGTGGAAGAATCGGGTGTTCTTGAATGCGAGAATGTTAGAGAAAACAAATAATGATGAGTCGGACAATGCTAAAATAGAATCTTCATGCTCATGTTCAAGAGAGAGAGGTGCACGATCACAACCCGTGCAAGCTAATGCAAAGGCACGCTCCATGGAAGCTTCGGATGTACCCAAGATAGAGATGCACCGGCCACAACACATGCACGTTAATGCGAGAGGAAAGTTGCATGAAAGTTTCTGCGGATACCTAGGTATGCATCTTCTTCTCAAAATGATGATTATGAATTGCATGAGTACACTTTGCATTTGTGCACGATGATTCCTTGACCACTGAACTCAATACCTATAAGGATCAAGTTGCCATATACGAATAGCGTGCTAAGTTTGAACTTACCACTCGTGAGCGGGAGATGGATATCCAAATGCGTACAATTATTAGAAAAAGTAATTTTAGAGAAGAAGTATTAAAACAAGAGTTAAACTCCTTACAAGAAAAGCTTTCCAAAGCGCTAAGCAAAACACGAACTTCAAGAAAATGTTAAAATGCTTAAGCAAGAATTCAAGGCTAAGGAATCAAAACTTTTGAATGATTTTTCCAATCTAAAACTTTGAAAACAAGCTTGAAAAAAGTTATGCGTACAAGGAATACCATTCAAACCGCTCACATGATCACTAAGCATCGAGTCTTAAGCGATAAGCATAGCATTTCCTTGTTGAGGAACCAAACCAGAGGTAATTAAAAAGGCTAGAAATGCTCGAGAAAGTGCTTTATGATGGTAATGAAATCCTTAAGCCTGAGAAACCTAGTTGCGTTGAGTAACCGAGGAAGATAAGAAATCGATGAAGTCACTAGGAGAAAATGAATAAGAAGTTAGAAGATCCTAAGTGTAAAAAGAATAACATAACGATCAAACCCCATAATTACACTAAAGAAAATTGGATCTCCTTGAACAAGTTTAAGCCTCGAGACTCTATTAACCTCACGAACAAGTGTTCGGAAAAGGATTTAGATAAGCAAAAGCGAGAGAATCTTGTTGTAACGAACCCTCCCTTAGGAAAATGCCTAGAAGCGATTGTGTATCCTCCGAATACACCAATGCATCTTGTTCCTAGAACAATTGCCACTAAAAGCAAGACCTTAATTAGTCAATATGTTATCTTTCAACTATTTGTTGATTTTGAGAAAACTTGCAAGAAAAGGATCACACCCATTTGGTATTCTTGAAGGAGAAAGGGTTTTGAGCAAACTAAAGAATGTTATTTAGCGAAGTCATGCCTTTCTTTAAACAACTAAAAGATCATTTTGAGAGTCTTAAAAAGGAATGAATTCGGACATTAAAGAAATGGAAAGGAATTTGATGCAATGATTGTTGAGGTTAGTGATTATGAGAGAGAATTAAAATATAATGAGATTGAGAGGAAGAACTTGCATACAACGAATGAGAATCGATTTACGAATGTATTGCTCAAGATGTGTTTTCAACGCTACAAATTATTCCATTAATGCTTCTCAATTTCATGAATTATCTGTTGCTCGAAAGTCTCCCATGATCGTGTCATTGAGCTTGAAACAACAAATTCAAAATTGCATGAGAAAATAGAACAGGATGATCATGATAACTTGGTCGAAACATTATTCTAAATTAGAAGTTGAACATCTTGCTTTGCAATTAAAACATCAACATCTCAAAGAAAATGTTAAAACCTCAAATATCAAGACATCCTCTCGATGCTCTGAGTTTGATGCAGTTTTGAAATTAGCAAGCGTGATGAACAAATTCGAGCTCATTATAACACGATCAAAGATTGAAAGCCCAAATTTCACAACCGAAAGGTGAAAAGAAGGATGTATTGGTTCCATATGCCTCCTCCTTTAGATTCTCGAATTTCCAACTTCAAAACATAATTGATAACTTGCAAAAGGAAAATGATTGTTTTAAAGTGAAATTTCAAAGGTTAATGATCAAAACAAAGAGTTATGTGATTCATTTAAAGTTAATCATGATAAACAAATTGAAAGATAACTTCTTTACTTAACGATATTGAGAATCGAGCGTGAGGTGAAAGGAAAGTTGCCAATCCCAAATTGCAAATACTCTGTTCCTAAGGTTTACGCTTGTGATAAATATGCTATCGATATGTTATATATTCCCCGCCCATTAGGAATAATGAACTTGCACATAAAGCATATCTCTCATACCTTAAGGCGAGTTTGAAGGGTCTCCGTGAGATTGTTGAAGATGAAAGATTAGAAAAACCTTTTGATAGTACTATAGCCTATACTGCATGGATGCCAAGCGATCTCGGGAACTCTTAGAGTATGTAATTGTCACAAGTCCGAAATCTAGCAATAGGTGAGATAGAATAGTTGTGCCTTGTTCTATGCCTAAAGCCAAGCATGTGACCCTTGATATGCCTTGTTCCATGTCAAAATTCAAGCAAGCAACCTTTGATGTGCCTCCTAGAATTTGAGATCCAGCACTTCTAGACGGAAATGCGAAAGTAGTGAAGCCATGTAATGTTCCCATCGTTACTTCTACGGATGTTAAGATTGACACTAAAGTTAGCGGGTCAAAACCTAGAAGCAATGCAAAGAAGGATAGGATTACGCAAACTAAAAGTGTTCATGATAAGGAAGTGAAAAGAACACCATAGGGACAAGAAGTTTGATTTGAACAAAAAGAATCGTGTTAGTTCTAGTATTAGCTCTAAGCGTCTTGAAATTAATTCAAGGCCTTATCTTTGTCGCAAAACATGTAAAAATGTTTATTTTACGTAATCATGATAAATATGATGTGTTATTTAAGGTCTAAGATTCATAACTTGATTAAGAAAGTTTGGAGAGTGAAGCAGTTAAGCAATCTTGAAACCTACGGGGAATGTGTTTACAAATGTAGGATTTCGGTGGAAGCCCACAGTCGAATATTAACGAATGGCAAACCTTACCCCTTAGCTAGATCCACTATGCCTAGAATAGTGCTGTTAAGGTTTGGAAGCCAAGCGGTAGAATAATCCCATTAAGCACAAAATGTCATTTGACTAAGTCGATGCTTCTACTAGTTAAACTCCTAGGGATAATGCCATTGCATCTAGGGTTTCTGTTGATTCAAAGATTTGTGCTAACCAAAAGGAACCCATCGTACGTGGGGATCCAATGTTTCCAATTCTACGTCTTAGTACATTGTCCAAAGCGGTCGTACAAATCGTCCCTTGGTATTTGGATTGAGTGACTCTAAACATATATTGGGTTCTTAACAATGACGTCATTCACATCGATTCGGGCCTCGTACTCCAAAGAAAAGAAATGTATGCGTTTGGTCGCATTATCTTCGAAGAAGAGAAATCTTATTATGACGTATGAACACTTCAATTCATGCCTCGTACTCCAAAGAAAAGAAAAGTGTGCGTGTCGGTGCGCTTTATCTTAAGAAGAGAAATCTTCTCTATTATGACCATTCTCATCAACATGCTTCATACTTTTCCATGCGCTTGGTCATCAAGTGAACCGGGCTACCAGCGATTGTTTTCTCATTCCACTTGCTCGATTATAATGAAGATGGCGACATCACGTGCTTATTTTGCGGGAGAGAAGTGTGAATAGAACATTGGATGATTTTCACTTATTTAATCAAGAATGGCATCTCCGTATGCAATTCTTGAGGGAGAAAAGTGTGAATTTTTGCATGATTGATTAATATTTGAGAATATATGGTCAAACGGCTCCTAACTCATGTAAGAACCGAGCTTCTTATCGGATCATCTTTACATGGGTTTCTTCTAAGAGCCGGTGGTTGACATCTTCACTCGGATTGATGAGTTTATCGACAAAGTGCTTCGGTTAATGCTTCACGTATACATCAACATGATGATTCGAGCGATCTCTACGTTCTTGTTTGATGTGATTGGTAGTTTGGTGTTACCATCTTGTGTGTTCGTTGCTTGCCCGATTCTTGATTTCCTTGATGAACATCTTTACGTTCTTGTTTGATTGGGAGGATTTTAGTTAAGGGATTTGCAAGATGTAAGTTGATTGGGATGCTTTTTGGTGATGTTCTTGTTTTCGGTGAGTTGAAGATGTTAACTATCTAATCCCTAACTAGACAATCTTGAAGAAGGTCGAGTCTGATGCATTCTACATTTCGCTACATGTTAGAAGACTAAAGGCGAGTTGCATTTAATGATCTAAAGACTTCTTCTTAATCGGGCACTTATCAAGCAGTTGTCGGTTTAGGGAGAGCACTAAGTGGGAGAAAGTTATAAGTCCGATTCAATTCCCAATTAGACTTGCTCATATTCTTTAGCGATGACTCCTCGAGGCGTTGTTATTGACTATTCTCGTATTGGACATTTGACACAAGTTGATTACTTGAGTTAATCATTTATCACTTATTTGAGATTGAAGTTGACTTTCACAAAGGCGTGTTCTTATTTGATAACTTGCTCGGGCTTAAGAATTTGAGTTGAAGACTTGGTTTATCTAGTTTCCGGTGATCGAGGTGGATGGTTGAAGACACAGTTAACTATCACTATTAGGAGTTACTTTGTTTTACTCGATGTCACACGCATATGATGGTGTGGATAATCGCAAGAGGTGTTAATGTCTCATACTTTGTTTGGGTAGTGAGTACTTAGAGATTTGCTTGAAGCATAAATTCTCTACACGTTCTTCCATCATTAGGTGCAAGCTTAAGATACAAATGTGGGAAAGTTGACTTCATTTTCAAGTATGGTATAGCGGGTTTTCTTCTTGATGGTCACTTCAAATTGTCTCTGAAGGGTTGATATAAATAGTCGAGAGAGTCTTGACAAGTTGATTCTCACAAGAGTTCAAGTGTTCTTCTCAACAAATTTCTAGTATACGGGCGTATAATGATTTCTTGACTACGAAGTGTCAAAACCGAAGAAGGCGGAAGGAGACAAGCATCTAAGCGAGTAAACTTGATGAACTTAATACTTATAAGTAATTGAAGATATCCCGGAAGACAAATGTTATTACCGCAGAGAAACTCAAGGTTTGACTCATGGCGTGTAAACTTGATGAACTTAATTCTTCTAAGTGATTGAAGATATCCGGGAAAACAAATGTCATGACCATGAGAGAAACTCAAGGTTTACTCATCAAGCGTTTAGTGTTAGTATTTCATCTACGTGGGGAAGTGATGTTAGAGAAAGTTTACGAAGATAAAAGAGGTACACTAGTGTGTGGTAATTTCGATGGTATCACAATGATCGGGAGAGATTGTGTACATTGGGGATGCTCATTGTTTCACTTGAGTGCTTGTCGGTGATTCGAGATATAATCACTTATTAGGAGTTGACATCATGATGATTGTCACCCAGAGATAATCGATGACTTGGCACGCTTCTTCAATGTTATCGATTATTCATTCCTTGTGTATTGGTATACTTGGATACTTGAGCTTCATACACGATCATCGGGGAAGAAAAATGTGAACATGGGAGATGTTTTAATTCCCTCATGATGTGTATTCGGAGAGCTCTTGGGTATTGGTGTACTTGGGTTCTTGAGCTTCATACACGATCATCCGGAAGAAAAATGTGAACATGGGAAGGTGTTTTCATTCCCTCATGATGTGTATTTGGGAGAGTTCTTGAGCATTATACAAAGAGACCGGCGCATCAATTCAACTACGGGGAAGTGTTCTCTTGACACCTTTTTGGAATGGATCGCCTGAGACTTGATGGGAAAAGAAATTTGAGAAGATTATTTTATGTGGGATGATACGTTCTGTTCTTCTTGATGATATAACCCGAATGGAGATCCTCGATCATCATTCTTAAATGGAGCGGCGGGATTTATGATAATGGTGTGCTTCCTTGTGCACAGCTAAGAGAAGCTTGTAAGAGAGCTTGAATCGCTCGACTAAAGGATTTTCGGTTTGGGGAAGGCGCAAAGTCTCACTTCGAGATGGTTCTATTTCTTTCAATTCAAGAGCCCTTGGAAGCTTTGGTGGTGGATGTTTAAGAGATGACGAATTATATCTTCTACGATGTCTTTTCGATATCCTTATCTCGGTACTCGTATCATCATCCTCTTTAACTATATCATCTATTCTATCTTTGTAAATATTTATTCGAAAAACAAAATACAAAATTACAAAACCTTCAAAAAGCAAATAGAAAAATATAAAACTTTCAAAAATCAAAAAAAAAAAAAAAAAAAAAAATTGAAAAATCTTGAAAATTCCAAAATATTGTCTTTTGTCATGTTTTCCTCGATTCGATAATATCTACGGTCTTTGTGATGTCATTCAAAGAATGACACGGGACTTTAGATGTTGTTCGAATGTTTAAAAAATAATAAAAAAAAATAAAAATAAAAAATAAAAAATCAAAAATTATTTTTGGGAGAAAGTAAAACAATGGTTTATTGTCATTTCGAGCAATAACCGGTTTTAAAAGATAGAACGAGCCATGTTTTACCATGTTTTCAAATTCCATGCTCGATTCTATAAACATTTATCTGCTTGAAAACTAAATGCTTTAAAAATAACTGGTCTCTATTTTTGATAATCATCGGGACTTATTTGTCAAAATCTCTATCTCTCGATCAACAACCTATGTCATTGATTGAGGGAGAATGATTTTAATTAAATTAAAAAGTTATTTGGCATTCAATTGTTTTCAAAAGATATTCATGCATGTTTTATCAATGGAGTTTAAAGTCTTAAAATCCGATCCGTATCGATTAAACGCTTTCATAATCAAGTCACAATTCCCTTAAAAGCTTTCTAAATCAATTTAAATCAATAAGAGATCACAAATCTCAAATGATTTGATAATTGTGATCGGGGAGAATGTGTGATTTAAATTGGATTTTAAGCGATAATTCGGTAGATGGTTTCATAAGGATGTACATGCTATCCTTCACACATGTGACAAGCGATTTCAAATTTTCCATGCACATGTTGAGGGGAGCATCTATCTTAAAACCTATGATTTGAAACGTGATCAACTTATCTCAATGTGCGGTTCCCTCTAGTATGTGCAAAACTCTTTTCAAATCTCGAGGCACATATTGAGGGAGCAAACTTATGAAAACCTCATCCTTCACGGAAATGCTTTATCTTCTTGATTTGATCGGGGAAGTGATGTTGATATCTTTTAGAAAAAGGTAATCAAAGTAAATTCTTCCTCTTGCCTCCGTGTGCAAAACGATTTCAAACATTTGATGCACATGTTGAGGGGAGCACTTGTTCTAAAATATCAAAAACAATTCGGTGCAAAATGTTTTGATAATATATCACAAGTATCGGATTGATTTTCAAATGGTTTTCAATTGGTTCCATATGGAAGATGAACAATACCTAATAGACCGACCAACTTTACTTTATGTACGGTCATATAAGGATGATAAGGTTAGGTATTGGTTCCAATGATCCTTGAGCAGGAGGGATCTTCCGAGGACGATTCACTAGTTAGTGTAGAGTTCTTAGGTATGATGATAAAAGGAAAAATGAGATATGGGAAGAGTGCGGATGAGTGCGAGCTAATCTTGAAATAAACCCAACAAGGTTCTAGCTATGAAGTCTCGGTAAGCTTGAAGGGGTTGAAGAATTAAAAAGAATTGAATGAGAAAAGGGTGAAAACAAATAGCCCTCCATTTATTCAACCTTAGGCGTAAAACGGGTTCAATTCATATGCTCTTGATGGTAACATCGGTATTGAAGACAAGGCGTCATGGACCCGGTGGCACTACACTTCAACTTTCCAAACCACTCAAGTTCCTCTTAAAAGGACTTGTTTCATTCTCACGGGAACCGACATTATCTATCGACTTTCTCTTAGAGATTGTTGATATTGAAGAAGGAGACCCTCTCCCTAGTCTCCGCACGGGATCCAAATATGCACAAAATTGAGTCTAGAGCCTCGAGATCATCAATAAATCTCATTAGGACACTTTCAATGAAGACTCTTTGTTTCACATAATGTGAAAAGAGATTATATCTTGAGTCCACGATTATCCTTGTGGTATTGCCGAACATCCGAGTGAAGTGTTATCATACTCACAATAAAGATGGAAAGCCTTCGAGCCAACATCAAACAAGCTCTGGTAGGTGGCATGTGAGATCTATTATATAGATCAACCATGTGACAAGCTGACAGAAGCGATGGGCGATTCAATCTTTTGAATCAATCACGGTTCGAGTTATGGATTGACGGATACCTTTGAAAAACCGGTCTTTGGGCTTAAAAATTTTACATTTAGCAAATCGACCAGGTGTACGGATATTTCAAATCAAAAGGTGTTTATGATTGATAATTGATTTTCATTAAAACCTTCGTTGTATTGCAAAAACAATTTCTATTGAGCAATACACGATTGTTTTTCTCAAATCTCTTTTCATCAATCGGTGGACTTAAATTTTTGGTTCACTCACTCCGTGTTGTCTTCTTTGAGGCGTTCGGTTTGAGAACGACTTGAGCGTTGCGAAACCCAGTCAAGGAAATTCTTTGGAATTATACACGATCACGAGCGATACTGTCTTGATCAGCGAGGAACAGTGGGCGTGTACCTCAATTCAACGAAGTGATCAAAGACACTTTCGTGCGATTTATCTACTAGCATTGTTGTGTGCGGTACACCTACGTTTCGGTGATCGAGAATGAAGCGGTCAATCCATAGCCGCATGCTCACTTAACACATTCATCTCAAAAGAAATCATGATTAGTGCATCAATGACTCGATATTTTCACTCCATGCTTACGCACTGTTCTTTGCCAATATCATGAATCAACTAAAGCTTCCGCTACTCGATGAGAAGATATCATGATCCGAATGTGAGCATGTCGGTCCTAAAGTCACAACATCACATAATACTAACACCACAATGGATGTCTCGAGATTTTTATAGTGATGATCTCAAAAGGCGGCTCATAATTATTATCCGTGGATCGGTAAAGACCTCCACTTTGAGTAACCAAACATGCAATATGAAGAATCAATGACTACGAGCTTAGGAGCAAAGTACTACATCAAGAATGCAAGAACAATTGTTAATGTAATATCTATTTGTATTCAATATAATTTTGGTACATGATTGAGGTGACCTCCTTGGGGAGATTGTTAGGAATTAGAAATTCGGTATTAAAGAGTCGGTCACCTCAAGCATATGTAATCGTTAGGAAGCTCGTAGTCGTAGTTCTTTTAGTTAAGTAGTATTTAGTTAAGTAACACGTGGAGTGGACGGAGACGGGTCTTTACCAGCTGTATGCGATCCATGACCGAGGTGTGGCGATTTATGTAAGACTATAAATACTCTACCTTCCAAGGTAGAGTTGGAACTCATAATAAGATTTTCTTTCTCTCACTAAAGTTCCCTAAACCTCTAACTTTCTCTCTCTAAAACTCATCTTCTATACGCCTATGTTTGATTGTGTTATGATGTGTATGTGAAAACTAATATCCTTCATAACTTAAGCTAGATTATACTTGGGGTGACCGATGCTTCACAATAGAGTTTCCAATTCCTAACAAAATCAATCAGATTCAGAGTTTTTTGTAAAAAATTGAAAACTCAATCAATGACCTCTGCACTTTTAAACTTTTCAGAAAATGAGTCATTGATTGAGGGGGAGAATGTTTTCAAATCTATATCATCTAACGAGATTATCTAATTATCCTGTATGCTTAATTGAAAATGAAGTTAACCTACGTTGAAGG
Source organism: Chrysanthemum lavandulifolium (assembly GCA_022545495.1). Taxonomy (NCBI): domain Eukaryota; kingdom Viridiplantae; phylum Streptophyta; class Magnoliopsida; order Asterales; family Asteraceae; genus Chrysanthemum; species Chrysanthemum lavandulifolium. The sequence goes on along the minus strand of CM040246.1, from coordinate 200,652,303 downwards.
ACTAGGTGCCTAGGATATGATTATTAGGATTAGATGATTAGAGTTTGATAAACACATTATTCCCATGCCATATATGATCTGATTGATATGTTGAATTGACTTTTATTAGTCGATTGCTATTTGGGTGATGTCGACCACCATATATCTGTATGTGTGTTCACTAACGTATGTAGGTATATTGGTATATAAGAATGTTCCCGATCCGGATCCCACAATTGAAGATGATTGGATGCCGAAAGGAAAGGGTAACTATATCTTGGGTTGACAAATGAAGAAACGGAGCTTAATTGGACTTCAATGGAGAGTTGGCATAAATGCAATGTAAGAGGTGTCCTTGCATCGCCAGATGGTTTTCTTAAGTGATTGAAGAAGCGGAGATTAATTTGACCTCGATTGGCATTATAATGCAACGTAAGAAGTCTCACTGCATTTGCGAGATGGTTTTCTTCAACCCTCAAAGAACAACAACAAAAGCTTCTCAACCACTAATGTATCTTTGTGCAGGATACCATGTTTAAACAATTTTGAAAATTTTGAATAAAATGTTTTGAAAATGGAAAATATTGTTTTGAAAATTAATTGGAATTAATTTTGAAAATCACGGATTTCATTTTATCAAAACTTAAGTCACTCAATCATCGACTACGGTCATCAATTGAGGGAGAGTGATTTAAAATAAAATATTTTCAAAACAATATCTCTTCATAAAAGTCCGTTTGTACAATAATAAGTGGTGATCTAAAGATTTAATGTTATGTCATGGTATGATTTTCTTTAAAACTCAAAGATCTTACAAAATGAAATTTTTACATTCTTGTTTGATTGTGAAATTGTTTTATTTTACTTAAAGATCGTTTAAAACTATCATACGACACTAACAATCTTTAATATCTATAGTTGGTCCATCTCGGTCATTTTCAAAATTAAATCTTGCCATCTTTCCCCAAATTTTTCTAAATGATTTAAATCAGTTGGGATCACAAATCTCAAATGGTTTGATATTTTTGATCGGGAGAGATCATGATTTAAATCTCAAATCTGTTTTAATGGAATTAGTTTTAGTCCTTCAAAGCACTCCACCACCATGTGCCAAACGATTTCATATACACAATGCACATGTTGAGGAGGAGCATTTATCCAAAACAAGATGAGTATTTAAACAAGGCACATTTTCTCCCATGTTTTCTAAACCTTATTAAATCACTTGGGATCCAAAATCTCAAAGGGTTTGATATTTTTATCGGGGAGAATTTGTGATTTAATATGAAATTTGATAAATGATGATCGATTTGATGAAAATGTGCATCTTTGCTCTATCATATGTGTTAAACGCTTTCGAATCTCGAAGCACATATTGAGGGGGAGCAAATGGTTTCTTAATGGCTTTTGTGATCATGGATGTACTTCAAAAGAACTCTTGCCTCTATGTAATAAAATGATTTCAAATATCCTATGCACATATTGAGGGGGAGAATTTACCAAAGAAATTCAAATGGCTTTTTCTAAGGAAATTGTGATCAAGAATTTATTTCAAAGAAATTATTTCAAAGAACTCTTGCCTCCATGCGCCAAACAATTTTAATATCATATGCACATGTTGAGGGGGAGCATTTTCTAAATGATCAAAACTATTAAGGTACAAAATGCTTTGATCTCGTATCACAAGTACCTTGATTGTTTTTCAAATGATTTTCAATTGGTTTCAAGGAAGAATGAACTATACCAAAGACCGACCATTTTACTTTATGTATGGAGTTATAAGGATGGTGAGGTTAGGTATTAGTTCCCATGATCCGCGCCGATCCGGAGGGATCTACCGAGGACAATCCACTAGATAGTGTAGAGTCCTTAGGTATATTGAAAAAGGAGAAAAATGAGAACATGGGAAGAGTGCCGATCGAGACGAGCTAGTCTTGGAACAAACCCAACAAGGTTCTAGTTATGAATTCTCGGTAAGCTTGAAGGGGTTGAAGAATGAAAAAGAAATGAAATGAGAAAGGGTGAAAAGAAATAGCCCTCAATAATTCAACCTTAGGCGTAAACCGGGTTCAATACATATGCTCTTGGTGTTTACTAAGGTAATCTTGATCTTGAAGACAAGACATCATGGACCCAGTGATGCACTGCACTAAACTTCTCAAGCTACTCAAGTTCCTCTTAAAAGGGCTTGTTTCATTCTCACGGGGAACCGACATAATCTATCGACTTTCTCCTAGAGATTGTTTATATTGAAGAAGGAGACCCTCTCCCTAGTCTTCGGCATAGGAACCAAAAATGCACAATTGAGTCTAGAGCCAAGAGATTATCCACAATATCTCATTAGGACACTAAATTAATGAAGACTTGCTGTTTCACACAATGTGGAAAGTAAGTATATTTTAAGAGTCCTACGCATTATCCTTGTGATATTGCCAGAACATCCGAGTGATATGTAAAAGTATTCACGATGAAGATGGAAATCCTTCTAGAGCCAACATCAAACAAGCTCGACAACTGGATAGAAACGATGGGGAGATTCAATCTTGCATCAACCTTGGTCCAGGAAATTAATTGACGAATACTTTTGGAAAAACAGTTCGATGTGCAAACCTTCTTTTCTCTAGCACGTCGAATGTGTATTCATATTTCAAAAGGTATCTCGATTGAAAAATGCTTTTGGAAAACCGTTCGATGTGCGAATCTTCTTTTCTCTAGCACATCAAATGTGTATTCTTTTCAAATATAAAAGTATTTTGATTGAAAATTTATCTTTCTCATAAAACCTTCATCGTATTGCAAAACTCTTTCTTACAAGCAATACACGATTGTTTTCAAATCAATTCTTCATCAATCGGTGAATCTCAATTATTTGGTTCACTCACTCCGTGTTGTCTTCTTTGAGACGTTCGGTTTAAAACAACTAGAACAGTGCGAAACCACTCACAGCGAGATTCTTAGGAATCCTACACGATCACAGCGATACTTGTCTTGATCAACGGGAAGCAGGTGGTACAGTACCTCAATTCAACAAAGTGATCAAAGACACTTTCGTGTGTTTTATTGCTAACTTGTTGTTTGCGGTACATTTGGACGATTCGGTGATCGAAATTGAGGAGTCAATCCGCCGCATTCTCACAACATCCACTCTTAATTGAAGAAATCATGACTTTTGCTTATCTAGATAACATGGCTCGATATTTCTATACTATGCTTTTGCTACTGTTCTGCAAATATCATGAACCAAAGAAAGCTTCCGCTACTCGATGGAAGATGTCATGATTCAAAGTGAGAGCATGTCGGTCCGAAAGTCACAACATCACATGATGGCAACACAATAAAGGGTGATCCGAGAGATTTACGTGGTGATGATCTCAAAGAAAGCTCGAAGATCATCAAAGATGTGGATCGGTTCAAAGACCTCCACCGAAAGTACAAAGCACTCGGACTATGAAGAGTCACGCTAAATCATAAAGATCACGAGTTGAAGAATTCAAGTCTCGAGCTCAAGAACAAAAGTCAAAAGCAGAATGCTAGGATTGAAATGTAAATCATGGGGTAACCTCCTTGGGAGATTGTTAGGAATTGGAAATTCCATAAGTAAAGTATCGGTCACCCCAAATATTATCTAGCATAAGTTAGCTCGTAGACTTGTAGTTATTTATGTTATTTAGTAGTTAATTAGTTAGTTTGTAGCGTAGTTTAGTTTAGTGCAACACCGTGGAGGAAGGACGGGTCTTTACCACTGTATCCACGATCCACGGTCCGATGGGAGGACGATATGTTTGTAATTATAAATACCCCTTCCATCCATGGAAGGGTGGTGCTTTCAATCTAACCTTTTACATTTTATTGAAGCAAGTCTCTAGCTTGAACACCCATCTCTCTACCTTCTCTCTCTAAAATATCTAACATGTATTTTTATCATCCAAGACCACCCGAATCATCAAACACAATAATATTATCGATTTACATCAAGATAAGTGTTTTACTTCATTAATTTAATTATGTCTTCATATACTTGTGTGTATGCTTGCATGTTCCCCATGTTCGGCTAATTTACTTGTGTGTTTGCTTAGGGAATATGAAACTTAATTATTGAATATTGATTGGTTGTCTCTTATCTTAATTGTTAATGATCTAGTAATGCGATAGGTCATCCGTTGTGTAGTTAATGCTTGATTAATCTTTGTGAACCTTAGTTTATAATACCTAGAGTTGTTGTAGGCTAAACCATCCAGAAGAGTACCTTAGAGTTAAAGTTTATAAATCCTAGAGATTTTGTAGGCACACCCTTTGGTAGTTTCAAAGAGTTAGGATAAGCATACCCTACGCCTTAGACACAACGCGATTAAGAATAAGGACGTGACAATTCAACCATCAATAGGAGATAATTAAGGAGTAATAAAACCTAAGTAAACACATCTTTAAATCATCATACGATCAAACAATAATTAGACATAGACTACATACACCAATAGATTAGACAATTAGATAAGTAGAGTAATCGGTGAAATACCAACCCCAATCCAAACCCCGAGATTCGTACCTTTCCATTTCCTAAAAGCATAAAAAGATAAAAATAATAATCTTCTCAACCCCAACCTTAGCATAGTAACTTCACTAGCATTCCTATTCCCCAGAGAGCGATATCAATTCCGTGGCTTACCCTAATACTACACTACAGCGATTAGGTTCAACGCCTAGGGTGCTAAAAACTTGCTCGATTTAAAAGAAAGTTCCTTTGACCCGAACGGCGTGTGGCGTTATCAGTCGACTACCTCAATTAATTTTGCATGAATTCCCTTTGCCAACCACGAGTTCAAGGTTTGTCAAATCATGTTGGATTCTTTTGTACACATTTAAAAATGATGTTTAAAACATGTGTGATGGAATGTTAAGATGTACACGTTTATAAATTACGTTTCATACTTGTGTAATGAATAACGGCGCATACATAAAGACACCGAACAAGACACAAACATATTGATTAGCGCAACAAATTTTGTCAAAACTACAAACTAACGACACAATGCGGAAACTCGCCTATGCAACTATGCAATTTGGAAAATAGTTCTTAAAACTCCTTAGCACTACAAATATAGTTGTCGAAGAAAATATTTCTTTGTTGAAATTTCGTCGAAACTATACATCGATGCCGCTAGGTGCGGGTACTCTAATGCCAGTCGTTGCATCTAAAATGCATGGTTTTGGTCACTTGAAATTTCATCGAAACTATACACTACTGCCGCTAGGTGCGGGTACTCTAATGCGAGTCGTTGCATCTAAAATGCGTGGTTTTGGTCACTTCTCACCACTTCTTATTTTAATTTACTTCTTACTGGATCCCTACTCTATATTGAGTTAAGATCAAATAAGAAAATTACTTAAAATAAGAATGAATAAGAAGAACTATAACCGAAAATCCGAGATGCACCAACCTAAATTAGATGCATCCCTATAAGCTTAGATGCATTACAACGCACCATAGTATGTTTTCTAGCTTTTTATCAGATGCATATACGTATATTAGATGCATTTCATGATTTCTCTTGTTTTTTGTTCCTTTGTACGTGCCGAAATCATGAAAATCAATTTGCACCATCTTTACATCAAATTAATTTTCGAAACTCAAGATGTTGCATCTATATAAATAGAAATGCATCTAATGCCAATCGTTGCATCCGAAATGCGTGGTTTTGGTCACTTCTCACCACTTCTTATTTTAATTTACTTCTTACTAGATCCTACTCTATATATATATATATATATATATATATATATATATATATATATATATATATATATATATATATATATATAGTGTCAAAACCGTCCGATGGACGGTATGATTTGTAGTTTTTATTTGTAAGATTTAGTAGAACAAATATATACTAAAAGTAATTAAAAGTTAAATGAAATGGTTAAGATCTATAATTGATGTTAATATAATCCATAAAATGGCTAAAAGCAGGTAAGTATTTTGATTTTTGGTTTTTATTTTTAGAATTTAGTAGAATAATTATACATTAAAAAGTAACATAAAATTTCACAAAATCAATAACATTTCTTCTGATATGCTTCTTTGGTGTCAGGTTTGGTTACTTCTCATGATGGAGGCGTTATGGAGTTTTCAAGCACTTCTTCATTCACTCCTTTTGCAGGCTCGCCTTCTTGTGATGAGGACACTTTGGGTATTTTGCATGCTTCTTCATCGACCTCTTTTGCACTTTCTTCTTCTTGCTTATTTGGCTCGCCAAGATCTGCGTTAACCACATAAACTTGCTTAGGTACTTTTTCATAGGGTAGTTCTGGGATTTCATGCACTTCCTCATCAACATCTTTCTTTGACTCATCAGTGACCTCATTCGCTGGCTTGACTACTTCCTCGGAGGGTACGTATGAAATTTCTAACTTCTCACAAGCCTCTTCTTTTGGCTTCTAATCTTCCTTCTCAGTCTTTTCTACTCACTGCATTTCTTCATCTTTCTCTTTAGGGAAGTATTCTTTTTCTTTCTTATTTTTCTTTTCGGATGTTGACTACCGGATCGTTTCTTGACCGACTCAGGTTCTGCTAACTTGGTGGATATTAAGCCTGCAACTAATATCCAGAGTTTTGAACTTGCATAATCATATTATGAAGTACCTTCATTCATGCCATGCTCGTGAATCTCGTCTACAATAAAATGTGTAACACCCTTTAAGTTCCTATCAATCAGTGATCTTCTCAACAAAATTCATGTGGTGCAGAATAGTAAGCGTGTATCTCTTCCTTTTATAAAAATTATACAAAATTCAAATGCATTAAATTATGAAGAAGTTTAATATTCTAGACCTATTCATCGTAAACTTATTTATAAACTTATCTTCACTATGGTTTACAAGTTCTTAGACCTATTCATCATTTTATAAACATTTTCATAAGGATAACGAAGTAAACAAAAAGAGTATTAATGTTGCATATAGCATCCAAAGTTTATCTTCAATTTTTATAATTTAAGATATCTTGATAGATATTTGAATTCCAATAACAAAGGAGCTTTATACATCCAAAATGAAAATCTGTGTGAAACATATAAAATGATATGTTAACGACTATTGTTATAGTATCCTTGTTGGTAACACTTCAAACCCCATTTCAAATAAAGTACATAAGCAGTTCACGGTCTTTTCTCCGGTAGGTTCACGGGACCCAAGTCAAGTGTCATGCTATACTTACGATCCACATAGAACGGTTATGAGTTACTCGATCTTTGCTTTGATCGATAGACTTGTTGAATCATGGATCAATGAAGTCAAAGTAATAGTATGTCATCTCCAATAATCTATCTTTAGTGTGAAATTAAATCAATTTTGCATGTGTTTTCCTTGTGTATTACTCGTCAAAAGATCAAAAACCATGAATGCCAATTAAAAAAAATTGTTTGGCTTGATATTGTAATTAGACTAAAAAATTGGGTTGAGAAAACTTATATTAAAGCCTGAAGTCGATACCAAGTTACACACATCCGCAACATCGCAAGTACTAATATTTTTGTCTGTAAACCATCACTCTAGTATACTTATTTGATGAAGAAATACTCTATAAACATTCTTGATAAAACTATGTAAACTTCTTCTTGAACTCGTGCAATAAAAAGTTTCACAAATTACCAACAATGAAATAAAGTATACTTCAAACCTTGCGCTAGAACAATAATAAGCAAGACAAACCGCTCATAAAGTCCCACAAATGATTATTAGTTCATTACAATACTTCCACAAATAAGCAGATGACAAAGATTTTGCCGTGACCTTGTCAGCTTTATCAGATGCAACTTTATGGCACATCTTGAAACGCAAACTCTGGGAGAAATTAGATATCATGTTGCCAACATGACAGAGATGTGCCATGTACTCGTTCTATCCATCTTTATATTTTTGAATCACCTCCACACATAAAAAGTAATCATGATAAGTTAACGATTCATCATACTAAGCTTTCTAATCGTTCATCAATTTTAACATCTGTTTATATGCAATGTGTCATGAGTAATTGCAAACGAAATATTAATAGCTAAACATATGAATTCCCAGTAAAAAAATACTCTTTGATTCCACAAAAGGTGTAAATTGGCGCGAACACCCTGACCTCGGGTGCCTTTGCTCTGCATAGCGCCATGGAGACGACACTAACAACAGAAGGCACAACTACAAGAGGGTTTGTGAAATGATTTTGAGCAAGCAAAACCCCGAGTGCATAGCTATGCATAGATTAATACACAATATATAACAAAAAAGTTTCGCTAGTGGGTCCTAGACATATTCCATTTAACATACATTTTTCCATGGTATTATGAAAAAACTATTTACTGTATAGAGCATGAGGTAGCAAATGTGGCCACCTAGTACATCACTTGCCCCATAATATACGATGCTTATTGTTTTTCAGCTTTAAGATGTTGAGAAAATATCCTATTTTTTCTGGTAGCCAATCAGTCTTATGAAGTTAGGTTCATATATCCAACCTAATCTTTATAACCCCGCATGATTTAGTGAAAAAGATTATAGTGGATACTCATTCTCGTTGTCGGTTTCACTAATGATTTCATAATCATAATTTTCATGTTGCTTAATAGAATCTACTTGATAACGGAAGTGGTTGTTTGTGAAACCTAAGCTGCGTTGTGCTGAAAAGTCATGTGATAGAGGAGCTTATTTTTTATGTTCATTTTCTTATTTTTAGGCTTAGTTAATTTAGTAATGTTATGATAGGTAAGTAATTTAAGGTGTAGAGATAGATAGTTTCTTTGCAATGTTGCGATACTAATAATATATAATCATTTATACATGTTTTATAGCTAGTATGGATATGCTAGCAAAACCGTTCTATTGTATTTGTTGAAAGTTTAGAAGTACTAATATTTGCTCCAAATTGCTTCTTGCAGCGGTAATAGTTTGGTGTATGAGTAAATGTGTTTTTTTGAGTTGTTGAAGGTGTATGTAGTAATGAAACTGATGTATTCTTGGCTTAATGTTGTTTAGATATAGCTAGTGTTCCATTGAGTTTTGAAATTGTTAGTTAATCTAGAGACTTACCTGGTTTGAGTTTTAAGATTGTTTCCAATTTAAGATGTAGCTTAATAGTTAGCTAAATACATAAGCATTTGTTCAGAGTTTTTATTCGAGGGTTGATGTTAAGTACAATTCTTTTATCATGTTAACAACAATACCACGTGCATGTTTCTACTTGTGTCCTAAACGTTTTAGCTAGTCAATTTTAAGCTTGTTTCGATATGTTAGAAAACTACCTTGCCTTTTGTATGTCGGAAGTTAAGTAATCTGTTAAAGCTGCGTATTGTTGATCAATGTTAGTAAACTAAAGGGTTGTAGTTTACGAAAGTAGGCCAAGTGATCAAACCGATGTCTTATAAGTTAATGTTGTTATCTATCGACGATATATGTATTTTATTAAGTTCACGATTTATAAATTTTGGCACTCATATCAATCGAGTGCGGTGATGTTTGCTCATGTTCTCAGGAATACTTTAGACGTCGGACATAGTAGTATTAACTTGAGTTGTAATAAAATAGTTTGTCAAATGGAAGAGATAAGGAGTGCTCGCTATCCGCCTTTCCAAGGATGCAAAATGTGATTAATTTAGACGAAGCGCTAGTGAAGGGGATAAAGACATCCTTTGCTTGTAGATAGTGAAGGTGATATAACAGGCCGGAAACTCCAAGTACACAACCATCGGTTCCACGTTTGAAGCGAGTTCAAGAGGATGGTTTCAACTTTGGGTCAGCTACGACTCATTCTTCTATAGACAATACTAAAAGTGTAAGGTTTTCTCATGATTTGTCGGCTGAAGGTAAGAAAGATGGAGTGGCATATGAAATTAGCAAAAGAGTGACGTTTTCTCTTGATTCACCAGCTGAAAAGAAGAAACCAGAACTGTCATCTCACAATAGCAAGAGAGTAACGTTTACTCATGATTTATTCGCTGAAGGTAATATAAAGCAGAGAACCGGGTGCCTTGGGCCTTTTGTGGATGTTATTGTCCGCTTGCGATATACCTTCACATGTATGGCTTTGCCAATGTCTGTCGGTTTGATATTCACCACGCTGACGGTCTCCGGCTGCATGGTGATTCTTTTTTCTTTGGATTTTGTTGGAGAGGCTGATGTAGACTTATCCGCCATTATCCTATATAGAAAGCAAAGGATTATACAACGAATGCGGTTGAAAACACAACCGTGTACAAAGTAACAGATTATGCAAATGAACATGTAACGATGTTGATTGAATACATTATAAAATTCTTGTGATCTGTTGTATGGTAAATTGGTTTCTATACCTACACCAAGAACTATTGAGTCTCAGATTTGCACGGTTGTCAAAAGATCCATTATGTGTTCAACCATGGCTAATGTCAAGGGTATGTCGATGAGCATGAAAGCTAGCCATTTATTACTTTACTCAAATACATGCAAATATATTACGCATATTGTGATAATAGTAAATGCAGATGAGTATGTGTTAAACATACTAAATACGTACGCCACTAACTATATAGTACACGAAATTTAATATACAGAAACATGCATAAAGGTAAATACAATTGAAACACATATAACCATCTCACCTTGACTCACGAGATGATTCAAAAATTAATAGTGACGTACCTCATGCCATTGGAGCTATAGTTGTAATTGCGGTCGCACCTAGCCTTGTAGTACGATTGCGTACAATTGAAGATGCCAATTTTGCGCCCAAGCGTCACCGATTCAATCGAACCATCCGAGATTTGTCTAAGAAAATAACTACGCTTAATCCCGGAGACAACGGTTGTCTATTTTTTACGAGCGGTAATATTGCTAATCGTAAAACATTATGCAATATTTCATTCCTAAAATCCGTGTGTATTCGAAACAATGCGTAATCGAACCACCACCTCAAGCATCCGCACGCGACCTCTAGAATTGGTTGCTTGTAAAGCTTGTTATAATTATCTAGTGTGACCTTCTTGTTCATTTCATTACATATCGGTTCAAAATTTTAAAATCTTCTCCGTAGTCTCTTTTTCTTCTCAATGTGCTTGATTGGAAGCCCCGCAATTAAAACAAATAAGTTACTACGATCAAAGCTAACCTATGGTGGTGACTATATCAATTAAAACAAATAGTACTATATAATATGTAATTTTTACCGCATACACTAAACCTTTTCATAGGTGAGGATACATCATAAATAAGGGTAAGGAAGTACAAAAATGAGGATACGGATCAGTAGATATATCAAACAAAATACAGCTACTGGGAATGCACAAGAAACAAAATGTATTAGATAGTATTCGAAATAGTATAGGTTAAAAAAACATATATAAACCAGTTTAAGTAATCTGAATAACGAAGAAAAACATATATAAACCAGTTTAAGTAATCTGAATAGTATGTGAACAAACATTACTAAAACCGGTTCCAGGATATGAATTAGTGTATCGTAAAGTTACAATTGAGGATAGAAGTCTTGAAAACACGTACGTGTAGATAAGTCAATGTTGAAGTGTTAGAAAGCTTTCCTGGACATGACTGAGCATTTTCTAATTCCAATTCCTATACAGAAACATATGAAACCATATCAGTGACCAAGTTAAAATTAAGCAGTTTCCTGATATAAGGATTGCAGTTTCAGATAACATAGTCTGTTGTACCTGATGTAAGGATTGCACTCTTTTTAGGAAAACTAAATGAAACCCAAAAGCTATGTCAACATAGTGGATTTTTAAGGCTTCCTACCTATAGCAATGCACATGAATATGAAAATTATGTATATGAATGCTAAATTTGGGAGATTACACGATCTATTCATGCCTTAAGCCCAAATACGGCATTGTTTACGCCCCCCATTTAAGATATAATATTAATGTGGCCCACACAAAGACTGGTCAAAACATCACTATAGCAACACAGTAAGACGAATTACATCTCCCCTGACTTGATAATCCATCTGTCATTATCGATTAAATGTAATACTTTGACTAAAAATTTTAGTATCCTTCCTACTCGGGGTCCATTTCCTGCAATTCCCAAGACTTTTTGGGTCCGCTTTATAGAAGCTGTAGTGCCAGATCACAGATAATGAAGGCATCATCTTCTGTCCTACATTCTTGTTTCACAATTATAAACACCATCAGGATAATAATACTATATAAAATCTAACATACATATGTGGTTTTATTTTGTATTCTTTTTTGGCCTTTCAAAAAAAATTGCTATGAGATTTGGAATTAACATTAATAAAAAGTAAAACAAAGATTCTTACGAAACTTAGTGACTCATCTAACCTATGGTCCCTTGGTTGCAAAATTCGAGGAAAAACCACAGGTTTGCACTTGGGCAGTGTTGTGTCCAAGGCCGAATAGAGAAGCGACTTTCATTGATGTTATAGTATTGTGGGTCGATTTTTCTTCAAATGGCGATGACTAGTACAATCTACCAAAGTGAAGCACAAATCGACATACATGCATTTGATGATAATAAGTTATATTATTTAGCATTCGATGATTAATGAATAGTTATATAATCGAAATTTCAATGTTTTAACCCCACCTTAGCTTGTTGCTCATGATTGGCACTTGAACTTTGCTCTATCGAGAAGGTGAAAGTCGGTCTTTTGTCTCGGATGGGTTGAATTTTTCACTACAGCTCCTTGAAATAGATTGCATTTTCAAAGACAAGCCTTGTGGAGTTGTTGATGCGCGCCATTAGGAAGGATTTCTTTTATAAGACCGTTGGTGCGGTTTTCCGCCTATGAATTCACTTAGTGGCTACCTCAATGACCTTTTAAAATCGGGCCATTAAAATTTTAGCTATACCAGTGGAATTGATATATGTATATGTGTATCGGTATGTGGCTTCGGTTGACAATAGAGAACCACAAAATTTGTAGGTTTGTGCTCAAAAGAACCAATGTTTTGTAAACTTTAATATATTTTTGTATCTGTTAAGGGAAATAAATTCCCATTGTACTATTAAATGTGCATAACAATCATGATAAGCAATATGCTTTCTTATTACTTCCAACTATTTATCTAGCTCTCTTACACTCAACATTAATAAGTCAAACAATTCCTTTAACAACAATATGAGTTATAAACACAGCTTAATCCACGTTGTATGGGGTGTCTTGTTCTTTGTCGGGGGTGTTTGGATGGTCGCTAAGGGGTTTTAGTTTACATTTGTGGTCATTGTGAGTAGGTGTTTGGTTCTTGACATGGGGTGTTTAGGTGGATGTTGTAAGGGGTTTAATTGATCTTGTAAGGGTTCTAATCGTGGATGAAATAAATAACGCTCAAACAGCCCTAAAAGACTTTCGTCGAACAGTCGAAAGCAGTTACTAAACGGCACATATTGCACACTAAACCTATTTCGACCCTTTTAACTTATAAACGGGCCGACTCATTTTTTTTTTGGGTTAAACAATTAAAAAAATATAGCTCTAATGAAATATGTATTTTAGATGCATAAATTATCCAATATCGTTAGGATGCGTTGTACCTTGGAGTATCCAAAATCGCAAATTTTGAGCCGAGGAGCATGGTTGTCATCTAGTAGCGTCTTCTCTTGATTCAAACAGAAAATAATTAATCGAAAACCAATAAAACATCACATTATACAGCTTTTGTATTTTGGTTTCATGTCGGTCACTTTACTTTTTGTTATTTTGTAATCTTCAGAATACCAAGATGGTTTTGAATTGAAGGAGAACTCAGCGGTCTTACAATGAACTTTGCCAAACATCGCTTGTTTAGAATTATAATTATGTAGGTTAGCTCTTAACATAGAGTTTAAATAAACTTGGCTAAAAGGGAATGACTCGGATAGACTCTGTCCAAAATCTATTTACTAATTATGATCTTTTAAATAGTCTTATCTTAAAAAGTATTTAGTATTGCCATAAAATAATTAGTTACAAAGAAGTTTAAAGGGTGTGGTACCGATCTATGGCAATACCCAATTGTTTCCTATGTCATCCCGACCATCACTTGAGATAAGGCATCAATATCGGTTGATTCAAACGGAGTTAACCATAACTTATGGTAGTTGTAGAAACACAAGAGTAAAAATCTAATGGCTTTGGATCAAACGGAGTTAACCATGAATAATAGACTAAAATGTAGGAATGAAGAAAAGTATCAAGTTCCATCTACAAGCTTGATCAACAAAGAGACAATCAAGTGTTGGTCTTCCAAGCAATTGGGCATGCAGAATTAATCCATCCAAAAGAACCAACTTCATTAAAATTGAAGTTATGGCTGCCACGCTTGTCGCTAAATAAAAGGAACCTCATATTAGATCATGTTTAAATAGTATCCACCTTGAACTCGTCTTTCAACTACAGTCATGACAGATTCTCCAAACTTCCTTTCGCAAGAGAAACAAAATCGGTGTAAGCTACTACATGATTATACATATAAAAATAGCCCTTACATACCTTGATTGAAGGTGCGTTAAGATCGAGCCTTAAAGTTGGGTTTATCAGCCATAACATGCTCTTGTCGTGTTGTACTTAGATGAGATTGAATCATTCTATCTTGATATATCTATATTTTGTCTACATACTTGAACAAAATCATTTACTATTCTACTCGGTATAGTAATATATAGAGCAGAAACATAAAATTAATATTCTAATAATAAAAGCAAACATTTTATGTAGTGAAACACACTATAGTGATGGGATGAAGAGTGGATGTTAAACATACCGAAGATCACAACCAATTAGGAGGAGGTCTTCACGAGGCAATGATTGAATAGAATCATCATTGAAGACATGAAGCGTGGGTTGAGCAAGAAATCGAGCAGCAGAATATGAAGAGTTGCCACCATCACCCGTATCAGCCATGAAATCGAACCATGCATAAGTGATCTTTTTCACTAAGATGATCATACAGAAAATCTTTTTTTACTCCCTCGACCTTAAAAGAAGATGAAACAAAACAGAAAGATGCATGTAGAATACTTACTTGTCGTTCTTCTTCTTCCTTCTGATTGTGTAGATCCGTTAATTTTTTCACCAATGCTTTAGCCTCGAATGAAATCCCACAGAGACTCATAAATCATTTCACTTCGATAAAGTTGTCCACGTAAAAAGTGACTCATAAGAATATCATGTTCAAATTCGCATACCTCACACTCGTGCAGACGATGTTTTCAAGCCTAGCTCTTTGTCTTTCCTCACCTTCCCTACAACATCATGGAACTCTGCCGTTGGAGTAGCAACTTTTAGAATAAGATGGTGTTAGTGAACAAAAATATGATGAAAAAGTAGAGAATTATCCCATAAAAACTTGAATGAAAATTTGCCTTGAAAAAATGAGTTAAGATTGTCGCAAAAAGGTGGTGGAGATGCTTTCCTCAAATTAGGATGAGCCCCGTATTGGAAGAAGACCTTACACTTGTTTGAGAATGTAAGAAAATGTACATGACTTTCACCCCTTTCAACCCATTTGACATGTTTCCTTATAGTTAATTTTTTCGCCAAATTCGTTTAGGTCGATCTACCTTATAGTTTATCACTAATGGGTCAAATCACCGATTCAGAGAAAATGATACTCGAATCTTCCCATTTTACTGAGCAAATGGGTTGATATTAAACGCATACGGACATAATCTGAACACTTTTTAAGATTCCCAAATTCCAAAGGTGTTGGAACCTCGAGATGATTACGGCTCAAATTAATATAGATAAAAAAAGTAAGGATTTTAGTTTGTGTGCAACATCTTAATTTTAGAAACGTGTATTCATGACGTAACACGTTACTTACAGTGTTAAAAGATCCTCCAAATCACCGATAGACGCAGGAACTGGTCCGGAGAACTGATTGCTGGAAAGACCGCTAGATAGTGTACAATTATGTTTATTAGACCAAAACATACAAATAAACATATGAAGCAAGATGACACATTTATACATGTGACTTACAATGTGTCTAGATTCATTATTCTCCCCAACTGAAATGGTATAGGTACCTTGAATTTATTTGATGAAAGATTTTAAAGATAAATGGTAATATTAGTGACGCTTAAATAGAAAAATAATGATATGTTGTAAGATAGGGCGTAAATTAGAAATAAATAGGGCAAACGGATAGGTTAAGCTCTCGATATTGAGAAATCACGAAGGAATAGAACCATTCAAGAAGTTTCCATGCACATTTACGCAAAGGAGGCGACTAATTTGAATGTAAATATGGATCAAAATATATGATTTTGAGAATCTAATAGTTAAGAGACAGTTGATTCAAGGTCGTGCATGAACCATTTTTTAGGAAGCCCTTCAAGATTGTTGAGTAAGGTTTAATCTATTGGACTCACAATCAAAAAAAAAGAAAAAAAAATATATAAAAAAGATATGAAGACCAAAAGAGATAAGCGTTGATTAAGCATAAAATAGTAATTATAATCACTTTTCTAGGTATTGCATTACTTGGTGAAATGGATTCACAAAGACATAAATCACTCACTTCATTGACTTTCATTCTGGACACTACAATATCGCTAAAATCACTCATTGGATCAGCTTTTTCAGCTAACCTATACGCTTCAATCAGGTCCGTGTTGTATGGGGGAATCTTGTTGTTGTTAGGGGTGTTTGGATGGCTGCATAAGGGGGTTATGTCCAGACAGCCCAAATTACACACTAAACTTATTTATGTTAATCGCCATAGCTTTAATTTATACAAACTGGTTTGGATATCCTTTATCGAGCATATTACCCCAAAACATTAATACGACGATGATAAAAGGTGATTAAATTGGTAATAAAGTTTGTAAAAGAGGTTAAATAAAAGACGAACTAAAGGTTAATTGAAGTAACTTACCACAGTCATGTATATATTGAAATTGTTTTGTAATGATGCTAAATTAAACGATAAGGAAAAATTTGTACCTTATCAAGGTCTCGCAACAAATATTCTGGAGATCAAGTGGTGGCACTCGGGGATATATGAACATGGGATGGAATGAAGTACTGGACATTTAGAGTTTGATGCATAAAGTCAAACAAAGATACCCCTTAAGTCAACTATGGTCGAGGAGATTTATTGCCCACAAACAGATTACCTGTATAACATCATCATAATTTTCAACATACAAATTCAAACATACTTAATCATCACCATAAACAAATGCCAAGAATGATGTGAAACAAAGAATTAAGTTATATAAAGAACACTCACATATTCAGATCAAACTTTAAAATAATGCAAATCAATTTTATAACGATGATCGTGCCAAAAGGTTCGAACGTATTGTTCATGAATAACCTACCTAAACAGTCCCCACCGAACCCGTGACCTCTACGTCCAGCATCTCAACAACCACTAAACCTGCCACCATTTTTTCCCACTCTCGTCCTCATCAAAATGCCCCTATCTCTAGAACAACCATCAGCTCTAGAATTAGCTTATTGTACAGTTTATTGTACCTCCACCAACTTCCGTTCCACTAAGGCTTGTTATCAGCAAAACTAATAAAAACAATCATGAAAATAAAGCATTAAGGTGTAAGCCTCGAAAGCTTAAAATTAATAGTGATTCATAAATTACAAATAAAGCTTACCCATTCGGACCACGAGATTGATAATCTTTAGAGATAGATAACCTTGTGGTCTTACCACACTCCCTAAAGTGTCCCTCAAGAGTAGCCCTAGCGCAACATGGCAAACGCGTCATGATGTATCCATAAGAGTAAAAAATAATCAATATACGTCAAAACAAACAATACAATTTGCATGATTTAATATAAACTATATAAACTGTATCATTAATGTTAGGGTATCGAGAAAAAAGTGAATTAATTGATATTAGGGTTGAGAAAAAAGATGAATGATATTGGGTTTCGAATGATCACCGAATATAAAGATAATTAAAACATCGTAAATTTATATAATGTATATAAATTTAAAACATCCTAAAGATAATTAAGGAATAGATATTAATTGCATATAATAGATTCTACTTGTAGGTTTATAGATTTGGAATTGCAAAATAAATTCAAAAAAATGTGTTGGTCTAGTGGTTATCATGCTTGTTAATGTTTCCAACACCCTAGGTTCAATTCTTGCAAGTGGCAAAATTTATTTATTTTTGAACAAATGATTAATTCGAAAATTTTAAATAGAAAATATTGCTTAGGTGGACAAAATGCGATGACATGGAAATATGCGTGGCTTTTATGGGATGCCAAGTGGCATTTTATTTGGCATGCCTCTCTCTTATATATAATGTATATATATATATATATATATATATATATATATATATATATATATATATATATATATATATATAATCTAGATCAAATAAGATCAAACTTAAAGTTGTTAAAATGAGATCCAACTAAAATTTGAAAAGCGACATTCTTACAAGAAAAATAAATTTTTATTAACTACAACTAAAATTGTTAAAGTTTCGATAGATTTCTTTTAAAATTCTTTAAACTTAGGTGATACACTTTATTAGAAGTGTAATGTGTATCGAGTTTTTGTATGTGTATCAGTTTTGGAATATTTATTAGTGTAATATGTATCGTGTATCACAAATCCAAACTCATGTATCATTTGGTTATTAGTTGCTAAAATGTTAATTTGTATTAAAATATTATTTTGTGTGTATTATTGCTAAAATTGTTATTTATAAATATTTTAGTGATTTTTAGACTTGATCTTATTTTTACAACTTTAAGTTTGATCTCACGTTAACTCTCTATATATATATATATATATATATATATATATATATATATATATATATATATATATATATATATATATATATATATATATATATATATATATATATATATATATATATATATATATATATATATAAATAATGAACATCCGCATCTTTTGATATTAGTAGTTACCTTATTTAGAAGATTGTATCTTGTGGAATACTTCATCTTTTAACAATATATACATGCCTTTATTGTGAGATGAATAATACGATTCTTATTATCTCTACTAGTTGCTTAACCAGCCCAATGGGCGGGCTACTTTCATAATATTCGTTAGTAAAAACAGTTACGATGAGGGATGATATCCATTACACAAACATGTTACGGTGCAATTGATTGCCATCTTAGGATGCAATTGATTGCCATCTTATAAAAGAAATTACACAAACATGTTACGTTGAGGGATGATATCCATCAAGAAACTGTAAAAGATGGTAGCACTGATGAGGACTCAATGAGTC
Organism: Chrysanthemum lavandulifolium; assembly: GCA_022545495.1. Lineage (NCBI taxonomy): Eukaryota > Viridiplantae > Streptophyta > Magnoliopsida > Asterales > Asteraceae > Chrysanthemum > Chrysanthemum lavandulifolium. The sequence goes on along the minus strand of CM040246.1, from coordinate 200,633,083 downwards.
CATGCCACTTGCAAGAGGAACCATCCATATAAGATAATAAGGTCAGTGTTACCATCTTTTACATTTAGTCAAAATCCATCAAAATTTATTTATGAGTTATAAGAATTCCAGAAACTGGTTCAGCATTTCACCCGACGGCCTTGTCTTAGTCACCTTCTATGGTGATACTTCTGTGATCACTGTAATCAACTTATGACTTTTACCTGCAAGCGATATTTTTATTAGTTCAAATCAGTAAAACATATTGTGTAATATACATCGAATACACACTTAATTCAGCTTGTACATAAACAAAAGACATAATGTATTTAAGTAATCACACTTTTATTGGTGTAAAGTATATTTGCGAACTTAATTCTTTTATAATACATTAAGCACAATTTTCATTGTGGTCATTCATAGATTGATTATCTAAGAGCATCGTATAGAATGATTGTTTAAAAATATATCGATGAAATCACTATAGTCGGTTTTCATTGTAAATAAACATAGTATTACCCAACCACTCTAAACTAATGAGCTTCAACATGGCATATGAATCATCGAGGACTCAACTCAAATCGCAATGTCAAATAGACAAACACTCTAGATCGAATTCGTTAACATTGGTTCATTAAATATTTCAAAATTTAGTTGACTCCTTAATAATTTTTCAACTATTGCCAAACACTATTTTCTAATTTTTCAATCCAAAACACGCTCATGATGAAATAATAATTTTTTTGCAACCAATCCATTGGCCATAACCAAGCTACTAATTTTGCTACATTAATTACTTGTTATGAGCTAAATTTCACCTTGAGATTTATATCATTGGCTCGGTACATTCCATCATCCATTGCCCTTGCATAATCGTGACGATGCTTGACCATAGAATGGAACTTTTTATGTATTTAAAAAAAATCTTGTACCTTCGACTTGATCATTAACAAACAAATGAAAAACTTGACCAAGTGATTTCACATGGATTGTTTTTTGAGACGCATCTTTAAGGAAGGGCTCGTCACCTTTGATGCGAGTGCTGCAAGATAAGCATAATGAAAGCCTTACAATAAAACAACTTGCCATTAGAATTTTAAATAAAGAGATTATCGGCCCGAAACACTTTTGTCGAAAATTGGATCTCACTTCACCTGATTCATTTGATTGTACCTATTTGACAGGCTAATAGAAATATAATATAACCCAAATCAACTCATTCTTGAATCAAATGAGCCGAAATTGCCACCTATGCTCCTATTTAAAAGTCTTAGCAGAAACTATTCATACCTTATTGAATACCATAAATAACCACTTTGATCAGTTGTCGTATTAATCTGTTCCAATAACCCTCGTCTGTTAAACGCATCATTACTTGATATCCCTATGGCTTCACGAATGTAACTCCAGTCTAATGAAATTGCCTTTGAATCACCTGCAGGTACGAACCTTCGGACGGTAGCCATAGAGTTAATTTGTCAAAAGTTAATATATTAACTACTTGACACATTAAGAAAAAAAGAATCCACAAATAAGTTTTTCGTTGCTGTACAATTTTGAAAAAAAAAACATACGACACCAAATTTGAAACGCGCTAGGATTGACCCAAAAAAGTCAAACACACCTTTGTAGTGTTGTACACAACATTTCTGCAGCTTGGGCAAAATGCTAATGACCAAGCGAGTTAGTGATAAGATTTCGGTTATATCATACAGTTGCATCATGTTGCGTATCAATATTCGCCAAAAGCAAAGACATGTTGATGAAGTTTTATACACAACCGCCTCAACCAAACATCTTATTAAACCGTAAATTTATGTTAGTTCAATACTGATAAATAAAGGAGGAACAAACATATCACCTCTACATTGTAATCAAGTGAAGTGTTTTTTGGAATGGTTGCCACCAATGCCTCTTCACAAAGCTTTATAGCCCTATGTAGATCTTTTAAATGATCCCACTTAGGTTGTCGAGGCACTGCTGCATCATAATTGTCGAATGATATATTGTAAATCCAAACATGCTTAAAATTTGTTAAAAAGACTCATGCTTAGAAAAAATATACCATATTCATCAAGCGGAGCATCAAAATCATAACTTGCTGAAATAAATGGTCCACCAATAGTGCGACCAAAATTACTCCACCATGATACTGCAAAAGACCAGCATCTGAATTAACTTGAGACGTATAAGGTGTTAGTTTACATATATTATGTATATATCCTCAATATTCCATATACTTACCATATAATAGTTTTGAAACATTCCACCTATCTGGTAGAAATGTGCAACTGCAAATGCAAGGTCTTCCATTTGGTCTATAAGGACCGCCTTGACAAATGAAAAATACCATCCGGTCCAATTCTCATCCACATTGCGGGCTTGTTTTAGAATTGGAGTAAACCCATCACAAGAGAATCCATTGTAAATGTTTATCTGCATTCATAATTTATAAAGGAACATCCTAAAAGTGAAAACAAAAAGCAGGTCACTAGATAGGAAATGCTTATTTGGTGCCTTGGGTTAAACACCAAAACAATGGCTCATCATTTATAGTCGAGATTTAATGTTAACCTATTCATAGGGTTGTTTGGATTTGTGTTAAACGGCAACACAACCGGTCGTTCAAATTCTTGTTCCACAATGGTGCACACAATAACCGGAAATGTCAAGTTTTCATGCAATGTACATTTGGTAAATGAAATAATCGCAAGCAATCGAGTAGCATATTTAAAATTAATAAACAAATAAATAATTTTCAAACCAGCCAAACACCCCTAATGCCAACCTAAATCAACTGGATATCTAAAATCCAACATAAAGTAAATAAAACAAACTTTTACCATGTTATATCGAAGCGATTATAACTTGTCTTTTGCCATCGCCTCCAAGAACCAACTAATACAAACCAATCGGATCCACCTTCATACAAGACCTAGAAAAACCACATAACCGTTAAACAAAACCCAAATACTAAATATCAAATACATGTGTCTAAAAATGTAATGCTACCTAAGGCCCTTGTATTGGTAAAAGCAGTCGGTGAAGCAATAAATTGTTTGGCTTAGTTGCTCAAGACTCAAATGACCGGCAATAGTCGATGTATATGTGTTTGGGATAAGACACGAAACAAAATCAATGCACTGTGAATAAGCAACGTAATAAATGAACAATTTTCTTAATATGTGGCAGCGATGGTAATATTATTCGATTGCTATGTCACTAAATACATAGTAGTTCATAAAGTGCCTTAATTGGTGATGTTATTGTTGCTGAAACGCCACCGAATGTAATGTGTAGTGATGTTATCGTGATCACCTTTAATATGTAAATCAAACACAAAAAAATTAACCGAAAACAAACACAATTATTCATTCCAGTAAAAAATAAAATCAATCAAATTAACCGAAAACAATGTTCGAATTTATTGTTTTATCAAAGGTACCTGATGAACTTCGATTTTAATCTTTATTTATGATTTTGGATAACCAATCATGCACCTGCAAAAAGTAAATTAAAAAAAACAATCAAATTAAAGAGATTGGTACACAATTTATTTGAAACTAAAGATGAATAACCTTGGTTAATGATGGATCAAAAGTTGTGCGATGAAGATGGAGATTAGGGTATTTGAATCCCTTTTGCGTTCTTCAAGAGAATCACGATTTTAGCAATAGAGACGCCCCAATTGATGTGTGTGAATAGGTTTGTTGATTTGATTTATGTGAGATTAGTGGTAATATGTGAGGAATGTTTTCGATATTGTGTTTAGTGAGTTGCAAAGTAGTCAAATCAATGACCATGTTTTATGAGTGACCCATGTTTTCGATATTGTGTTTTCTCGAGTGACCCATGTTTCGGGTTTATGAGTTATGTTTTTAACAATTTTGATAAAAGCCATTTGGCTTAGTGGTAACTTGTGGGGAATGCTTGCTGAAGATCCCATGTTCGAACCTTGGCAATGGCCTTTTTTTATGTAGTTGGATATCGAACGCCCTGTCATCAATGAGTCATCAATGACGTGGCAATAGTGACGTGGCAATGGTGAGTTGTCATGGTCTCCTCTATTATACAGTGTGGAGATTGTTGTTCTCTTGTTATAGCTTCACAACATGAATAAGAGAAAATAAAAAGTATATGGTTGACAAGATATTTGATGGGATGATGTGATATGTGTCACTCCACCACACGCGAACCCTTTACAGTCGAATCAACACTGCGCATGATGGTGGTATTTTCAATCTCTTTTGGTAGTCTCAACCATCGAACGCAATGCACCCAAAAATCTCTAAAATGATCAAAAAGTGAGGCCCCCAATGTTAAAAAGGGCTACTTTGACAAATTAAAAAAAAAAGATTAAATTTAGTCATTTTATTTATACCTATAAATACCCTCATGCCCCATCTTTTATATGCAACTTCTCATTCTAGCTTTATGTTTACTCTCATTAATATCTTTATACAAAATATCTCAAAACACTTCAGAAATAAAACCCCAAAACAATGTCGACAACCAAACGTTCAAAAAAAATTCAAATTTTTGTCTTGGTCACTCATCACAGATAAACTTTGGAGCCTATCATTTTTTTAAAGAACACAAAACCCACAATACCAAAACCTAACATTTATACCTCCACAACAAAATATGTATCAACCACAAATGGACCAACCGCAAATGTATCAACCACAAGCGTATGATATGTCATCACCACAAATGTTTTGCGATTATTTATCACCACCTCCACCTATTTTTCCCATTCATCCATTCAATTTTGATGAATTTCAATGTACGAACCTCCGTTTTTTCCATCCATGTCTAACCCGTTGATGAGGACTCTCCTGTCAAAGAAGTCCCGCCCCAAAGAAGAAGTCAACAAAAAGACGTCTAAAAATGACGATGAGCATCCTTACATTCCATAGACCATTGGAGAAGAAACTGTATTGTGCAAAGTGTGGGTTCTTACTTTGAAATATAGTCGTAAAGGTAATACGATAAAGCAAATGGTTTTGGGTGGAGGTTTTAGGTTACCTTGAGAAAGAAATGAAGGTAACTAGTGTTCGAACCTACTATTCTTTAAACGAAAAATGGAAGGGTTTGCGTCCTAGAAGCTCAATTTTGTGGAGTGTACATTAATATGGTTCGTAGGACATAGAATGAAGCCAATGATGAGGATTAAATCCAATAGGCACTTGATGAATATTGTGTTGATTATGGAGTACATTTTACACTTCTTCTAAAACACCCCAAATTTTATTTTTTAAAACTTAGTCACTCTATATTTTTTATCGGGATAAACCCTATACGCCGTATATGGTTTATCCCTATACACCGTATAGACCTTATATAACTTCAAATCACATTTTTCAGAAAACAGTCTTACACGACTTAATAATTCATGAAACTTTGCAGACATACTTCAACCATCAAATATTCTATACTTATGCATAAGTTTCATACATAGAACATGCGGAAGCTATAATTTACCAAAAAGGATGTGTTTACCTAAACATCTCTTTTTACCCATTTTGCATCACTTGTACATAAATCATTTATAAACATCATACATAAATGTTTGACTCAAAATCATATGAATACCAAAGACATTAGTCTACAAAGACACGTTGGTTAACTTGTTCTGTAGCATGGTTATCTAATACTAATTGCCTATACAAAAACGACAAGTTCTTCCAATCATCGCTTCAATCCTTAAAGCCTTTGCCCTTGACCTTACCTTTTTCATATGAACCTACAAAACATTTAACAACTAAAACGTAAGCTTTCGCTTAGCAAGTAAATGGCAATAAAAAGATATCAATATATGATTCAATCTTCTTGAATTTTACACTTTCTATCGCTAGTCAATATGACTAAACTAAACCAACACTTATCTAGGAAATACTTAAACATATCATCAACCAACATCAAGTTAGAATCATTGCATACCATATCTAGTTTTGTCAACTAGGCTAATTACTTACCAAACCTAGTTAGGACTAACTAACTAATCCTACCATTTGGTCCAAGCTTGCTAATCTTTGCTTCCTATAAACTTAACACATTCATAACATGATTCACCAATATAATCAACATATACAATAAAGAGTTAATTATGACCAAATTACTTACCTCCAAAGGTGACCAATCTTCCAAGAAGTGCCAACATCAAATCACTTGATCCCTAAACAAGAATCACTATCAATACTTAGCATTTCTTCAATGAATAACAAAAAGGTTTAACACTCGATAAGGTTTTAAAAGGTACCATTTTGAGGGTCGTTTAAGTCCTTATTTGATCACTTTGTATCCGTTATTGCTTAATATCGTTCCTTTTCACTTTTAGGTCTCGTGAAGGCAAAATGCTGGAATGGCACTTATTTGGACGAAAAGCGCGAATATATGAAGAAAATGGCCAAAGTCAAAATCGAGACACTCACGATTCTTTGAAAGTAGAAGGCGACGGCGTCGGGTGCTACATTGTGACGCCGTCCCAAAATTATTGTGACGGGCGTAACCCAAACTCAGATTTTCAAGAGGCGGCGTCTAGTTGTGAAAGAGTAGAGTCGTCGCTACTCGTGACGGCCTAGATGCAATCCAGACGACGTCGGTCAAGAGACGGCGTCACGGACATAAGGTGACGCCGTCGCAAAGGTTAACGTGGCCAAGACAAAACCCTAATTACGGCGACACACGGCGTCACTAAACATAAGGTGACGCCGTCGCAATTGTAATCTTATATATAGAATCCGAATTTTTCGGTCTTTGTGTGGAGAGTCTTTGGAGTAAAACCTAAAACCGAACCTAAGGTGTCTTGTACAAGATTTTAGGGTTTTAAACCCTATCTTACATCAAGATAAGTCTTTACTTCATTAATTCAATTATGTCTTTGATTATTTGTGTGTATGCTTGCATGTTCTCCATGTCCGGCTAATTTATTTGTGTGTTTGCTTAGAAGTATGAAACTTAATTATTGAATATTGATTGGTTGTTTCTTATCTTAGTTGATTAATGATCTAGTAATGCGATAGGTCATTCGTTGTGTACTTAATGCTTGATTCATCTTTGTGAACCTTAGAATATAATTACACGAGTAGTTGTAGGCTAAACCATCCAAAGAGCGCCTTAGAGTAGGAGTTTATAATCCCTAGTGGGTTTGTAGACAAGACCCTTTGGTAAGTTCAAAGAGTTAGGGAGAAACGATACCCTACAACTTTAGCCACACAACGCAACTAGAAATAAGACGTGACACTCAACCATCAATAGGAGATAATTAAGGGGTAATACAAACTAAGTAAACACATCTTTAAACTATCATACGAGCACACATTAATTAGACATAGACTCCACAACCTTAGTTTAGATAATTAGATAATAGTAGAGTAATCGGTAGAAATACCAAACCCCAAATCCAATACCCGAGATTCGTACCTTTCCATTTTCATAAAATATAAAAGATAAAAATAATATTCCTCAACCTTAACCTTAGCGTAGTAACTCCTTACTAGCATTCCTATTCCCACAGAGAACAATATCAATACCCGTGGCTTACCCTAATTACTACACTACAACGATTAGGTTCATCGCCTAGGGTGTTATAAAACTTGCTCAAGAAAAGGAAGTTCCTTTGACCCCGAACGACGCGTGTGGCGTTATCAAGTTTTGGCGCCGTTCGGGAATAGAATAGCTAGTTAGTAGTCCACATCGCTTAGGTTTCTTTGATTGATTCCTATCAAGTAAATTTTTTCTCAATTTTAGCTTTCTTAGTCTATCCCCTTCTTCGTAACCTTTGTTCGTAACCCCATCACTTTTCATCATGGAAGGTGATAACCCACTACCATTCATCAACATACCACCAAATGACCCGCCAAGAGCCCGTACTCTTGGTGAATACTCGAGACCAAGCCACCTAGGCTATAGGAACACCATTGAGCTTCCCAACCAAGCCCAAACTACGACCCTGCGATCCGACACATCCCGGTTGGTGCAAAGCGGATGTGCATTCCATGGACTTCGTTCGAAGATCCTAATCGATCTCGAGGATTCCTCAAAATCATCGATTCCATCGATCTTGATGCTACTACTCGGGAGACCACGCTGCGTCTCTTCCAATTCTCTACGGGACCAAGCTAGTAATTGGCTTGAGCGACTTCCCGGCTCCATCTCAAGTTGGGATGATCTTACTTCGCTTCCTTGCTCAATTTTTCCCACCTGGGAGAACCACTAAGCTTAGGAATGACATCTTGATGTTCCAACAACGTCAAGGTGAATCTCTACGAAGCATGGACCCGATTCAAGGACTTACTTCATAAAGTCCCTCATCACGGCATTGATCTTTGGCTCCAAGTCCAAATCTTTATGATCATGTCAACTTCCCCACTAAGCGATCCATAGACCAAGCGGCTGTGGAAAACTTAGTGATCTCACCATGAGAAGAATCATGGGAAATAATAGAGGACCTCGCCTCTATGACAACGAAGTTGGGATGACCCCGTGAGTGCCCAAACCGTCAAGGCAATCTCCTTGCCTCCTCCCGACCGTGGGATGATCGAACTTGAAGATCAAGTTAAATTCCTCATGAGTTCCTACAAAATCCTAAGTCCTCACGACAAGTGAATCAAATCACTCTACCTTGTGAGTTATGCGGTGGTCCCCATGACACTCGTGATTGCACAAGGCTCTCCGAACAAGCTTTTGCGGACTACGCCTCCATACGCATCGACGGAGCGGAGAGAAGTGGTACACTTTCAAACCCGAACAAAACAACTTAGGAAACTCATACAACCCCTCATGGAGAAATCACCCTAACCTTAAGTGGAACCAAAACTCAAGCTCGCCCCAAAGCTCATCTAGTTCGCCTACTAGGTTCAATTCTTCTAATACCGGAAACCCCACTAATCTTGAGGCAATTGCATCTAGATTTTGTCATCCAAGAAACTCGATTGAATAAGCTTGAAGCCGATTTTAAGCAAAAACAAAGCGAGATGACAACCAAGCTTGATGCCCTCTTAAAAGCCTTCAATGAGCGGGAAGTTGGAGCACTCCCAGTGATACCATAAAGAACCCAAAGTGAATTCGATTGCATCGACTTCATGTTCTAGTTCACCATGGAGAATGCACATCCATGCCCCTCTCACCCAACGGTTCACTCGGTAAATGCTATCAAAAGGGTTCCAAGCCATCCAAGAGATACCAGGCCGGCACCTTTGGTAAAGCCTACTCTTGAGAAACCCGTCGCCCAAGAATCCAAACCTAGTTTAGAGGAGGAGTACAAGGAACTCCATCAAGAAAAACCGATTCTTGAAGTCTTAGCTCATGCACCTTATTATAATGCTTTAAAAGAAAATATGAGTTAGAACTTAGGCTTGGAAAACATGGGTCCGCTTTTGTGCGAAACAACTTACCTAAGAAGTTAGGCGATCCCGGCTATTCACTCTTCCGTGTAGACTTGGAACCTCCAAGCCACTCGATGCTCTAGCCGATTTAGGATCATGCGTCAATCTCGTTCGTTGTCCCTCCATAGAAGCCTCAACCTAGGTAAAATTGAACCAACGGAAACCATCTTAGGTCTAGCGGACGGTAGTATAGCACGTCCGGTAGGAATAATAAAGGACATGGTAGTACATGTAGAGAGGTTACTCTTTTGGCCGACTTTCATGTACTAGACATGAATAAGGACCCGACATGCCCATTACTAGTTGGAAGAGGATTTTAGCTACCGCTAGTGCCATCATCGATTGTAAGATGTCCAAAATAGTGGTAGGAGAGGGAGTGCTAGATCCGTTAATGATGTTAAAACATACATACTACAAGGATGAGGAAATCCCACAAGAGATAGGGTTGGATAGAGCCTTCTAGATATGGACCCTGGATTGATAAGAACATCATAGGCCCCAAAGACCTTTTACCTAGATAAGGCCTTTGCTAGTGCAAAGAACTTTCCAAGAACAAGAAATGGCTAGGGACATAGAAGTGAACCCGTTCGAGGACGCCTTAGTATTTAGGAAGATGACCGAGTTCCTAGGAAGCTTGCAGTTAACCTTGTCATGAATAAATGGATAGTTGAGAAATCCGAACACAAGTGGGATTGGAATAGACCGCCTAGTGATGCTAATGGAAGGTGGCACATTAGGATACAAATCTATGATCCCGATGGTGAGATGTTTGAAAAGGCATATTTAACCGAACGTACTACTAGGAACTTGAATGATAAGTTTGATCCTCACGACATTGTTGAGGATAGACTTCACGTATATCGAACGTAGAACACGACTCACGAGTCTAGCTACAAGACTCTTAAATAAAGAAAAGCGCTTCGTGGGAGGCAACCCATGCTTAATTGTTTGTTTGTTAGTGTCTTATATCTTTATTAATTGTTTACCCTCATGTTTAAATTTGTAAAATGCTTTATTTTGTTTTAACCTCGCCTTAATTGCATATAAAGGTATTTTACATAAGGGATAAGTGTAGGAGGATTACACACGTTTCAAAAGAAACGTAAACATGAGAATAACAATTAACTAAAAGATATTTATGTTTGTTTGTTCGAGTCAAATGCTTGTATCGAGTCATAATGGATGTTTTGCGAAATTTTCCGATTCTAAAGATGTAAAATTTTCCGAATTTTTTCCGTAAAATCGCAGACCGCTTTTTGTCAGATAACCGACGCGTCAGATTGCAACTTGACGGCGTCGGGAGGAGTAAAACATCGATTACTTTTTCTCGTTTTCGAGCTACTTATAAATTTTGGAATTTTCGGTCTTAATTTTCTTAGAAATTCAGAAACATCCATTCCACAAGCATTATATCCTAGTTTAAATCGAGTCTTATATATATTATTACCGCCGATTTTTGAAGGTTTCGTTGTTTTCTTCAAGTGTGCAGTTTAGTTTGTCAAGAAGAAGTTACATAAGATTGGAAGGAGCTTTTCACGCAATAATTCTTCTTGGAAAAGATTTAACCACCACTTTACACGGATCCTACCGAGCTAATCGGGAGTATTAGTTTCTTTCGTTTTAATTACCTTCTATTATCATAACTTTGATATTTTCGGGGAACATTGGGGACAATGTTCGGTTTAAGTGTAGGGAGGAAAATAAAACGGGAACTTTGAAACTATGCTTATCCTTGACTATTTGCTTTGTCCAATTGTGATTGTGTAATAAACCATGAGAAAATGTCGGTTAGGGTAATTTTGGCACCAAATTTAAAATTTTTCATGACATATAGGAAGTTGCATGACTAGCACAAAACCCTTTACCACCCAAATTCCACCAAAATGTGAGGATCGCCCTTAGATTAGTAGGAATTAAAGCATTCATCTTTAATGCTTAGAGTGTGAACCGGTAGTATATTAGATTCTAGAACTTGTTTTGTGATGCATTCCGAGATCGCAAGTGAGGCTACACTTGTGTAGTTAGGAATAACTAAATGATAAGAGGCATTAGGATAACCCTTGTTTGATACCTATAATATAATTACTTCTTCCACTTGGTTGAGTAATTCCCCACACCTTTGCGTTGTACTCATTTTAGTACACGATACCCTAGTTAACCCTCGAGCCTATCCTTTTCGCGGTTCTCGTGATGTTTCGGTTTTCCGAATATCAATGAAGACATTGTTTACACCCCACCCCAAATATACACCCAAATCGCCTTAGCCTACCCCTTATGCACTCACTTTTAGTGCAAATGTTTGTTATCACCCTAAACCCTTAGTTCAATTATCTAGTTGCTTACATAAGTTGCTAAGTCGAGTCATATCCTTTGTATACAGTTTTGGGACGATTGGGATTCATGGGAAAAGTTAAAGTTTATGAAATGACGGAAGGAACGTTAAATTCAAATTCCCTTTGTTTGCGTAATAATGTACCCCAAGTGTTTTGATCTTTTCAATTCGGGTCAAATTAGTGTTAGAGTAATAAAACTCAAGTGTAGGGATGTGCCTATAAATCCCTAGTATTTTGATGTTATCGTAGAGGATGGTAGAGTAAAAGTGTATGAAAAAAAAAAATCGAAAAAAAAGAAAAAGAGAAAAGAAAAAATAGAGTGAAAAAAAAATAAAATAAAATAAAAAATACGGGCTACCATCCTACATCTATCTTTAAATTTATGTTTATTTATTTCAGTTATCTAGAGTTTAGAGTGTCGAGTCTTGGCTTAGCAACGCCATTCTTCATATCTGATTAACATAAAGATTTTTGACTTGCCACCACTAAATAGCCTATCCCACCAAACCCTTATTTCCTACCGTAAGCCTAACATTACAACCCTTTAAAAGACCTCTTTGATAGTCTTTCCTAGGTGCTACGCCAGCGATGGAGGTTTGATCTATTCTCGCCTATGGTAATCTATGTACTAGGACCGGTTAATGAGTGTTTATCTTCCATTTCATATATTGTTATATTTCATATATACACCCGAGAGAGATGTGAGTATCCAAACACCCCATGTGAGGTGCTAGTATGTAATTCCGTGCTTGTTATGACTTTATGGGCTTATATGTGTTGTGGACCGCTTTGAATTAATGCTTCATGACCCTAACTCATAAATTAATTGGCTAAAGCACATTTGCTTGAGGACAAGCAAATAACAAGTGTAGGGATATTTGATAAGGTTTTAAAAGGTACCATTTTGAGGGTCGCTTAAGTCCTTATTTGATCACTTTGTATCCGTTATTGCTTAATATCGTTCCTTTTCACTTTTTAGGTCTCGTGAAGGCAAAATCTGGAATGGCACTTATTTGGACGAAAAGCGCGAATATATGAAGAAAATGGCCAAAGTCAAAATGAGACACTCGCGATTGTCGAAAGTAGAAGACGGCGTCGGGTGCTACATTGTGACGCCGTCCCAAAATTATGTGACGGCCGTAACCCAAAACTCGTATTTTCAAGAGGCGCCTAGTTGTGAAAGAGTAGGCCGTCGCTACTCGCACGCCTAGATGCAATCCGACGACGCCGAAGTCAAGAGACGGCGTCACGGACATAAGGTGACGCCGTCGCAAGGTTAACGTGGCCAAGGCGAAACCCTAATGACGGCGACACGACGGCGTCACTAAACATAAGGTGACGCCGCCGCAATTGTAATCTTATATATAGAATCCGAATTTTTCGGTCTTTGTGTGGAGAGTCTTTGGAGTAAAAACCTAAAACCGAACCTAAGGTGTCTTGTACAAGATTTTAGGGTTTTAAACCCTATCTTACATCAAGATAAGTCTTTACTTCATTAATTCAATTATGTCTTTGATTATTTGTGTATGCTTGCATGTTCTCCATGTCCCGCTAATTTATTTGTGTGTTTGCTTAGGAAGTATGAAACTTAATTATTGAATATTGATTGGTTGTTTCTTATCTTAGTTGATTAATGATCTAGTAATGCGATAGGTCATTCGTTGTGTACTTAATGCTTGATTCATCTTTGTGAACCTTAGAATATAATTACCTAAGTAGTTGTAGGCTAAACCATCCAAAGAGCGCCTTAGAGTAGGAGTTTATAATCCCTAGTGGGTTTGTAGACAAGACCCTTTGGTAAGTTCAAAGAGTTAGGAGAAACGATACCCTACAACTTTAGACACACAACTAACTAGGAATAAGACGTGACACTCAACCATCAATAGGAGATAATTAAGGAGTAATACAAACTAAGTAAACACATCTTTAAACTATCACACGAGCACACATTAATTAGACATAGACTCCCACAACCTTAGTTTAGATAATTAGATAATAGTAGAGTAATCGGAGAAATACCAAACCCCAAATCCAATACCGAGATTCGTACCTTTCCATTTTCATAAAATATAAAAAGATAAAAATAATCTTCCTCAAACTTAACCTTAGCGTAGTAACTCCTTACTAGCATTCCTATTCCCCAGAGAACGATATCAATACCCGTGGCTTACCCTAATTACTACACTACAACGATTAGGTTCACTGCCTAGGGTGTTATAAAACTTGCTCGAAGAAAAGGAAGTTCCTTTGACACCGAACGACGCGTGTAGCGTTATCAACTACCCGTCTATGTGCCCAAAAAACTTTTAACATGCATATGACCATTTATCATGATCATATGTAAAATATGATCATTTATCATTGATCATATGGAAACCCCCAAATCATAAATTTCAACATGAACAATAAAGGAACTTAATCCCTTATCAAGATAGTTCATTAATTAGCCTCAAAAACCACTTTTACCCAAAATTATCAAAATTTAAATATATGAACCCTGAATTTAAATATGCAAATTAACTTGAATTGAACATCTTACCTGGCTAGGGACTTAGGGGACGTTTGGTACGATGGAATGGAAAGCTGAGAAACGAATGGAGAAGCATTCTCGTGTTTGTTTGTGTTGAGAATGGAATCGGTGAATCAATATTTGATTCTCTTCCATTCTCCGCATTCTCTTAAAATAGTGAAGAAACGAGAATTGGTGAACAAAGGGAAAGCAGATTATGGTTGATTCTTTCGTAGTAATAAAAATTGATTTCAATCATCGTCTTCAAATGTTTTATTTTATTTTATTTTATTTTATTATTATTATTATTTTTTTGAAATACAAAAATTGATAGGTTGATATCAAATCTTCATATCAACGATTGTACTTTAACCTTTTCTTATAAACCAGTTATTCAAATGCTAAAATCAATTTTTTTTTTTTTTCAAAATTCGCCCCAACTATTATAAATAAATATTATTAGAATTAATTTTCAATTGTGCACATTATTACGAATTGCACCCAACAAAAGATCCTCCAATATTGTTTTTGCGATAGAAGGTTAGCATATACTCAGTGCATTTAAGGTAGCAATTTAAATAATCATATTATTTTAATGATGATTTAGGTAATCAAATGTTTAAAACGAAAATTTAAATTATAAAATTCATTTTTATTCATGTATTATATACAATAACCTAACAAGAGAATGCTCTATATCACACACATTTTTTATTTGTACTAAACAGTAGAATCGTTATTCTTTCTCAACCATGATTCACTTTCTCTACATTTCCATTCTCTATTACGATTCCATTCTATGGCATTCTCTCGTACCAAACGTGCCCTTAATTATTGCAATGGGTTACTAAGCACAATGAATTTATCACCTGTAATTAATATTATTCTTCGCTCTCCTTTCTTTCTCACGTTACACACATAAGCTCTACACACTTCTGAAAAGTGGTAGAAAAATGGGGAAGTTTATCTTATAAAAAATATGGTACTACCTCCGTCCCGAGTATACACTTACTTAACACATGACTAAAAGTTTAACTTTTCACTTAAACTTATTGACTAACCAATTATATAAAACCTTCAAATACAAAACTATTATATTCAAACTAATATAAAGGTATTTCAATCAAAATACCTCAATGGGTTTCGCGATGTAACATCTTCATGCGCTGAGAATTTTAAAAGTGATCCGAAATGGAAGGATATGGAAATTCCAAACTCTGAAGAAGCGAAACAACAAGCTTTTAAGAAATTTAAGTCATCGGAGTTGACTTCGTTCAACACATCGGAGATAGCAGAGAGGATGTTCGACCAATGGGCAGGGATAGATTGAAAAAGAAAGCTCCGACATCATCCGTTCCGTTGGCATTGTCGGCAACAAGAAGTGATAAGGCGTTGGCTAGGTTGTTAGTCAACAAATTTACAAGTCAAACATCATCGTTTATGACTATCAAGATAAAAAATGCAACACCTTTTTAGAGATTAAGAGGCACGAAATGAAATGGAACAAAATAAGTTCGAACTACAAAAACAAATGTTC
This sequence comes from Chrysanthemum lavandulifolium, assembly GCA_022545495.1. NCBI lineage: Eukaryota > Viridiplantae > Streptophyta > Magnoliopsida > Asterales > Asteraceae > Chrysanthemum > Chrysanthemum lavandulifolium. The sequence continues at coordinate 200,617,336 of CM040246.1, read as the reverse complement.
GACTTCCAAAAACAAAAACAACGACAAGAAAATAGATTGTTCAATATTAGCCCCGTTGATAATTTGAGTGAAATCCACCTCGAAAAGATGTTGCGGATAATCAAGGAGAAGTATATTTTTGATTAGTTTATGTTTTTTATTTCGTAAATTTATATTTTTAGTTATTGATGTAATGTTTTTTAATTATGAATAAAAGTTTAATTTAATTTTTTTAAATAAAATTTGTTAAAAAAAAATGGGTTTGGTGGTGACCATAGCACCTGTTTCGTGATGGGTCAATCTAGTGGTGTATTGAATAGTGATGTGGCGATGATGTAATGATAGTAGGTTTAGTGACCATACCACTCGGCTTAAGAGCAAAATAACATGATTTGCTTGTCGACATGATTGCTCTTCTTTCCATTCATTGTACTAATAATTTTAGTGCCGTCTTGGCTATCTTCATGTTGCTTTTGTTTTTTGGACGTTTTCATATGAGATTTCTTTGAAGTGAGACTGTGAGACCCTTTTAAATCACTACCGACTATTCTGAGGTCCCAATATAAGTTTTTGTTATTTTATCGAATAATGTGCGTGATGAGAAGTTAAATATATACAAAAGAAATGTTAATAATGTTACTCATGTAGTAAAATAATTTTATAGGGAGAACAATATGTATTTACTAGAAGGGTATCCGCGTAGATATTATTTCAGAATGAACAAATGTTTTCGTTTTATGCCTAATTCAGTAAGCTTTCTCTTTTCAACTCCGCTTCTTCCGACTACTAAAGAAAACTCATAAAATATATCAAAATTGATGTTGAATTAAAGAGCACAAAATTTTAAAAATATGGTGAAATTATATCATAAAAATTAAACAGACTAAAAGATATTTAAATTTAAAAATAAAGGTGATTAATTAGTTAGGAAGTGGCATGCACATTCTTACATTATTAACTCTTTATTTTAGTTTATTAGAGCTCCTCATTTTTGTTATTTTTAGTTAGAGGGTGACACATGTCATTCGATGATTGAAGCTTATCTTATTTTTTTAATTCTTTCCATAATAAGTTAAAGAAAAGCCTAAATTTTTTGTTTTCTAATTTTAGAATCTTAAATCGTTATAAAATAGTATAGATTTATGTTTACACTCTCGCAAAATATATGGTAGAAAATAGGAAACTTGAACGATGAACCCATTTCTAACAAATTAAACCAAAATGAACAAAAGAATAAAGCATTGAGTATCGAGCATTGCATTTCTAATGGCTTTTCAATGAAAGTTATGATCGGTATTTTACTCTAGATTATTATCAGTGTTCTTTTTCACTTATTTGAGCTGTAGAGAGATGGTGTATTTTTTAATAATTAAAATCAGATTACAATAAATAAATATAAGTATAACAAAAGAAATTAAATACAAATATATTGGGGAAGAATGGAATAGGGCTGAGCACAAAACCGATCGAATCGAACCGAAAAACCGAGCCGAACCGGACCGAACCGAACCGGACCGACCATTTTCGGTTCGGTTTCGGTTCTATGCCTTATCGGATGTCGGTTTTCGGTTCGGTTCGGTTCGGTTCGGTCCGACCCAAACCGACCAAACACGCACATAAAGCATGTAATCGGTCGAACCGACCGCAACACAAAACCGACCGAACCGAACCGATTCGGTTCGGTTCGGTTCATGTTTTAGTAAATCGGTTCTCGGGTTGGTTCGGTTTGTTCGGTTCGGTTCGGTTCGAACCTTCGCTCACCCTAGAATGGAAGAGTGAGTCTATTTAACGATAATCAAAATAAAGAAGTAAAAGGTCAAAAGACATGCTAGATCACGAATGATAGAAATAACAAGTTAATGCATGTGTTTGACACGTTTTCTTTAAAAAAGATTTGATGTCTGTTTCTTATGGTAAAAAAGATTAAACATTAAGTTCTATTGTCGAACTTAACAAAACTGCCTTAAAATTTACCTTATGAGATGTGTATTTCTTGTCCTAGAAATCAGTTGTAATACACAAAAGTTCCGATGAAATTTCAATAGTTGAATCTTGTAAAAGGATAGGTAGATGTGACCCTTTGAACCTTCCCTTATGAAATGTACTTAGCCTCCTAGATGTCAGTAGACGCGATGTCTTTGCACTGAGTTATTGTTTATATAGACGATACTACACGTCGCACAAGATTCTCCCTGACATTGTCTAGTCCTTATAGTCATGTTCATTATGGTCATGAACATTAGCTTGGCAAGACCTCTTAGGATTTGCGATTTCACAATTCCTTTCGAAGCGACTTCACTTTTCTCTCATATATAGATAATTGTGTCTAAAGTTGAACAAAAATAACCTTCACTAACCAAAATTTCCAACAGCAGCTAGATTCATTTTGTCAATTCATAGCTTTCCGGCATAAAATTGACGGAACTTAATACAGAACTTATTATGAACGAAAACCATATGAGCGGCGTTAAGAACTTGTTTCAAATTATGAGACATTAACGAAAATAAAGTATTTAATAAACTGACATCAACATACATTGATCCTTGATACATTTATTTCTACAACAACGTGGCCGTCTCGTTGTTTTTGGTGCTGCACGATACCTTAAAATAGGCCTTTACATATACTGTAAAAGTTGTATCAATACTGTAAATGTTTTTACTGAGTGTGGACAAAAACATTAACGTTAGAGGATTAAGTGTATTCATTTTTCACATGTAAAGTAACGAATTTCTTAAATATCTTTTTTCATTTTTTTGTCATTTTTTTTTTTTTTTTTGACTGTGTCCTAACTTATTGTATTTTGAGTTGAATTATAGAACATAAGTTCAGACAAAGTATACGATTCTAGGCTACAGAGTTGAATAATTAAACTATTAAAGATAAATAAAAACAGTCATATTTGAATAACAAAAAGGTTATAATACCTCAAACAAATGTTAAGATGAATTAATTAAATTACACAAAGAAAAATGACAAATATTATGTATGTATAGCTAATTTATTAAAAATGGAGGCCCTTAAAATGATGTGCCCTGTGCAAACGCACAAGTTGCACACCCAACAGAAGATAGTACAACTTTGTAGGTTGTATTCATGAGAAGAAAATCCTACATTTTGTTGTTCCAATTAAAATTCTGGAAATAATGTTGATTGCGTGAGTTCATTGTTTATCGCATGATTTTAAGTCAATGTTCTTACAACCCTCAAATTATGTCATTATTTTTTCAAACATAAAAAAACGTACTCACACAATTATACAGGTCCATGTAAACAATTTAATCTTAGTTAAATGATTTTAATATTTTAATCGATAGTTAAATACTGCACAAATTTATATAACATGTTTTTAACATTGTAATATGATCAAACACCACCACACTCGGTGATTATTTTAGGCATTGTGGGTTTCTACCTCATTAACTTAGGAGAGTCACCCCACCATAGACTAATCATTATAAACAATCATTATCATTTATAACATAACTTAATTATTAAACAATCATTACTATCATATTTAATTATTTTTTTCCTTTTTTACTAATTAATCATTTTTTAGTTTTACTTTATTTTATTTTATTATTTTTTTTTAGTTTTGTTATTAAAAATTTAACGAAATCGTGCACCCAGAAGTATGTAATATAAAGGAGTAGTATTTAGTTATTTCCTTGTAAACAAAATCATACTATAAAGGATTAGTCTTTAGCAGCCAATGAACCATACCTCTATGATCTTGAATATTATCTTGTCAACTTTTAATCAAGTGAAAAAAAAAAAAAAAAAAAAAAAAAAAAAAACCTTTAATCAAGCTTATAAAAATAGCAAAATATAAAATAGAAATTTCATCCATGTTTTAAATATGCATTGACGTCGGTTAGAATTATTGTACACCGGACTTATCTCGCTAGTTACAATAGTTAAGTCTGGTAGGCTAGTTTACATAGTTAAGTCTGTCAGTACTAATGTTAAGTCTGACAGGCATAGTTAGTTTTGTTTAGCAGTTTAGTAGTTAAGTATGTTTATAAAACATAATAGATTTGTTAGAGATATCTTAGGAAATGATATGTACGCGCTATTGCTTGTGTTAAGATTCCGCATTAACATAAAAACATTCATGTTAAAAGTTCCGCATAAAAACATAAAAACACACATATATATAGCGATTATACATTGATTTCTTTAATATGACCATCCTTAACGGAACAAAAGTCAAATAATTGTAATGTTAAAGACTAAGAAAAGAAGATACAAACATCAAAAATGTCAAAAATAATATTTAATGAAACAAATGTTAAAAACTTTCCGTCTGAAATATAGATAATTTTGAAAAAAAATTAATGACTTATATGCCATCTCAAAAGTAAAATTTGATGTATCAAAAAAGTAGAAGTAAAAAATATAAATAAATAATGTATAGTTATAGCATGAACTGAAAATGGTCGAATACAAAGTTAAAGCTTATTTTTATCTAAAAGTAATACACATGCCGTCGCGCCGGCCGTCTCAAGTGGATTTTTAGCTACCATCATTATTACAAATAGCCTCAAACACACACATAATATACATGTGTATAAGTAGTCGTAATTAATTAAGTTTCAGCCTTATATTGTGTTCGTATATATAATAAGTGTTGAAATTTGGTGGCCAATCCAGCGGTGGCGCACGCGAATCGCACCTCTCAGACTCCCTTAAAGCCGGCCATGCATGCCGTCATAAATGACCACTTTGTTTTTCAATGTTTTGACGGCATAATTACAAATGTAAGTAAAAGTTTAACTAATTTTTATTAAGTGTATTTAGTGTTGATTTAATAAGATCCAATTTAATTTTGAAAAAAGTTGGTCAAAGTAGAGTGGAGTATAAACCATAGGACCCATTCTTCTTTATGTTTTGCTTTCCTTCATCTTTATCTTCATGTAAACTGTCCCCTTTTCCTCACTTATTAATCGTGTAATCAGTTACCACTGTGAGTGAGTTGACTATTTTTGTTTGAGTTTTTATTATGATTCAGTGTTGATTAAAAGTATCATTAGAAATTTCTATGTTACTAGTTTGCTTGCTCTTAGCGGAAAAAACAGGGTTAAAGGCCTTTCCACATTGCTTTTATTTTTCTTAGTTATAATATATAATAATCGACACCTAAAAGGATTAGCGATAAGGATACACCTTAATTAGATTAAAAAGTTAACACTTAAAAATCGACACCTAAAAAGAATTATCGATAAGGTTACACCTTAATAAGATTAAGAAAATAACACTTAAAAATCGACACCTAAAAAAGATTATCGATAAGGTTACAATTTAATAAGATTAAGAAAATAACACTTAAAAATCGACACCTAAAAAGATTATCGATAAGGTTACACCTCAATAAGATTAAGAAAATAACACTTAAAAATCGACGCCTAAAAAGGATTATCGATAAAGTTACACCTTAATAAGATTAAGAAAATAACGCTTAAAAATTGACAACTAAAAACGATTTATCGCTTAGGTCACCCCTTAATTGAGATAATTCTATATATATCCACTTTAAATATCAAAATATCATATATATCTAAAATACAAGTTATAAATGCATAATATACAATGCAATTAATGCATGTTTAGGTAAGTATGACTTAGGTAAATATAAAATTGACCCACATTAATTAGATTAAGAAGATAATACTCAAAGTCATGGCAATAATTCTATGAGTTTATGTGGATGGACTATGTCAATATAAAAAGTAATTAATTACACAAAAGTAATCAAATGATAATAATGCCAACTATAAGAACAGGAAAATGAAGCTTGAAGAAGAAGATGAATGAAAAATACTTGATAAAAGTTTTATTTTTGTTCTTATGTTTTCATTGTTAGTGATAATTGGCGATGATATGAATCTCTTTGCCCACTTGTGGATTTGTCAAAGGAGTATGTGGGAGTTTTAAACCACGTTAGTTAAGGCTACCCATAGTGGGTCGGTCGAGACTCAGGTCAACCGACCGGTTATGTTCGGTCACTCCAATGTGGCCCATCGGTTTTAGTTGGTTGGGGGAGGAGAAAATGGCAAACTAGTTCGTCTAGTCGACAGACTATTTTAACTCACTATTTTTTTTCTTTTTTTTTAATTCGTTGAAAAAAAACTTTGTGTGTGAGATCAGCAGGAGGTAGAAGTGGAGAAGAAGACCTTTTTTTTTTTTTTTTTTTTTTTTTTTTTTAATTGCTTTACTATTCTATCTTTATAAATAATGAATTTACAGTCTAAACCCTTGAAGTTTGATTTTATAATCATTTTTATCTTATACTTTTAATTTTCTTACATTTTAACATAGAGAATGTATAAAAATTAATTTATATGTAATACTTTGTTTTATGTAATGTTTTTAATGTTTATTTAAATAATCAAGGCACGTCACAACTTAGATTATTAGTTTCAGTTTTTAATAAGTATTGTAATGTTTACGTTTTATTAGTTTAAGTTTTTAATTATTGTTGTAATGTTTAAGTATTTTTATTAATGAAATTTAATTTTGTTGTAATATTTAGATTTAAAAATAATAATAAAAATTACTAGGTCACCACTGCGACAACTAGGTCGTCGTCGGAGAGAGAAAGCTGATGTGACAGTGGTAACCCAGGTCACCACTGTGCATAGCCTAAATTAGCCTAGTGATCCGGTTATTGGTTGTTCATGCTTGTAATCTTTTGTAACTTGCTAACTAGTTTTAACAAAAAAGTTTTGATATCTAAGCCTACTAAACAAGCTTAATGATAGACCTAATCAATGTTAATGTGACAAGTGTCTGGCATTTTAAAGTTAAACAAATATTTAGTTTTATTCCTAATAACTTCCTAATTTGAAGGATTGAATTCTCCCATTCTGTAACTGCTTTGTGTTCGTGTATTCTTCCCCTTTTTTATTCATCTTCCACACAAACATTCTAACATTCATATGTTAATAAAAGTTATTTCATCCTCTTCTTTTTTTAAAGTAAAGTGATTTTTGTATTATTGATTATTGTGTTACAATGGACTGGTCTAATATACCTTTAAACATATCACTCATAATTCTAAATCATAATATTTGAAGCATCAATTGTCACAATTAACGTTTCAAGCGAACAACATGAAAAACAGTAAACAATCTAAACATCGAAGAGGTAAACAAACATACATGCTTACTCTTGCTGTCACCATAACTAATATAAAAGTATTAAAAAATATGTTTTGTCTCATATGGATTATAACATGATTTCGGTGGGAGATTTTGTTGATAGGTTAGGACGAATTGACCAAATGTTGTCCTAGCGACTTAAATCCTCACTTGAATCAATTAGAAGTAATAAAGCATAGACATTGCACGATATGATGAGTAATTAGGTTAGCACACTTTCTCTCCATTGATCACAACCTCTATTTTATTTTTCGCATTTATTTCTGGTTTCTTAGTTAATTGATCATTTCTACTACAAACTAGTTAAAACAAGTTACACCTAGACTTAAATTAGAATCCGCTCAAATAGCTCTTGGGACGACCTCGGTTTTACCTATTACTACATAACACACGACCGGGTACACTGCCCGTGAGTGCATAAGGTAGACCATAGGTAAACGAGACAATTATAAATATTAAAACCTCGTCAGAAATCTTGCATCAAGTTTTTGGCACCGCTGCCGGGAGCTATATTAGGATTTTTGTTAAGTCTTTTATTTTTGTTTTTGTTCATTTTAAATTTTGTTTTCTCAAGATTTCCTTTAAGTTTCGTGTACCATGGCGGTTGTGGACATTGATAATCTCACTCTCAAGAGTATCGCTATGACTAGGGATGAACAAGGGTCGGGCTCGTTAGGGCCGGCTATTGAGCCGAGTCTGCTTTGAGATCAAGGACCAGTTTATGAGGGAGCTACGTGCTAACCCTTTCTCCGGAAATAGAGACGAAGATGTTTACGAGCATGTTGAAAATGTCTTGTACATCGCAAGCCTCTTCAACACCCTAGGTGTTTCTCATGATGTGGTTATGCTCCGAGTATTCCCTATAACACTTACTGGAGGAGCAAGAAGATGGATTGATAGATTGCCCGCCGGGGCAGTTGATACATGGGCTCTCCTAAGGAAACATTTCATTCAAAGATATTGTCCCCCTTCGAAAATATCAAATCAACTCATGGAGATCCATAATTTTAAGCAAGAAGGCGATGAGACGTTGTATCAAGCTTGGGATAGATACAATGATCTACTTTACAAGTGTCCCACTCTACAAAGGTATCAACGTTGCTATAAGACAAATGTTGGGCTATCAGGGACCGATTCCAGGGATGACCCCTACTCTTACCATTGAAGCAATTCAAAAAATGGTCGACCATTCTTAAAAGTGGCACGAAGGAGGAAGCCATAGAAGTTTAGGCGGAAGTCTTGATGATATTGCCGCTATTACAAACAAGCTTGAAAATCTTGGTCGTGACATGCTTAAGATTAAAGAAAGTGTGCACGCTATCCAAGTGGGATGCGAAAGCTGTGGTGGAGGACATCTCACTAAAAACTGTCCTCTTATTGATGATGATAGTAAAATCGAAGAAGTTAAGTATGGCGAAGCAAATAGACCGTTCCAAGGGTCAAATGGAAACGGTAACGGTTATCGTGAAGGACCTCCGGCATATTACAATCGTGGGCCTTTTGAGAGACGGTCTAATATCGAAGACACCATCAACAAATATCTTGATGTATCGACCTAAAGACAAAAGGAACAAGATGAGTGGTTAAAAAGTTTCCAAGAGAATACAAATAAAAGCCTCTCTACACATCTTTAAAAAACCTAGAGGCAATGGTGGAGAAAATCAGTGAAGAGATGAAGAGAAGTAATAATAAACCTGAAGGAATTAAACCTATGGTGGTGTGCAAGGTCGTCTTTTCTGAAGAAGAAGTAAATACACCAACCGATGATTTCCATTCTTCTCTTGTTAAATCGGAGCCTGAGGTCGGATCCGCCGACAATCACCAGTTACACCGTAACTCTTGTAATGAATTATGGCGTAACCATGAACCAGAGATCAAGCCGAGGTTGGAAACTGAGATACCTAACCAACTATCAATTAAGGAGGTTTGCACAGATGGCTTCATTCTTCCATGTTCGGTAGGCAATCATGATCTTTCAGCATTAGCCGATCTCGGATCCAGTGTAAACATTATGCCACTCTCAATATTTTTAAAACTTAGATTAACTAATCTTTGGAAAACGAGCATGGTGATTGAGATGGCAAACATGACCAAGGAAACTCCTCTTTGGATTATGGGTGGTGTATTGGTCAAGGTCGATAGGTTTATCTTTACGTCCAAGTTCGTGGTTATTGACATGGCAAACACCCCAAGAGAACATTTAATTCTTGGAAGACCTTTCCTTGTTTCCTCACACGACCAGATCAAGGTCTTTGAAAAAGAACTTTCTTTGGGATACAGTGATGATAGAGTGGTGTTTAGAATGGATAAAACTTTGTGCCCAGAACCTAATGAAGTAATAAGCTCAAGCATGGCGGACGAAGTTTCTAATGAAGAGCCAACAAATATTTCTAATAATACTAAATATAACTTTCCCCCTTCATATTTTGGTCATTTGCAGGATACTGAGTCAAGTGATGGAGATGATAGCGATAAATCTTCCCGGGAAGAAGAGGACAAAGTTCGGACTTCACCTAGGGTGTCTGATAAAAAAGGTATTACTATAGTTAAGGGAAAGCTTCATTGTTGCGCCTTATCACTTCTCTGATAGAGGGGTCTAAGTTAACTTTGTTGATGTGTTCCCCACTTCTCAAATGCCGCAATGGGGGTGGCCAGTTCTTTGTGAGGTGAATAAAGAAGGCGGTTGAAGTTTGGTGGTGTTTTGAAGATGAGAAATTGATTAAGAAGAATTGGTTTCGGGGGCACCATATCATGGCCAATTGGTTTGAAGATGTAGGTTGGACTATCCATTTCTGTGAACTGGCAATTATGATGTCTGGAGGAACGACTCAAGCATGGCCTACATGCGATCCTCGTCTTAAGGTTTACAATGGAGGAGAATTCCCCAATCCCAACTGGCTCAAACGTAAGGAATGGGCATGTTTTGATGAAGAAAAAAGAAAGGACGTCGGCTATAAGGGGATTTCATTTGAGAACTGGGTAAAGGTTAAATTCGGGGGCATTAAGTTAAAATGGGATGATGAGTCTAAATTTCGCTATGAATGGGCCAAATCAAATTTTCTGCAAGAATTTTGATATTGCATGACTCCTTACATCCCTCCTTCTGTTTGGGACCAACCTTCCTCCGGTAAAAGAGCAATTGAGGATGGCAAAGTTCGAAGGCCACCATAAAGCCCCACGGCTTTGAGTCTAAATTAAAGACTTGGTAATAAAGAAAAGTGCTCTTTTGGGAGACAACCCAAATTATCCATTTTATTTTTATTTAATTTTTATTTTGTTGGGTTTTGTGTTTTTAACATTTTTGCAGGAATTGGAGACGAATTCATAGTGATTAAAATGAGGACATGTTCTGTCCTAAAGTTACGGCGTAACTCATCCTTATGGTTGCGCCGTAACATCTCCTTAGTTTCCGATTCTTTCCAGGTTATAAACCATTACGGCATAATCTCATTCCATGGCTACGCCGTAACAGCTTCTCAATAGCTGATTTCCAAGTTTAACCACAATTACGGCGTAACTCCTCATTATGGTTACGCCGTAATTCTCCTTGCAGTATAAATTCTTCCTATATTAACACAATAACCTTTTATTAATTTTAAATGAACTTTGTGGGTATGTTCCCTGTAAGCCCTTACGAGACTACACTCGTCCACTTGGGACACCAAGTGGTTTAAAAGGCTTGTTACATATGCTAAATGCAACCGTGATTCCTACGAAAGTGAGTTAGATTTCTTTTAGTTATTTTTGTTTATGTTTTTATTTTTCTTTTTAGAATTATGCTTGTTGGTTAGTTGTGATTTCAAGGGATCGAAGTTTGCTCATGGATACTTAAGCAAAGGCACGATTTTCTTCGTGGACCTTCTTTCTTTTTAGAGCAAAATTCAGGGAAGTTCTCGCTCTAATTCTACTTTCTCTTAACCTTTATTTAACGTTTAGTACAAAAGGGACTTTGTACATATCAAGTGGGGGATGGGAGTAGAATTATTACTTGAACTTATTTGCCCTCGTTTTTCTAGTTTATTTTGAAAAATTATGCCATTTTTAAAATTTTGACATGTTTTTCTTAACCTAACTAGATTAGACCTTAGCCGAGCACATTACCCTTGATATTTTATGGTGAGATTAGCCTTATCCGTTTCTACTTATTTACCCAAATCCACCAAATTATGAGTGAGCTGGTAGCTTGTAAACTTTAAAACTTGGCCTTTACATCATTTCGAGACCATAGAAGAGGTATGTTGAGTTCGCTTAATATATATGGAATAATCAGTTTGAGAAGGCAATATTTTTAGGATTATCACCCAAATAGCCTATCTGTGTGTGTCTATCGATTATTCACCTCGACTTTTCGACCTCCATGTTAAACCCTGTTGTTGCACTCACCTTTAGTGTAAGATACCCCTAGATACACCGTTCAGAGCCCTTCCTTTCATTTCATACCTTTTATGTTTGTTTCGTTGCACCGATTCACCTTAGCCTACCGTGTAGTCTTAATTTGTGATCGGGAAGTCATTGTTTGCCTAAGTTCAAGGTTCAAGTAGAGAGGTTCGGAAATCACGCTTTCATCAAAGACTTATATTTGAAGATCATTGAAGACCCCCAGATTCTCATTATATGTTTATCACAAGTGAGGGGATGTTATGTTTTAGTCTTGAAAAAAAAATAGGTTGTTGTTTATTGTTAAGTGCAATGTTTTAAGCACTATGATAGGAGCTCATCAAGTATTAAGCATCGAGGAGGCCACCTCAGTCACATTTGAAGAATTGAGTTGGCAATTATTACGCCAACAGTTGAAGAACAGGTAATGTGCCCATCATGACGTCCGCTAATGGCACATCTACTTGTTATATCATGATCCGGTTTCTTCACCTTAAAGCTTGAACTTTAGATGAACGGTAGGCGGTGACACCTTGGTTATAGGTTAATACTATATGTTTTGTTATTTTTATTTTACACCAGTTATTTCCCATGTCTTATCCTACATTTTAGTCATGAAGCGTGTCTAGGTGATGAAGCGAGCAATCTTTGGTGTCTTGGCCATGGATTTGGTCATGTATCATTGATTTTGTCCACTTTGCCGTAACACATTAGCAATGACATTTCACCTTTAACCCATGTTGTTACCACCCATATTGCCTTCAAGAATTGTTTAGTCCTTAACTCTAGTGGTGTAGATTTGTGTAACCGCCAAGCTTATGATAGAATACATGCTATGACTGTACTTTGAGTGATCACCCCGAAATTGACACTTAGACTATATGAGAGAATTTGAGTGTTTGTTCCCGTTTCGTTAGGTGTTCGCCTTTGATTTATTCTAGCATAAGGGATTTTTAAACTCATATCTTCTAGGTAATGGGGATATCTTTTTAGAAAATTTTCTAATAAGGTCTACTTAAGGGCAAGTAGAGTTCAAGTGGGGGATATTTAATAACATCAAATAGTCCTGACTTTTTAGTGTCAATTTCCCCCGTTTATGCTCATGTTTTATATCATTTATATGGATTTACGCTTGTATTCCTTTATATTTCACTTTCAGGTGAATTATGAGCACTGGAGCTTAATAGACGCGGATTTGGAGATTTTTCTAACGGATTATGATAGTATGCTACTCATAAAAGCGTAACTTATTCTCTCACATTATGCCGTAGCTAGTGTTTTATCTCAGATTGCCTACTCAACAGCAATTACGGCGTAACTCCCAACTAAGGTTACGCCGTAATTATCTAGGTCAAGAAATATTTCGTGCCTCCATCAACTACGCCATAACTCCTCAACAAGCATTACGCCGTAGTCCACTTAAGAGAGTTCTGTATTGAATATACGGCGTAACATTTCCCTAGTTTTACGTCGTAGCCTATTTTATGAGAGTTTCATTTGGAGGATGATGCGCGTACGAAGCGCGTTCGAGGTCAAAGGAACTTCCTTTCGTCGAGCAAGTTTTTCAACACCCAGGCAAAGGAACCCAATCGTTGTAGTGTAGTATTGGGTAAGCCTCGGGATTGATATCGCTCTCTAGGGAATAGGAATGCTAGCAAGAAATGTATTATGCTAATATGGGGTTGAGGATGATTATTATTATTATTATTATTATTATTATTATTATTATTATTATTATTATTATTATTATTATTATTATTATTATTATTATTATTATTATTATTATTATTTTTAATCTTTTATTGGTTTTTTTAGAAAGCTAAGGGTAAAAACTCGGGAAATTGGTTTGGGGTAGTACTTCACCGATTACTTCTACTATCTAATTATCTAATACTACGGGTAGCTATGTCTATTTGATGTGTGCTCATATGATGATTAAAAATTTGTTTACCTAGATACTATTACTCCATAGTTATCTTTTATTGTTGGTTGAATTGCCACACCTTATCTTAATGCGTTGTGCTTCCTAAAGTCGTAGGGTGTGCCTTTGCCCTAACTCATTGAGGTTACCTTTGGGTTTAGCCTACGAAATCCGCTAGATTATTCATAAGCTAACTTTCACAAAGACTATTCAAGCATTAAACACAACGAAAGCCAAAAATCTTTGGTGTAAGCACCTAGTAAATGGAAATGGAAGATAAACACTCATTACCTGGCATAGTACACAGATTACCATAGGCTTGAGGCTATATCAAACCTCCACCGCTTTGGGTAAGCACCTAGGAACAACTATCTAAGACGTCTTTAAAAAGGGTTGTAACGTTAGGCTTACGGTAGGGAAACAAAGGGTTTTGTTGGATAGGCGATTTAGTGGTGGCAAGTCAAAAATCTTATGTTACAAGCAAGAAAAGCGTGGCGTTGCTAAGCCAAGAATCGACTCACTAAACTCTAGATAATTTGAAACAAACAAACATAAATTTAAAGACATAAATATAAAGATAGATGTAGGATGGTAGCCCGTATGTTTTTTTTTTATTATATATATATATATATACATACATTTTTGCTCTACCATCCTCTACGATAACATAAAAATATAAGAGATTTATAGGAGCATCCCTACACTTGAGTTTTTATTTCTCTAACACTAATTGACCCGATTTGAAAAGATCAAAACACTTGGAGTATTTAATTACGTAGGCAAAAGGAATTTGAATTTAACGTTCTTTCCCATTACTCCATAATATATTACTTTTACCCATGAGTCCCAATCATCCGAAAACTATGTACAAAAGATATGACTCGACTTAGCAACCATGCGAGTAACTAGATAATTGAACTAAGGGTTTAGTAATGTTAACAATAATGCACTAAAGGTGAGTGCATACAAGGTAGGCTAAGGCGATTTGGTTGTACATTTGGGGGTGGATTGTAAACAATGCTCTTCATTGATATTCCGGAAAACTGAAACATCACGAGAACAACAAAAGGATAGGCTCGAGGGGTTAACTAGGGTATCGTGTACTAAAGATGAGTACATCGCAAGGGTGTGGGTAATTACTCGACCGATGTGGAAGAAGTAATTATAATACGGTGTTTCAAACAAGGGTTATCCTAATGCCTCTTATCATTTAGTTATTCCTAACTACACAAGTGTAGTCTCACTAGCGATCTCGAATGCATCACAAAACAAGTTCTAGAATCTATTATACTACCGGTACACTCTAAGCATTAAAGGTGAATGCTTTATTCCTAAAGATCTAAGGGCGAACCTCACATTTTTGGGGTAGAATTTGAGTGGTAAACGGTTTTTGTGCTAGTCATATAACTCCTATCCATGAGACGCTTTATTAAAACTAAAGTTTTAGCTCGTACATGTCATAAAAAAAATTCAAATTTGGTGCTAAAATTGCCCTAACAAATATTTCTCATAGTTTATTACACAATTTACTAAGGACAAGACAAATGATCAAGGATAAGAATAGTTTCAAAGTTCCCGTTTTATTCTCCCTCCCTACACTTAAACTGAACATTGTCCCCAATGTTCCCCGAAAGTATCAAAGTTATGATAAAGGAAGGTAAGTAAAAGAGAAAGAAACTAGTACTCCCCTGATTAGCTCGGCAGGATCCGTGTGAAGTTGTCGTTAAATTGTTTTTCAATAAGAATGCATACGTGATAAACTCCATCCAATGTTGTGTTTCTTGTTCTTGCCAAATATAACATGCACACTTAAGAAAACAAACGAAACCTTCACGTAAAATCGGCGGTAAAACTATATATGACACAACTACACTACGATATAATGCTTGTGGAATTGATGTTTGCAGATTTTCTAGAAAATTAAGACGTGAGAATTTCCAAAAATTTATAAGTAGACGTAAAACTAAAAAATTTGATAAGTCGTTTACTTGACCGACGTCGTCAGTTTAAACTCTGTTGTCATGACGTAAACTGTGCGCTACGCTTTCATGGAAAATTCGGAAAAATACATCTTTAAAACTCGGAAAAATTCACGCAAAACATCCATTATGACTCAATACAAGCATTTGACTCTAACAAACGCACATATATATCAATTTCACTAATTTTAATTCTCATGTTCATGTTTTTTAAAAACGTATGTGATCTTCCCTACACTTATCTTTTTGTAAAATACCTTTATATATAATTAAAACGAAGTTAAAAACAAAATAAAACATTTTCACAAAGTCTAACATGAGAATAATCAATAATGAAAAAGATATATAAACACGCAAATAAAAACTAAAAACAAACATTCAAACAAATAAACATGGGTTGCTTCCCATGAAGCGCTTGTTTTTGTTCGAGTCACGAGCTTGACTCTACCCTCATTTAACGTATAAAGGGGAAGTTCTCCCTACACTTAAGCTTAAGTGCGGGTGATAGTAGCGATACACACCCTTAGGGTGGAAATTTTCCACGTGAGGTGAACGGGGTGTGTGAATGCCTTCCTTCATCCTAAAACTACCCGGACTAAATGCGTTGATGGGTGGGTTGGTTCCTCTTTTGTCTCATAGATGTATATCTAAGGATGGAAAATTGTGTAAATATTGAGGTTCCGGTTCATCAACACTAGGAAATTCCCTAGAAATAAGAGTAAGGTTGAGACTACAAGTATTCAAACCTATATCCTCTAGTTGCTTTTGGTTCAAAGGTTCTACCTCCATCGGGATTCTTAAAGTCTCTTCTATTACTTCCGGGTAAGTCACGGGCAGTTTGTATTCCCTAAATGATGGTGGGACTTGTGGGATACCTTGTGGGTCTAGACTTTTCACCTTATCCTCAATTATATCTAGATCACCTATATGCTCGTCATGTGTTTTGGTCGAATTTAACTCAAACATGTTCCTAAGTATCTCAAATCCTTCTCTAGCCATTTTTAATTCTAAGTCCGATTCATAGGAATCTTCCTCAATAAATTGATCACTAAGTTCCATTTGCCTAGAGGGTTCATTTTCTTGAGATTCAAAGTCATTGATCTTAAAAACTAAGCCTTTTTGTTCAATGTGCTAATGTTCGGCTAAATCCTCCTGAATTGTTTCCTTAGGTAGTAATGAAACCAAACCTAGTAATTGATCCAACTTACGGTTTAATGCGTGGTTTCTTTCCACAATATTTTGACACATTTGGTCAGTTATCCTAAGGGCCTCACTAAAAATAGTTTCTAAACATGGAGGTTGTTCACGAGAGTCTATCCTAGGTGAAGGTTCATACGATGCATAGGTTTCACTAGATGAGGTATTTGGGCTTGATGGAACTCCTAAGGTGAAATCCTTAAACTTTTTATGAACTTGGTCTCTTTTCTCAAGGTACTCAAATATATCTATATAAGATCCCGTTCTCTTTACTTCTTCCCACCATCTTGAATAATCCGACTTAGTAATATTATATTTTTCATGAAAAACCTAATCATGGGATATAGTGGATTCGCGTTCTCCATAATGGTGAACGGAAGAGTCAATGGTTTTACGAACAAAGGTAGAAAGAAGGGGATAGACTACAAGGAATCTAATAAAAGACAAAATATCACTTGATAGGAATCTTGTGAGTAGACCTAAGCGAGATAGAAATCAAGCCTAAGCAATAACTATTCCCAGCAAGGGCGCTAAAAATTTATGCGCTGCGTCTGCGCTGCTCGTGGTCAAAGGAACTTCCTTTCGTCGAAAGCAAGTTTTTCAACACCCTAGGCGGTGAACCTAATCGATGTAGTATAGTATTGGGTAAGCCTCGGGATTGATATCATTCTCTAGGGAATAGGGATGCTAGCAAGAAATATATTACGCTAAGGTGGGGTTAAGGATGATTCTTTTTTTTTTTTTTTTTTTTTTTTTTTTTTTTAATTTTTTATTTTTTTTAGAAAGCTAAGGGTAAAATCTTGGGGTAATTGGTTTAGGGTGATACTTCTATCGATTACTTCTACTATTTAATTATCTAATACTACGGGTAGCTATGCTATTTGATGTGCGCTCATATGATGATTAAAAATGTGTTTACCTAGATACTATTACTCCCTAGTTATCTTTTATTGTTGGTTGAATTGTCACACCTTATCTTAACGTGTTGTGCTTCCTAAAGTCGTAGGGTGTGCCTTGTTCCTAACTTTTTGAGCTTACCTTTGGGTTTAGGCTACGAAATCCGGTAGATTATTCATAAGCCAACTTTCACAAAGACTATTCAAGCATTAAACACAAGGAAAGCCTAGTTGCACTCCTAAGCCAATTACAATTAACATAAGAGACAACCTAACAATAATTAATGACTAGGTTTCATAGATCTAAGCAAACACACAAGAAATTTAGCTAGACATGTTAAACAAGCAAGTATACACACAATCTATTAGGAATTAGAAATTCCAGGTATTAAAGAGTCGGTCACCTCAAGTATATGTAATCGTTAGAAAAGTTCGTAGTCGTAGTTATTTTAATTTAAGTAGTATTTAGTTAAGTAACACCGTGGAGGACTGACGGTCTTTACCCATCAGTATGCCTCGATCCACGACCGTTGTGTGGCGTTTATTGTAAGACTATAAATACTCTACCTTCCAAGGTAGAGTTGGAGCTCATAATAATATTTTCTTTCTCTCACTATAGTTCCCAACTCTCTTCCTTTCTCTCACTAGAACTTTCTCTCTAACATACTTATACGCCTACTTTGATTATGGTTTAGAGTGTTTGTGAAACCAATATCTTACAATTGGTATCAAGAGCCATGGTTTGATCACCATCTTTCATGCTCTTTGTTTTGGTGGATTTCATAAGGTTTTGGGGTATTAAGGGTTTAGGAGAGTTTGATTCATTTGGACAAATTCTAGTGTTAAAGTTTGAATTTTGCTTGTACTTTTGTGTTTAGGATCATCATATGTGTTTAGGTTTTGAATTGGAAGGCTTAAATCATTGTGGTTTGGTTGTTTTGGATTGATAAAGTGGTTATTTGTGAAAGAAGGACGAAGCGAGTTGAGTCTCGAACTTGTTTTTCTTCAAAGCGAGTTGCTTTGTTAATTGATGCGAGTTGGTACATGCGACTTATTTGCTTAGCGAGTTGATCTTTATGCGACTGGGTTCTAAGCGAGTTGTTTCTTTAAGCGACTTGAGATCTAAAGCGACTTAGCTATTTAGCGAGTTGTAACGCTAGCGAGTTAATTTAAGCGACTTAGTGTTCAAGCGAGTTGATTGTGTTGCGAGTTGATACTAAATCGAGTTGGCTATTTAGCGACTTGATTCATTGTTTGTGCTGATTGTGTTGCGAGTTGATGCTAATGCGACTTGGCTATTTAGCGAGTTGACCGCTAGCGAGTTTGTGTTTAGCTACTTGTTCATTTAGACTTGTTACTTCTTCGTGATACATTCTTACGGTTGTTCTTTTGGTTTAGTAAAATCCCGTGAAGGAATCAATTTCCGGTTTAATCAAAGAATAGTAAAATCCGTAGAATTTGTTATCATGGCAAACATCGTTCCTACCAGGTTTCGTCAAGAGTCGAGGATGTTCAAGTCCGCTCGTGATACTAAATCCACCCATGCTTGACGAATCGACTATGACTCTTGGGCTCAACGAATCGATTGTACTGCCTTTGTAAAGAAAATGGGGTTAACATTCTCAAATCCATTGATGAAGGACCTTACCGAGTCGAGACTACTAGAGATGTACTTGATATCTGCCAAGATGGAACTCGATTTACGGAATGGACAAACCAAATATGTATGATGAGCTTGACGATAAGGAGAAAAGAGATTCGATGCGATATCCGAAGCTTCCAACATTATACCGCAAGGTCTACCAAAGGACATCTACAAGCTTATCAATCACAACACCGAGGCAAAAGTCAGATGGGATAATGTCAAGATGCTTCTTTCGGTTCTCGAGCTAACTGTTGAAGACCGAGAATCACAAACAGATGATGAATTTGAGCACTTCAAGATGAAACCAGATGAAAGTGTCTATGAGTACTATGTGAGATTTCATAAGTCGGTGAATGACATGAGGAACATCGAATGACTATGCCTAACATTCACCGAACTCAAAGTTTGTAAACAACATGAACTCGAATGGCACAAATTTGTTACTCGTGAAGCTCACTAAAGGATTGAAGAATACTAATTATGAGCAACTCTATGCCTTCCTTCTTCAAAATGAGAGGCATGCCATGTTTGAAAAGAGGATTCTAGATGGGTTCAAAGCTCGGGAGAAGCAAGTTCAACAAATGATTCAACCGCTTTTACTCAAAAGTGGGATTACCACCAAAGCTTCTCAAGTTGTACCTATGGGTAATGGTAATCATAAACTTATTCCGCATCCAATGTTCAAACAAGCGATGCGATGCGGGCATGGAAAACTTCATCAATCAACTGCTCTCATGATAAGTCAAAACATGAATTCTCTCTCACAAACCAACAACAACCTCGTAACGACCTCTAACCCACACAATCAAGCTACCATCGAGATGGGAGGATTGTGGTGCAACCGTTCGGGAAAGACAATATGATCGGGGAAGAGGTGGAGTGGTAGAGGTATGTTGCAAATCGAATCGGGAAGGAATGGAAATCAAGGTCAAGCTAAGCCGATCAAATGCTATAACTGGTGGTGAGGACACATTGCAAGGAACCGCACATCTCCAAAACGATCCGAGAATCGCCGAGTACTTCAGGATAAGATGTCTTTGGTACAAGCTCAAGACAATGGAGCAACTTTGATGAAGAGGAGTTATCGCTTCTTGTCAAGGAAATGCTAAGACCTATGATCTTGACGTTGATGAACAATGACTCAAGAGATAGGTCATAATCATCGTAATGCCTTTCAAGTAGTTGATTGTGATGCATACGACTGATGTTGATGAAGAACCCATCGCACAAACCATCTTCATGGCTAGCATTTCTCCAATGGTCTCTCCTAAAGTCACTTCATCACCACAAGCTCGTCCATCCAAAGACAAACTCATCTCGAGGTATTAAAATTATACGATGAAGTTGATGAGCAAAAGATACATAACGGTACGATATAATCTGTGTTTATTGAATCGATATTGAAAATATGGGTAATATCAATGTTGTCCCATATGATCAATATGTGATACAAAGTGAAAGTGAGATTGTACCAAGTGATGCATCTTCTGCAGTCAATAATGATTATGTTTTTGATGAATTCACTTTGCATGTGCCTCGATGATTCCGTAATTTCAACTAAATGCCTATAAAGAACGTGTTGCTATTTATGAACAACGTGCAAAATTTGAGTTGACCACTCGTGAGCGTGAAATGGATGACCAAGTGCGCATAATCATTAGAAAAAGTAATTTTAGAGAAGAAGTATTAAAACAAGAGTTAAATTCCTTGCAAGAAAAGCTTTCTAAAGCTGCTAAGCAAAAACAAGAACTTCAAGAAAATGTGAAAATGCTTAAGCAAGAATTTAATGCAAAGGAATCAAAACTTTTGAAAGATTTTTCTAATCTGAAAACTTTGAAAAACAAACTTGAAAACAAGTTGTACATACAATGGAACACCATTCGATCGCTCACATGATCACTAAGCATAGTAGTCTTAGCGATAAGCATAGCATTCCCTTGTTGAGGAACCAAATCAGAGGTCATTAAAAGGGCTAGAAATGCTCATAAGGTTCTTTATGATGGCAATGAAATCCTTAAACCTAGGCGAAACCTAGTTGCGTTGATTGCCGAGAAGATAAGAATCGATGAAGTCACCGATCCGCTCCCAAACAGTCAAGTTTTATCACTCAAGCTCGCCACTTGTGAATGGCCGAGTAACAAACTTAAAAGCACTCGAGTAGCAAATGCAATGACGATCGAGAGAGTATAGTGTTTCCCAGTCGTTAAGTCCCAACGAAATTGTACGAGAATAGTCAAACATAAAGTGATCGAGAGGATTTGAGCAGGAAAGGATTGTGATTGATCTATACCTAAAGAGAAAGTACATAAACTACGTGGGCTTAAATGCAAATTAAAGGAAATTAAAAGATAAAAATATTAAATAAACGCTATCACTATTTGTAAAATGATGTTTTGATTTTATGTTTTATAAAACTTGAATTAAAAATTACGTAACGCATGTTGAAAAAGTGAAACTAAAGCAATATAAATCCTAAAAATATGAGAATGATATTTTACAAACCTAACGATAAAAGAAAATTTATAGAAAAAGAAAATTATTTTTAAAACTATTTAATTAATTATTATTAATTAAAACTATTTTTAACTATTAAATATTTACCTAAAATACAAGAAAATATGAAACAAAGCTAGAAAATAAAATTTTGACTTAGAAAAATCTAAAATAACAAAATAGAATTTTCAAAACTATTTTGTATTTTTCTGATTATTTTTGTATTTTCTAGGAATTAAAAACTATTTAAAACTACTTAAATTACTTAAAAATACAAATTTAACTAAGAAAAATCTAGAAAAATATTTTTTTGACTTTTTATATTTATATTAACTTAATTAAAATGAAAAATTATTTTTTTGAAACTTTTCTTAATTTTTTTGTATTAAATGCTAATTAAAAAGGCCTAAAAACTAATTTAAATGGAGAAAAATACCAAATAGTACTGGAAAAATCTGAAAATTTCAAGATAAGCTTAAAATAATATTTAGAATCTAAGAAAAATATAAAAAACAGGGGTTGTGTGAAGGATTATGAAACTGATGTGCAAAGTGCTTAGAAATAAGCACTAGAAATAAGCAAATGGACACCCAAGGCCACCCACTGACTAAACGAAATAATATTATGCTAAAGAACCCAAATGCAACAAGTTTTCACAAGCCTTGACCTCGATTTGCAAGTTGCTAAGACTTGGTGATTTGAGTTAAAAGCTAAAAGCAGTCATGAGGGCCACTTAGCGGTGAAAAATAAGCACTTGATTAAGCTGCGGAAACTAAAAAGCAAATGTGGTGACCTAAAGTAGACCTGGCCAAGACCTCGTAATCCAAAAACAGACCTACACAAGCTCTTGAGAGCTCATGCAAGGGTCGCAAGATCCACAAAACTGCATGTGATCGCTCGCACTTCGAGGCACTTAAGCCCATAATGACAAGCCGGTTTGAGGCTTAAACCAAATTGATAAAATTTGACAAAATGCTAATCATAAAATAGACCAGCTGAAGTTATTGAACCCACAATTTCACTTAGATTGGCTCAGAAATGAGTCCAAGAAAATTCACCCTAGATAGGCTCAAAACTGATTTGTTACAAATTTGACTTTTTGACAAAACTAAAAAGTTGACTAAATGGAACTTTGATCTTGATTTAAGGACTTAGATTGATGTAATAAGATTAAATGAGACTACAGCAAGTTGTATTTGTGAATTATGAACACAAAATAAGCTTTTGATTCTCCAAAAATCCAACAGATAAGTGCCTAAAACAGATTAATTGGAAGTTTGACTTAGGTGGGTTGCAAACACAATTAGAAGACAGATATGAGCATGAAATAGCTTCACAAGCATGAAACAACAGAAACCTACCATCGATAAACCTTGAACAGTTCAAAGAGCCAATCCAAACATACCTATACTAGCGATATGAACTAAAAGCGAACAACTTCTTGAACCAACATGATTTCTTGATCACACTAAGTCTAAATACCTAATTAACACTAAAGAAACAAGTAGGAACTAAAATTAAACATGATTCGGATACAAGCTCACTATGCAAAATAGAACTAAAATTGAAAATGAGACAAACAATACTACAAGAGATCCAATTGCTTGCGGCTAAAACCAAACCCAATCCTACTACCTAAGCCATTTCCAACCCAAATAAGCATCGCACCAACCCTATTTCCACTTGCCATTCTCGTTTTAACCAAAGTATCATTGCACGAGTTGACTTTCATTGACCATGGACCCAAATTGCTTGAAACTCAGTAAAGCAAGCTTTATCAATGCCTATATAGAGCTTAAGTGAAATGAGTTGAATGATAAAATAAGCTTTGGAAGCTTAAATATAAGAACATTAGTTTGAAATTCTCAACAGTAAACCTTAAAACATGAAACTTTAACACAACTGGAATTAACACTTGAAAATGCTCTTAATACACTAGAATAACTTACTTTTATATAATTTAACTTGAAATTACAACATTTGACTTAAACTAAAACTTTTAACTTAAAAACGACATACATTTTAATTTAAAACTAACTACTTCCTTCACTCCCTCTTCTTGCTTCTTTTATACCCAAGAGGTCTTGCCACGTGTTTACGAGCACATCCCACCTCATTTGAGAGCCAATGGGAGAGTTTTGAGCAATCTAGGCCCTTTATCATTTTGGCATGAAAGGTGTAATTTGACCTCGGCTACAAGATTTGCGGTGGGGGGTGCTAGGTGTAATGATGATGTGGTGAGGTTTGAGGAGATAAGGTGAGGTGGGAGGAATATGTTGAGAGTTGTGAGAGATTCATCGAGTGGGAAGGTGAGCGATGGTGAGAGGAACTGTTTGATTTGGTTTTGACCAAAGGGTCCAAAAGGGAAGGGTCAAGGTTGGCGGGGGTCAAAGTTGAATTTGACAAGGCTTGGTTTAGGTATTAAATGATAAGGACCAAAGCGTAATTATGCCAAACTAGAGGGACCAAAAGCGTAATTTCTCAAAAGTTGTTACAAGGACCAATATTGACAAGTTCCAATAGTACAAGGACCGGTTTGACATTTTCAATTTTCGAGGACCAAACTTGACATTTTATGAAAGTTCGGGGACCTTTTACGCCATTTAACAAAAGATTTATTCAAGGAACATTTTGACAAGTTAGAATAATTCGGGGACCTTGAATAACATTTTTCTATATTTGGTTTTACCAGGACTGCTTTTGACAACTTTTGAAACTTGGGGACTAAAGCGCCAATTATGCAAACTTGATACGTTTTCACCGATTTTGATATTTTTGCATTTAAAACACATAAAACACTTATTTGTGATATTTTATCATTTTGATGCATTTGAGTGTTTTCATATGTTTTCAGGTTTAAATAAATAAAAATGATGAGTATTTAGACACTCATCAATCCCCACTAAGATATTGCTAGTCCCCAGCAATGTTTTAGAATTTTAATGGATTTTAAAACTCTTTACCAAAAGCCATCACTGGAGTAGCCAGTTGTTTCGATTCAAGTAAGAACCTTGGTACAATGATAACCAAATGATTTTGAGCAAATCATAAGTCAGAAACGGATTTGATTTGTCTTTACGAGCCGTTGCTCGGACTAGCCAACTCTTAGATAAATTATCAATATTATCTTTGGTGAGTGATTACCAATTATGGGTTTTCCATCGCTTTACCACAAGCCATAAACTTGCGGGCTAGCCAACTCTTCACTTTTAAGGATATGTAAGAAATGAATACCATACAATTTTGGGCAATTGCAAGTCGTCAACGGAGTTTGAGATATCTTTACCAAGAGCCGTTTGCTCTGGATTAGCCAATCCTTATGTGGGTTAGACATGGTGGACTGATTACCATTTGTTGTGTTTAGTACATAGTACTTCCACTAATTTTTTTAAAATTTGGCCATTTTGGGGAAAAAGGGACTAAAAGGTACATTTTACGATCAAAATTCGCGTAATTTCCCCCACACTTAGAAATGAATATTGTCCTCAATATTCAAAGTCTACTGTTATTATCGAAACTTAGAACGATAAAAGATAACATTTACTAGCTAAGTGTAGAAACACAACAATTATTCTCTTTTTAATATTTACAATTTTCATTTATTTTTTAGATCTATACACACATGTGGGGCATCTCCCCACACTGTGGTGGTACACGGGTGAAAACCCATGTTTAACTCTTGTTTTGATTATCGAGTCGCTAGCTTGACTCGATTTCAATTAATTGGTTCATGGGGAAGTAAGTGGAAGAGACAATCTCCATCGGACTTTCATTCAAGATGTTTGGATAAACATTGAAGCACGTGAAAGTTCCACACCGACGAGATATCTGAGATGGACCCGGCTCACAAATGGTACATGGAAATGCCGGGGTCAAAGATAATGTCTTCATTCCAGAAGGAGTGAAGAACAGGAGAAGCTACCGGATAGGTGAAGAAGAGAAAGAAAGTCATGACAATAATCTTGACTAACTCATCATCATCGTAAGGAGAATTCATAATAGCATGAATTTCATCTTTAAGCTCAATTGGTCTAGATATATCCCGGGTGTGTCTAGATCAAAGTAGAAGTTATCATACTCCGGAGATATGATATGAGTGAGTTCATCCGAGAACTCCATGAAGGTGAATGAATCATATTCGAATTGATATGAGTGGGTTCACGGTGAACTTCTCCAATGTAAATGATTCATAATCGGGAGAGAATTATGAGAATGAAAGTGGTACCGCCACTAATCTTCTCTCCCATATCATTAAAACGAAGGCTTTCATTTCCGGAATAGAATCATCGGAAGAATGTCACTATCCTTAATGGGGATAGGAGATGAAATAGGTTTTCATTGAAAGCCTCGATTTTAGAAATGAGAAGACCGACATTCGAGAATGTTGCACGAAGTGCTTCATCTTGATTTCGGTGTGTCGAATTTCATCATTCTCTTCTTCTAAGCTAACAAGCTCGGAAGGTAAATCTTCCACATAAACGATGTCTCCACAAGATAACGAATCATTATCATTAGAATCGGAGAACATCTCAATATGATCATTTTGGAAGACAAGAGGAGGAGGATATCACACACATGATCAAGAATTCCCCGTGACTCTTGGGATCGGGACAAGGTTCTCAACACTAGACTTTATAAATTCGTCCGATTCCTTTTCGTGAACAGGTGTCAAGATGCTCGTCCCCATGCTCGAGAGTGAGTGGGAGCTTGGGTGTGATAGCAGTTGTTTGAGATGGAATCTCACCGCTTGGGATATCAACCGATCGGGGAGTTGAGAAATAATATCCTTAAAGAAATACTCTCCTCGTCATCATCATACATAGCTGCCTTAAGAAATTGGGAGCGCTCTTAGAGCGCTTGCTCTAGGACTAATAATTCTTCCTAGATTTGCGGGCCTCTCGTTCTTCTCGTTCTTTGGCCGACAATTCTCCCATGGTCTTTTCACTACTCACTTGATTCTTAAAGTTACGAATCGTATCCTCAAGTGTTTTCATTGCGGTTTCAAAATCTTGGGAGATTTCTTGAGACAACGGCTCGGTGGAGTTTGAACCGTATGGTCTTTGTGGAGGTTGGTGATATGGATAGTCGTAATTGTTACAAGGAATGGATTTCTGTTTGACAATCAGGCTGAAATGGGACCTCCACGGCTCTCACAACAAAGAAAGCTGAGTCCGGACCGTGAATTATATGGATCTGGTCATAACCAAAGTTCGAGCATCACCGGAGAACTGTTCATAGACAAACTTGTTTCCCGATTGACAATCAAATTCTAGGTGAAGACCTCCACAAAATTCACAAACGGTATGTTGATTATATGAAGATAAGTCGGTGTGGTGGGTAATTAGAAAAGTTTGAGGGTCATTAAATGAGTTCGATTAGGATCATAATCAAATGAATTCCTCGAACCACAAAACAAACAACTCCGTTACGAATATCATTACCACATTGTACACATGTACACTCAACGACGGTGGTGAACCAAAAGAGGCTCACCACAACCGACACAAGGAATAAACGATTTCATTTGAGAGTTATGATAAGGAATCTGCTTATTCAAAGAATCAACAAAACCAACATGGTGACCGAATGACTATCAAGTCTCAAGAACATTTTGAAAAATCCGGAGGTGGGACAAGTGGTGTGCTCGAGAGCTAGCAATTTCCACCACTTCCGTTATGGTCTCCTGGCTCGGTTCGAGAAACGTGAAGATTAGGCAAGTCATTCTTGCTAGTCACCGGTCTAAATTGCATGTTTGCTTTTAACCGAATCGTGAAAGTTTAGAATCAATTCTAGACGGCTTAGGAGCAATTGAGGGTTTAGATTTTTGGATAACCGTAGGTTGGACGATTTGGTATTTCCATTATTAGAGGGAAGTACTTGGTCCTTTGTCACCCCGTTTCTCTTTCCATTTCCACAGCGAATTAATGGATCATCACGAACAACACGAATTCTTGACATTTGTGATAAAGCATCACGTTTTCAACTTCGTCCGAGAATTCGCTCTAGAGATTCCATGAGAATAGAAGAAGTTAGACTCAAATGGATAGAGGGTAAAGGAATAAAGAATCAAAAAGGGTAAGAGGGTAAAGATGAATATTTTGATATTTTGAAAAACATTTTGCAAATACAAAGAATGAAAATCTTTTGGGTTTTTGATTTTACAAGAAAACATATCTGAGATGGTATAAACAAGGATTGAATATTCAAATCACTAATCTGCTAAACGTAAGACTATTAGCATCGTCACCGCAGTCACAAAAATTTGATCCGCACTCAAATAAATAAGTTTTATCACCAAGCCCGCCACTTGTGAATGGCCGACGTAATAAACTTAAAAGCACCTGAAGCAAATGCAATGAAGATCGAGATTATAGTGTTTCCCAGTCGTTAAGTCCCAACGAAGTACGTGCGAGAATAGTCAAACGTAAAGTGATCGAGAGGATTTGAACGGAAAGGATTGTGATTGATCTATACCTAAGAGAAAGTACATAAACTACAGGGGCTTAAATGCAAATTAAAGGAAATTAAAAGATAAAAATATTAAATAAACGCTATCACTATTTGTAAAATGATGTTTTGATTTTATGTTTTATAAAACTTGAATTAAAATTACGTAACGCATCAAATTGAAAAGTGAAACTAAAGCAATATAAATCCTAAAAATATGAAATGACATTTTACAAACCTAACAATAAAAGAAAGTTTATAGAAAAGAAAATTATTTTAAAACTATTTAATTAATTATTATTAATTAAAAACTATTTTTAACTATTAAATATTAACCTAAAATACAAGAAAATATGAAACAAAGCTAGAAAAATAAAATTTTGACTTATAAAAATCTAAAATAACAAAATAGAATTTTCAAAACTATTTTGTATTTTCCTGATTATTTTGTATTTTCTAGGAATTAAAACTATTTAAAACTACTTAAATTACTTAAAAATACAAATTTAACTAAGAAAATCTAGAAAAATATTTTTGACTTTTTATATTTATCTTAACTTAATTAAAATGAAAATTATTTTTGAAACTTTCTTAATTTTTGTATTAAATGCTAATTAAAAAGGCCTAAAACTAATTTAAATGGAGAAAAATACCAAATAGTCTTGAAAAATCTGAAAATTTCAAGATAAGCTTAAAATAATATTTAGAATCTAAGAAAATATAAAAACAAGGGTTGTGTGAAGGATTATGAAACGATGTGCAAAGTGCTTAGAAATAAGCACTGAAATAAACAAATGGACACCCAAGGCCACCCAACTCGAAACGAAGCAATATTATGCTAAAGAACCCAAATGCAACAAGTTTTCACAAGCCTTGACCTCGATTTGCAAGTTGCTAAGACTTGGCCGATTTGAGTTAAAAGCTAAAAAGCACAAATGAGGGCCACTTAGCAAAATGAAAAATAAGCACTTGATTGTCGGAAACTAAAAAGCAAATGTGGTGACCTAAAGTAGACTGGCCAAGACCTCATAATCCAAAAACCAGACCTACACAAGCTCTTGAGAGCTCTGGCAAGTCGCAAGATCACAAAACACAATGCAGATCGATTGCCAGACGGGCACTTAAGCCCATAATGACAAGCCGGTTTGAGGCTTAAACCAAATTGATAAAATTTGACAAAATGCTAATCATAAAATAGACCGGTGAAGTTATTGAACCCACAATTTCACTTAGATTGGCTCTTAAATGAGTCCAAGAAAATTCACCTAGATAGGCTCAAACCGATTTGTTACAAATTTGACTTTTGACAAAACTAAAAAGTTGACTAAATGGAACTTTGATCTTGATTTAAGGACTTAGATTGATGTAATAAGATTAAATGAGACTACAAGTTGTATTTGTGAATTATGAACACAAAATAAGCTTTTGATTCTCCAAAATCTAATGAGATAAGTGCCTAAAGCAGACATTGGAAGTTTGACTTAGGTGGGTTGCAAACACAATTAAGATGATATGAGCATGAAATAGCTTCACAAGCATGAAACAACGAAACCTACCATCGTGATAAACCTTGAACACGCTCAAAGAGCCAATCCAAACATACCTATACTAAGCGATATGAACTAAAACCGAACAACTTGTTGAACCAACATGATTTCTTGATCACACTAAGTCTAAATACCCTAATTAACACTAAAGAAACAAGTAGGAACTAAAATTAAACACAAGCTCATTCAAAAATAGATTGAAAATGAGCTCACTATGCAAAAAATAGAACTAAAATTGAAAATGAGACAAACAATAAGCTTATCTATCAATATATAGAGCTTATGAAATGAGTTGAAGAGCTTAAATATAAGAACATTAGTTTGAAATTCCAACGTAAACCTTAAAACATGAAACTTTAACTAAACTGGAATTAACAACTTGTTTTAACCAAAGTATCACCCAGACATTGACTTTCATTGACCATGGACCCAAATTGCTTGAACGTAGCAAGTTTATCAAACTATATAGCTTAAGAAATGAGTTGAATGATAAAATAATTTAAGCTTAAATATAAGAACATTATTTGAAATTCTTAAACCTAAAACATGAAACTTAACACAACCGAATTAACACTTGAAAATGCTCTTAATACACTAGAATAACTTACTTTTATATAATTTAACTTGAAATTACAACATTTGACTTAAACTAAAACTTTTAACTTAAAACGATATACATTTTAATTTAAAACTAGCTACTTCCCTCCTTTCTTCTTGCTTCTTTTATACCCAAGAGGTCTTGCCACGTGTTTCGAGCACATCCCACCTCATTTGAGAGCCAATGGGAGAGTTTTGAGCAATCTAGGCCTTTTATCATTTTGGCGAGAAAGGTGTAATTTGACCTCGGCTCGAATTTGGTAGGGGTGGCTAGGTGTAATGATGATGTGGGTGAGGTTTGAGGAGATAGGTGCGGTGGGAGGAATATGTCGAGAGTTGCGAGAGGATTCATCAAGTGGGAAGGTGAGCAGTGGTGTCATAGGAAGAGCCGCTTGTTTGGTGGTTTTGACCAAAGGGTCCAAAAGGGAAGTGGTCAAAGGTTGGCGAGGCAAAAGTTGAATTTGACAAGGCTTGGTTTAGGTATTAATGATAAGGACCAAAGCGTAATTATGCCAAACTAAAGGGACCAAAACTGTAATTTCTCCAAAGTTGTTACAAGGGACCAATATTGACAAGTTCCAATAGTACAAGGACCGCTTTTGACATTTCAATTTTCCGTGGACCAAACTTGACATTTTATGAAAGTTCGGGGACCTTTTACGCCATTTAATAAAAGATTTATTCAAGGACCATTTTGACAAGTTAGAATAATTCAGGACCTTGAATAACATTTTCTTTATTTGGTTTTACCAGGACCTGCTTTTGACAACTTTTGAAACTCGGGGACTAAAACCGCCAATTATAAAACTTGATCGCTTTTCACCGATTTTGATATTTTGCATTTAAAACATAAAACACTTATTTGTGACATTTTTATCATTTTGATGCATTTACGAGTGTTTTCGAGATGTTTTTGCGGCTTTAAATGGTACAAAATGATGAGTATTTAGACACTCATCACTAGGAAAAGATGAACAAGAAATTAGATGATCCTAAATGTAAAGAGTAAGAAAATAAAGATCACACCCCATGATTACAAGACGGAGAATTGGATTTCCTTGAACATGTTTAAGCCTCGGGCGTTGTTTACACCAACAAGTGTTCGGAAAAAGATTTAGATACAAAAGGCGAGAATCTTGTTGTAACGAACCCTCCTTTAGGAAAATGCCTTCATGATCGTGTATCCTCCCAATACACCAATGCATTTAGTTCCTAGGACTATTGCCACTAAAAGCAAGACCTTAATCACCAATATGTTATTTTTCAACTATTTGTTGATTTTGAGAAAACTTGTAAGAAAAGGATCACACCACCGCATAACTGAAGGGAAAGGGTTTTGAGCAAACGAAGAATGTTATTTAGCGAAGTCATGCCTTTCTTTAAACAAATTTAAAAGATCATTTGAAAGTCTTAAAAGGGAATGAGCTTAGACATTAAAGAAATGGAAAAGGAGTTTGATGCAATGATAGTTGAGGTTAATGACTATAGCGAGCACTAAAATATAATGAGATTGAGAGGAAGAACTTGAAAAACTAATTCTAAACTAAATGAGAAATTTCATGATTATCTGAAAGGTGATCATTGAGCTTGAACTTTGGTTAAACATTTGGTTAAACATTTTTCTAAACTAGAAGTTGAGCATTTTAATTTACAACTAAACTATCAACATCTTAAAGAAAATGTCAAAACTTCAAATATCAAGACATCCTCGGATGCTCGAGTTTGATGCAGTTTTCAAATTAATAAGCGTGATGAGCGATTCAAGCTCATTGCAGACACGATCGAAAGTTGAAAGCCAAATCTCTCAATTAAAGGGTCAAGCGAACAATATGAGGCTCCCAAATGCCTCCTCTTCTAGATTCTCGAGAATTCTCAAACGTTTCATCTTCAAAACTTGGTAAATGCATTACAAAAGGAAACCGAAAGTTTTCTAGAAGAAAATGAAAAGGTTAAGCGTCATTTCAATGAGTTATTTGAATCAATAAAGGTCACTCGTAACAAAATAACGAACAAATAGCTTCATTGCAAAAGGAAATTGAGAATCTGAAGAGTCAGGTAAAAGGGAAAATGCTAATGACCAATGGGGAGAATGGTGTATAAAAGGTTCACTCTTGTAATAAATATGCTTTGTCTGTGAAATATGTCCCCGCTCATCTCAGAAATAACATACTTGCTATTCAAACATATTTTTCATCCCTTAAGGATTGTCTAGAATGTCTCAGTGAGATTGTTGAAGAAGATAAGTTAGAGAAACCACTTGACAATGCAATTGGGCATGCATGTTTATATGCCAAACGATCTCAAGAAATTCTAGAATGCTTAATCACAATATGCCCTAAGTCCTTGGGTGAGAGAGTTAATCCTTTGATTCGTGTTCGATGCCTAGTGCCAAGTATAATATCCATTCGATGCCCGATGTTTTGAATGTGAACCTTAGTGTGCCTTCAAGTAGTTGATTCGAGATCATTAAAGCTAAGAAAGCGAACTCTTGTGTGCCTTCTAGAATTACAAATCCAGCACTTCTAGCGTTAAGAAAGTGAACCTTAGTGTGCTGCATGTAGTTCGGATCGGCACATCTAAGCAGGAGAAGCAAGAGTAGCAAAACCAACTAATGTTCCCATTCCTCTACAGAGTAATCGGTGACATTAAAGCAAGCGGTCAAAGTCTCAAGACAATACAAGGAATGATAGGACTTATGAAGCTAAGAATGTGCATTGGAAAAGAGTAGAAGACCAACCTAGGAACTTTAATTTTGGAGAATAAAGCGAATCGTGTTGATTCTAGTAGTAGCCATAGCATCTTGTAATTAATTCGAATCGATACTTTTGCAAACCTTGTATTGATGTCTGCTTGAATTACATTTCTAATCATGAAAGTGGTGTTAATGTTTTGCCTAATGATGTTAATTGTCCATTAATATTGTTAATGCTAAAAATCATGTTAAGAAGGCAAAAGGCAAAAACGTAAGAAAGTTAGAAAACAATGGAAACCCACGGGAAGAACATTACATGTAAGGTAGGATATAGATGGATACCGGTTGGCGTAAGGTTAATCGAGACAATGCCCACTAGAAAATGGATGCCTACGGGTGAACTATTCCATAAGAAGTTGACATACTTTGAATAGAGCGAATACGGACACAATCTTGCATCTATTTATAATGACTCCATTGCTTCAATATCGATATGGACGTTTCTATTTACGATGTGGGTGTTCCAATCTCTATTTCTAACCAAATGGAACCCATTCTTGCATAGGGGATCCCAATTATCGATTATCTACTCTTGTTTGTGTTCAAGCTGCGGATCGTTCAAATCGTTACGTGGTACACGGACTCATTTGTTCCAAGCATATGGTGGCGACCGGTCATGACTCATGAACTTTGTGAGCAAATTTATTGGGATAGTTAGATTGGAAATGATCATTTGGTTGCAATTATGGGTTATGGTGATTATGTTGTTGGTGATAGTGTTATCTCAGTAGTATACTATGTGGAAGGTCATGGTCATAATTTGTTCTGTTGGTCAATTCGTGATTACGATCTAGAAGTAGCCTTGAAAACATACTTGTTTTGTTAGAGAACTTGATGGTAAGGAAGCTATTAAGAGGAACTCGTGGCTCAAATCTTTACACCATCTCTATCGATGATATGATGAAGTCTTCTCCAATTTGCTTGTTGTCAAAGGCTTGAAAACAAAGTCATGGTTATGGCATCGTCGTCTCAATCACTTGAACTTGGCACCATCAATGGTCTATCCGAAAGGACTTAGTTGTAGGTTTACCTAGACTAAAGTATGAAAAGGATCATCTTTGTTCGACATGCCAATTGGGA
This sequence comes from Chrysanthemum lavandulifolium, assembly GCA_022545495.1. Classification (NCBI taxonomy): domain Eukaryota; kingdom Viridiplantae; phylum Streptophyta; class Magnoliopsida; order Asterales; family Asteraceae; genus Chrysanthemum; species Chrysanthemum lavandulifolium. Next base: position 200,583,265 of record CM040246.1, on the reverse strand, counting down.
AAAAGCAAAAAGTATGCCCATAAACCCAAACCTACAAACTCAATTCTGAAGTTCTTCATACCCTTCATATGGATTTATGTGGTCCAATAAGATTGCGAGAATATCTTTGGGAAGAAATATGTGTTAGTTGTGGTTGATGATTACTCTAGATTCACCGGTCAAGTTCTTAAGGACAAAGGATGAAACTCCGATATCATCATCAAACTCATCAAGCAGTGCGAGTTCGACTTAACAAAACCATCGAAATTATCCAGCAGACAATGGTCTTGAGTTTGTTAACAAACAACTTAGTGAATTTTATGAAAGCATTGGAATCGACCATCGAAGAAGTGTTCCACAAACTCCTCAGCGAGCGGTGTAGTTGAAGGCGAAATCGAACTCTTGTGGAAGCCGCTAGAACAATCTTGATTTACTCAAAGGTTCAATGTTTCTCGGGTGAAGCTATTGCCTTTGCATGCTACACACAAAATTGTTCCACGATTCACACTGTTCATGGAAAAACTCCATATGAATTGGTCCACAACGAAAACCTAATCTCTTTCCTTCGTGTGTTTGGTGCATTGTGTTATCCAACTAATGAGGTCAAGACTTAGGCAAGCGAGAGCTAAAGCGGACATTGGAGTTTTGTAGGGTATACACCAAACAAAAAGGGATACAGAATCTACAACATAAGAACCCGAAATATCATGGAAATAATTCACGTTACATTTGATGAGTCGACAGGTCAAACGGCTCTGGACAATCGATTCAGACCCAGACTTCAAAACAGTCCATTGGTTCATCCCTTGTTCCAAACTCTTCTCAAGAAACTCCATATGTACCTCCATCCGAAGATGATTTAAAGAAATTGTTTGATCCTATGTTTGATAAGCGATGATGACCCAGTGCTAATGAGCTGACGACTCCTCGGTGAGAGGCTGCTCGTATTCACATGAATGAAGTCAATCCTTGGTCTCAATATCACTAAGCCAAGAAGCGCATTGCGATCACTCTATCTCATCGACAAATCATCAATCTTCCAATGTACATCATGGAACTATTTCTCGCATCAATGATGAAGACAATCCTTTGCTACTCACGAAGATGCTCCATTTGAGAACATATTTGCTCACGAATCTTCATCGAACCATCTTGTTAAGAAGACATCAACTCGCCTACTTGGGTCCCCGACCATCGCCACATGAACACCTCGGAAAATGGACTCATGATCATCCATTAGATAACATCATTGGAAATCCTTCTCGTCCGGCATCAACACGAAACAACTTGCAACCGATGCCTTGTGGTGCTTCTTCAACTCCGTTACTCTCAAGATCGAACAAAAGATGTCAAAACCGCCATGAATGAAGATAATGGTTCAATGCCATGCAAGAAGAAATTCATGAGTTTGATCGACTTGATGTATGGGAGTTAGTACGCTCAGTTGTGCTATGATTATTGCTCTAAAATGGATCTTCAAAGTGAAACTTGATGAGCATGGTGATGTGTTGAAGAACAAGGCTAGATTAGTTGCTAAAGGATACCGTCGAGAGGAGGGTATTGACTCTGAATAATCTTTGCTCATATTGCTCGAATCGAGGCAATCGTAATCTTTTGGCTAATCTTTGCTAGTAAGAACATGGTAGTCTATCGGATGGATGTAAAGGCGGCATTTACGAGCGGAGATCTTAAAGAAGGCGTCTCGTCGGCAACCTGAAGGATTTGTGAATCAAGAGCATCTACTCACGTTTATCGTTTGAAGAAGGCTCTTTACGGTTTAAAGCAAGCTCCAAGGGCATGGTATGATACACTATCAAAGTTTCTTCTATCTTTGGATTTAGCAAAGGAGCGATTGATCCAACATTGTTCACCGGGAAGTCGAGCAAACATTTAATTCATGTTCAAATTTATGTTGATGATATCATCTTTGCCTCGACCGACCCCAATGAGTGTGACGGTTTTCAAATGAAATAAGTTCAAAATTTCAAATGTCAATGATGGGACAAATGTCATTTTTCTTGCGATTACAAATTTCACAAAGTCCGGAGGCATTTTCATAAATCAATCTAAATATGCAACCGAGATCTTAAATAAATTTGGATGTGATTCAAGTGACCTGTTGACACTCCTATGATTGATCGAACCAAACTAGATGAGGACCACTCGGGGATAATGATTGACCAAGCGTAAATATCGTAGTATGATTGGATCCTGATGTACCTCACGCTAGTAGACAGACATCTTGTTATTGTTTGCATGTGCGAGATACGTGCTAAGCCTACTAAAAAGCACCTTGAAGCGGTTAAGCGGGTCTTTGGTATCTCCAAGGAACCATCAATATGGGACTTTGGTACCGAAGGACACCGGTATGTCACTAACGACCTATGAGCCCGATCATGCGGTATGTCAAGTTACTCGTCAAATGCGTCCGGAGGTGCTCAGGTTTTGGGTGATAAGCTTGTGAGTGGTCTTCAAAAAGCAAATGAGTACTTCTATTTCCTCTGGAGAGCGAGAATACATAGCCATGTCATCTTGTTGTGCTCAAATCCTTTGGATGAGATCTCAATTAATCGACTATGGCTTTGTATTCAACAAAATCCTCCATCTTGTGATAATAAAAGTGCTATTGCTCTTTCATGCAATAACGTTCAACACTCAAGAGCTAAGCATATCGACATTGACATCATTTCATCGGGGAACAAGTGGAAAAAGGTGTGGTGGAACTCTATTTGTGAGTCTCGAATACCGGTTAGCGACATCTTCACCAAAGCTCTTCCAAGAGAACGTTTGAGTTTATTCTTCCACGTCTTGGCTTGAAAAGCCTTCAACGAAAACACTCAAAGCGTCTTGAGGAGGAAGACGAGGAGTAAGGTCTATCTTCATATATCTCTTGTATATATCTATTAGAAAAACAAAATACAAAATTATAAAACCCTCAAAATCAAACAGAAAATATAAAACCTTCAAAATCCATAAAAATTTGAAAAATTCGAAAAATCTTCAAAAAAATATTGTCAATTTGTTATGTTTTTACTCGGTTCAGCAATATCTACGGTCTTTGTGCTGTCATTCAAAGAATGACACGGGACTTTAGACGTTGTTCGAATTTTTATATAAAAAAAATCAAAAAAAAAAAAAAAAAAAAAAAAATTTTTGGAGAAAGAGAAACAATGGTTTATTGTCATTTCAGGGAGTAACCCGCTTTTCAAAGAAAAACAGAGCCATACTTTATCATGTTTTCAAAATTCCATGCTACGATTCTATTAACATTCATCTCTTTGAAAACTAAGCTGTTTTGAAAAATAACTGGACTCTATTTTGATAATCATCTGGACTTATTTGTCAAAATATCAATCTCAATCAACAACCTATGTCATTGATTGAGGAGAATGATTTCAATTAAATTAAAAGTTATTTGGCATTCAATTGTTTTCAAAAGATATTCATGCATGTTTTATCAATGGAGTTTAAAGTCTTAAAATCAGATCCTTATCGATTAAACGCTTTCATAATCAAGTCACAATTCTCCTAAAAGCTTTCAAAATCAATTTAAATCTATAAGAGATCACAAATCTCAAATGATTTGATAATTGTGATCGGGAGAATGTGATTTAAATTATATTTAAAATGATAATTAGGTAAATGGTTTTATAAGGATGTACATGCTCTCCTTCCCACATGTGACAAACGATTTCAAATTTTCCATGCACATGTTGAGGGGAGCATCTATCTTAAACCTATGATTTGAAACCGTGATCACTTATCTCAATGTGCGGGTTCCCTCTAGTATGTGCAAAACTCTTTTCAAATCTCGAGGCACATATTGATGGGAGCAAACTTATGAAAACCTCATCCTTCCCAAAAATGCTTTATCTACTTGTCTTGATTAGGGAAGTGATGTTGATATCTTTTAGAAAATGGATTTCAAAGAAGATAACTCTTTCTCTTACCTCCGTGTGCAAAGCGATTTCAATCACTTGATGCACATGTTGAGGGGAGCTCTTGTTCTAAAAATATCAAAAAAAAAAATTCGGTACAAAATGCTTTGATAATACATCTTAAGTATCCGGATTGATTTTCAAATGGTTTTCAATTGGTCCAATGGCGGATGAACAATACCAAATAGACCGACCAACTTTACTTTATATACGGTGATATAAGGATGATAAGGTTAGGTATGTGTTCCCGTGATCCGCCCGAACCGGAGGATCTACCGAGGACTATCCACTAGTTAGTGTAGAGTTCTTAGGTATGATGATAAAAGGAGAAAAATGAGATATGGGAAGAGTGCGGATGAGGCGAGCTAGTCTTGGAATAAACCCAACAAGGTCCTTGCGGTGAAGTCTCGGTAAGCATGAAGGGTTGAAGAATGAAAAAGAATTGAATGAGAAAAGGGTGAAAACAAATAACCTCCATATATTCAACCTTAGGGCGAAACCGGGTTCAATTCATATGCTCGATGGTAACATCGGTATTGAAGACAAGGCGTCATGGACCCGGTGACTGCATTGCACTTCAACTTTCCAAACCACTCAAGTTCCTCTTAAAAGGACTTGTTTCATTCTCACGGGGAACCTACATTATCTATCGACTTTCTCTTAGATATTGTTGATATTGAAGGAGACCCTCTCCCTAGTCTCCGTCTGAGGATCCAAATATGCACAAAATTGAGTCTAGAGCCACGAGATCATCAATAAATCTCCTTAGGACACTTTCCATGAAGACTCTCTTCTTCACACAATGTGGAAGAGATTATATCTTGAGTCCTCGCATTATCCTTGTGGTATTGCGGAACATCCGAGTGATGTATAAACATATTCACAATGAAGATGGAAAGCCTCGGAGCCAACATCAAACAAGCTCACGGTGGGTGGCATGTGAGATCTATCAAATAGATCAACCATGTGACAACTAAGCAGAAACAATGGGGCGATTCAATCTTTTGAATCAATCGGTTCGAGTTATGGATTGACGGATACCTTTGAAAACCGGTCGTTGTGCTTAAAAACTCTTTTCTTTAGCAAATCGGCCGGTGTACGATATTTCAAATCAAAAGGTGTTTTATGATTGATAATTGATGTTCATTAAAACCTTTGTTGTATTGCAAAAACAATTTCTATTGAGCAATATACGATTGTTTTTCAAATATCTTTTCATCAATCGGTGAATTTCTATTCATTTGGTTCACTCACTCCGTGTTGTCTTCTTTGACACGTTCGGTTTGAGAACAACTAGGCATTGCGAAACCACATCTAGGAAATTCCTCGAAATTATACGATCGATCACGGTAGATTGTCTTGATCAGCGGGAACCGTGGGCCGTGCCTCGATTCAACGAAGTGATCAAAGACACTTTAGTGCGATTTATTAACTAGCTGTTGTATCTGGTCGTCCTACATTTGCGGTGATCGGAATGAAGCGGTCAATCCATAGCCGCATGCTCACCTAACACATTCATCTCAAAAGAAATCATGATTAGTGCAACAATGACTCGATATTTTCACTCCATGCTTCTACTGTTCTGCCGCCAATATCATGAATCAACGAAGCTTCGCTACTCGATGAGAAGATATCATGATCCGAATGTGAGCATGTCGGTCCGAAAGTCACAACATCACATTAATACCAACACCACAATGGATGTCTAAGAGATTTATGATTGCTGACGATCTCAAAGCTGGCTCAAAACTCATTATCACGTGGATCAGTAAAAGACCTCCACTTGGATTAACCAAACATGCAATGAGTGGAATCAATGACTACGAGCTTCGGAGCAAAGTACTACATCAATAATGCAAGAACAATTGTTAATGTAATATCGGTTTGTATTCAATGTAATTTTAGTATATGTTTGAGGTGACCTCCATAGGGAGATTGTTAGGAATTAGAAATTCGGTATTAAAGAGTCGGTCACCTCAAGTATATGTAACAGTAGAAAGCTCGTAGTCGTAGTTATTTTAATTTAAGTAGTATTTAGTTAAGTAACACCGTGGAGGACCAGACGATGTCTTTACCATTGTATGCACGATCCTGACCCGTTGTGTGGCGTTTTATTGTAAGACTATAAATACTCTCTACCTTCCAAGGTAGAGTTGGAGCTCATAATAATATTTTTCTTTCTCTCACTATAGTTCCCAACTCTCTTCCTTTCTCTCACTAGAACTTTCTCTCTAACATACTTATCGCCTACTTTGATTATGGTTTAGAGTGTTTGTGAAATCCAATATCTTACACAATCAGTGGAAGACATAATGATACTTTGGATTAAAACACTTATCTTGATGTGTAAAATAGGGTTTGGGACCCTAAGATACTGTCCAAGTCGGACTACAAATGTTTAGGGTTTTTACTCTAAAAGTCTACCTCTTTAAATGTAGAAAAATCAAATTCTATATATAGATTTACAAGTGCCACGGCGTCGCCTTATAGGTGGGATGCCATCAGATCACCTTCATTAGGGTTTTCGTCTTGGCCAAGTCATCGATGGGATGGCGTCACCTTAGTTGTGGCGTCGTCGGGCTACAATTGAGACATCATCTTGGTTACGGATCCGGGCCATCGAGATGAAAGGTCCGAGTGGCGCCTCTTCTTCAAAGTTCGACGCGGTCAGTTGATGAGCAAAAATTCCACCGAGCCTTCGGTGCATGTTTTATCAAGTGCAGATAGAGGGATGGCGTAAGCCCTTTAATTGGGACGCCGTCGACTTGAGTAACCGATCTTGACTTTGTCATTTTCTTCATGTATTCACTCCTTTTCGTCAAATATGCATCATTCCAACATTTTGCTTTCAAGAGACCTAAAAGTGAAAAGGCGAAATTAAGCGATAACGGATATAAAAGTGGTCGATTAAGGTCTTAAATGACCACTTAAAAGTGTACGTTTAAATCCTTATCGAGAGGATAATTAGTTACGGTAACTCTCAACTCAAGTTACGCCAGTAAATAGGATCGTGCCTATAAATACAAGCCCTAAATTCGCATTTCACATCATTCACTCACAACTCAAAGTCGAGAACGTGAAGAGGGTTCCAAAGGCGATCATTCGAGACATCTGAGCCATCTCAAGGAAGGAATCACTCCATATCAATAAGCATTAGCGGTCATTTCTATCTTTACTTTTAATTCATGTCTTTCATTATGTTAAACATCGGATTCGTTGTTTCTTTTAATTTAATTGGCTAAGCACCTTTGGTGCTAGCCTAATATGATTCCTTGAATGTATTGTTTATGTTTTCATGCCCGTATAATTGTTTCTAGTGTATGCATGCATAGTTCGTTGGTAGTTACCCTAGCTTCGTAGTTTTGAAATGTGGCCGATCTAGTTGCTTAGGAGAATTGACCAAGCGCCCTAAGCGATTAGGTAGAGTTTGGAAGGGTAAGAATTGACCAACTGACGACCCTTCCTCTCTTGTGCGAACTGACCAAATTATCACCGGTCGTTCGGATGAACTTAAGAAGTTAGGAATGAGTGTCTAAGATGCTAGCGCCCGGGCACTCATTATTTCAAATCTTGCATGTAGGGTACTTAATTACTTGGCTTAGGTGACTTAAGACCCTCGACTCCCCAAGGGGTAAACCTTTAACGTTGGGTAGGAGCCTTTGTTGATAGGTTAGGACGGATTGACCAAATGCTGTCCTAGCGACTTAAACCCCCACTTGGATGAGTAATTAGGTTAGCACACTTTATCTCCATTGATCACAACCTCTATTTTATTTTTCGCATTTATTTCTGGTTTCTTAGTTAATTGATCATTTCTACTACAAACCGTTAAAACAAGTGACACCTAGACTTAAATTAGAATCCGCTCACATAGCTCTTGGGACGACCTCGGCCACCGATTACTACACTACGTACGACCGGGTACACTGCCCATGAGTACATAAGGTAGACCATAGGTAAATGAGACAATTATAAATATTAAAACCTAGTCAGTAATCATGCATCACTTAACTAGATTAAATAATACATAAAAAATGATTTGGAAATATATTTGGATTAGCAGAAAAGACAAAATATGTCTGATGACAGGGGACAAGTCCAAAAATAAAGCAGACAAATCCATTTGAAAGGATCCGTGGATCAGCCAACAGTTGTCATCAGGACATAAATTTTGGCTATAAATAGAGACCATTTTGCACTCATTTGAATCACCTATTTCTATATTCTCTCTAGTATATGCACACATATTTTTGCATACATTCATAAGTACATTCTTCGATAATTACACTTGTCTTGTAAACCATTTCAAGTGATCCATCATTTACCACTTTCATTCACAAGTGAAGAACACAAGAAGGCTTTCAAGCTTCAAAGTGTTGTAATTATTAGTTTATATACATTTGTACATTATTTTATATTGTTGTGTCATTATAATCCACCATCATACATCAAATTTGTTAGTCATCATTAGACACCAAATAGTAACTTAGGTTGGTATTTTAAGCCTTAAAATACATTATGAAGAAAGGTTGGTCCAACCTCGACAAGGACTCGATATCCGACTTAGTATCGTGAAGATTATAAAGGAAATTGTAAGGTTTTATAGGTTTCGTGGTTTCGCATGGCCATAAAACATGCAAAGGTGGAAGTATACATATTTGGCCATGTAGCCAAACAAACCCTAACTAGCAAGATCTTTCATAATTAGTGATATAACCTAACCTTAAATTTGTATAAAGGGTGTTTATAGAATACTTACTTGTTTCATGTAAGCTTCGAATCGATCGATGCACGAATCTTTCTTCTTGCTTGATCGACCAATTTAGGGTTTTCTGGAGAAAACCACTCTTGGGTTGTGTCAGTATCCACTGATACTGTACATGTAGCACTAAGGCTCGAACCTACGCAAGTTAGGAAAGATACGAACTTGGGTTAAAACTAAATCGACCCTACTAAGGGTTTTAATCCATTAGTTCGACCGATCGGTTGGAAAGGGAGAGAGGAGAAGGTTTTTAGGGTTTAGTTGGTTTGTTATGAATCCTTTAGAAAGAATTTTCTATTTATAGGATACCAAGGATAATTTTAAAAGGATTAGGAAATACTCTTAACTTGTTAACCAAGTTAACAAGTTTGACAAAAACACAAATACCCCCTCCTTGGGGTATTCGACCGATCAACAAACAAACAACCCTTATGGGTTTGTTGTTTGCCTTTTCATTAATTATCTTTTAATTTTTATTAGGATGAATAATAAGTTTCGGGTAACTACCATATAATCCCTAAATGAAAATTATGTTGTATTTTCATTTCTTCATTTAATCTCATTTAACTTTGTAATCTCGTTTCTTATTTTCCTTGCATGTTACATTTTAGTGTGCACGGTGTCACCCTGGCATTTCTATGAAGGCAAGTTTGAAAGCTTGTTTTGTGATTTGCACATAATCCTTTCAAACTCCCAATTGTGCAAACACAACAACGTAGGAACCACTTTCACTTGTATCAAGAGGTCGTGAGCAAGACATTGCGTACTCACTCACGTAAACCGATTCAATACCCAGTAGTGATAGTTCCCGACTTTATCTACGCCTAGCTAAGTCTCGATGAAACTCCACCAAGTTAAGTCCAAGGTATGTGATTGTATCCCCTCGCACTTTATCAATATTTTAAGAAAGTACCAGGCATGGATATCTTAATGTCATAATACTTTCATCTTTTTTGTTCTCATGAATGATTTTCCTCCCATAGGGTCTTAGACACCTTTTTGTACTACCGTACTTTATGCCAATCATTGCACACAGGGACCTAGAAAAATATCGTTCCTCTAGTCTATTTCAACTTGGAGCTGCAAATTGCCATCTTAGCTAAGGAACTTTTTAGAATGAAATGTCTTTCGTTCATGGATTCAAAATATGCTAATTAGGACCTTAGTACCGTCTCTTTGATTTTCACGAGTCTACGACATCACCTTGATCTCTGGCGATTGATTTAGCTCATACAAGGAAGTGATGGAATAAATAATTTATACTATTTAAACCTTCATGATGATCCTCTCAGAGACTTAGCTAAATTCGTGACACACAGAGGTTAGCATTCAACGATGCACTTCATTTTTCATACCAAGTAAAATGAAATTATCTCAACAATTAAGAACCATGACTTCTTGTTACTGATTATCCTAAGTCCCTGGGAACTTCAGTACAAGACCTTTGAACCGCGACATAGTTACGCGTTCCCTAATTTGTAGTCCCATACCTCAAATTCTTTTAGTCACTTGGCTTCTTTAATTATTCTATAACAACTCAAGATCACACATCCTACCATGCTAGACTATCTTGCTCCATTGAGCAAGTATGTCTCGTTTAATGATCTTGACATCCTCCCACTGAATCTAGCAATACTAGGAACTTCTACATAGATCACCTTAGATCTATCATTCCTATCATGCTTTGTACTCTTTAGTAGATGATCAAGAATTAATTTACCATATACTTTCGCTTTCGTTGCTCAACTTTGAGTTGAACTACCATGTTTCAGTCCAATTAAGGACACCTTGGCTTGAGTACATTAATTTGATCAATTTACGATTGTTTGGTTAAGTGCACCTCTGAAGATATCTTCCAGTCTTACTAAGCATTTCAAAGCAATCTAAGATTTTACTCAGATCTAAAATTAATTCCCTTCGAGTTTGATTTATAGATCCTGGATGCTACCCAATAGCATACGAGCTTTACTCAATCTCTAGATTTTTGGAAATACTATCACTCAAGTGTTCCTCTTTACAAGAAATCTTCCTTTCTAAATATTTGTGATATATGAATGTATCACATGTGGGTTTATGCCTTGGTGCCTTTCAAGACTCGAGGCAAAATTTAAAGACCTTTATCTATGTTAATTATCTGGTAGAAATGCTCCTTTGATTCCACTATACTAGATAGTTTTTCAATCAAAGCGTCTTGTTATACTTTGAACCTCCATCCCAGATGGACTGCATCAAAGTCCATAAAGCCTAAGGCTTTTTAAAGCATTTCACTTCACTAGTTCCACTTCTAGGGAACCCATAATGTATGATCATCCTTTTGATCGAACTAGATACATTGTTGTCATTATTTGCAGTTACATTTGGGATTTTTCTCTAACTTTTCACAAAAAAATTTAATCCCAAATTTTAAAATATGAAAGATGCCAAATATATTTAAATTCAAGAGATAAAGGGTTTAAAACCTAAAATATTAAATAAATTTTAAAACAAGCACTAAAATGAGCAATAACCAGTTTTAAAAGTAAAGACAGAAATTTAAATTTATTTAAAATCCTAAATCCCAAAACATATGAACGAGCTTGTGGTCATCTTACCAAACTTCCCATCACTCCATCGACTACTTCCACAAATTTTGTCCAACGCCCTCTTTATTTCTCATCTACTATATTTTTAACAAGTTAGATCTCATTACTTTCGTAACGAAGTGAGAGACAACAATATTAGTTATGTACTAACCTGAGGTCTTAACAGTATTCTCCTTGTCCTTTTTAGCTAGACCATTTGGACGAGTTCTTGCCCGATTGCCTTCTTTTCTGCACTTGTAGCAAGGAAAACCCTTCCTCGTTTTACATCATTTGAATACTATCTTGGAAGACTTATTCTTCTTCATTTTTCCTCCTTTCCCTTTCCACTAGCCCTTGTACTTGCCATGATTCCCATCTGTAACCATCAGCACATCTTTTGACTTTTGCTCAATGCCTCTTTCTGTAGTTTTGAGCATGTTATGTAGTTCTGATATGGTCCCGCCCTCAACATTATTCATGTTGCAATTGAGTATGAACTTCATATACTCCTTGCTTAAAGAATTCAAGATGAAATCAATAGCAAGCTCGGGTGCAATGGCGTGACCTAGCCTTTCAAGTTGATTGATGTGCCCAATCATTTTGATTACATGAGCACTCACTAGTGATCCTTCAACCATCTTGCAACTGCTTAAGTTAACAATTGTATTGAACCTTTCCATTTGAGCATGCGTCTGGAAAGTAGTACACAATTGGTTGATTAGATAAAATGATCCAACGTCCATTTAACTGACTTTACATTACATTATGCAAGGACCTAACAATTCGACAACATAGTAAGGGATAAATAGGGAGTAATGAGATTCTAGGTAAATACATTTGTTCTCATATAAGAAGTTCACCACCACTTTACTTTTTTTGTCATTTACTTTTATTGCATTTAGTTTAATTAGTAGTTTTAAAAGCAACCTCATCCAATATTTAAGCTTTTACTTGCTTTCTAATTAAATATAAAAAAGCACAAATAATCTTCCCTCAACATTTAGACTTAAATTGACATACACTTCGAACCTACCTCACTATTCCTCTAAAATGATCAATCCCCCAATTCTTGCATATACTACACTGCGATGGTTAGGTACTCTACCTAGGAGGGTTGTAAAACTTATTGTTGTACAACCATTCCGCACATCAAGTTTTGGCGTCGCTGTCGGGGAATAGTCTAGGTTTCGATTTCTATGTCTTTTAGGTCTACTCATTAGATTCTTATCAAGTGAGATTTTTCTTTTTCTTTTGTAGATTTCTCGTTGTCTTTTTTTTTTCTTTTGTTTGTAATTCTTTTCATTCGCCATCCTGGAGAATGAAACTCCACTCAACCAACCCAACCCACCACACCAACCTTTTCAACAAAATTAGCCTTTTCAACAAAACCCACTTTTTCACCAAAACCCACCAAACTGACGAGAGCCCGTACTCTGGGTGAGTACTCCGTCCTTTCCCAGAGGCTATCGAACACCATTGAGCTTCTCAAGAAGCCAATGTATCTACCTTGTGATTCAACACCATTCGATTAGTACAAAATGGATGTGCATTCCATGGACTTCATTCTGAAGATCCAAATCAGCACCTTAAGGATTTTCTAAAAAATTTCATTTCCATTGAACTCAACGCTGCTACCAAGGAGATGACGCGCTTTCGTCTCTTCCAATTCTCTCTACATGATCAAGCTAGTAATTGGCTTGAGCGTCTACTCGAGGGATCAATCTAGACTTGGGATGATCTCACTTATCGTTTCCTCGCATAATTTTTCCCATCGGAGAGAACTACCAAGCCTAGAAATGACATCTTAATGTTCCAACAACATCATGTTGAAACTCTTTATGATGCGTTGTCTCGTTTTAATGACTTACTTCAAAATTTCCCTCATCACGGCATTGATTTTAGCTCCAAGTCCATTTTTTTATGATCATGTCAACTATCCTACAAAATGAGCTATCGATTATGCCGCTCATAGAAAACATAGTAGTTTAAGTGTAGAAGCAGCATGGAAGGTTATCGAGGAATTAGCCCAATACAAAGAAGAAGAATAGGATGACCCAATCTTTCCTGAAGAAGGGAATCTTGACTACATTAACGCCACTCCAAAACAAATGTTGGGAAGTATGGAAAGATAAGTAGAGTAGTTAATGACGATTAAGATGTCAATTAACAACGAGGTTGATTTCTCTAGAGTTGCGAACCGTTGAAAGATAAAAGTCTCTAGAGAGACCAGGTCAGGAAGAATTTGAGGGGATAATTTTAACATTTGTTGTTAATCAAGAAAATCAACTCCGACAAATTGGAAGATCATATGAATACTACAGGGGAAATTTTTGTGAAATTAGCTAATGGATTCATAGGAACACTAACAGAAAGAATTGAAAAGAGAAGAGAATGGGAAGTCCAACCTAGGAAGATTAAGAATTTTTTTGAATTTTTGGAACTCGTTAAGACAAGTGTTGACCTTTTCAATAAGGAAGATAAGAACACTCTTTTTCCCTCCATTCAATTGACAAATAATTCATTCTCCACCAATTGTCTTGCGTAAAAGAAAAGCTCCCCGCCAAAAGCTTATTCGTTGGAATCGTACAAGTTACGCATCTAGAATTCCACATTTTAAGGAAACGTTCCTTCGGGTTTAAACTAGGAGCATCAAATACCCAAAAGAATCTCTTTTGTATTCATTTAAATTCTCTAGAAATATTGCCCGACTCATTATATGTTTACCGAAATGGAGAGTATAAATTAATTAGAACGATATTTAACTTTCTCGAGAAGCAATTCTTTGCCAAAAGTAGTAATAAAAGGTTTGACCCGGGTGGATAACGTGCTTATAAATTAATTTGAAAAGGGTTCCAAGTTTTAGACAACAATTTCTAATAAAAAAATATTTTGCAAAACACAAAGCTGTGACGCCGTCTCCTCGCAATTTCAGGTTTTGTAAAACTAAAACTGCCTCTCTCAATATCAAAACACCATCTTATCCTACACGCACACAAACGAAAATATTCCTCTTTGCTCAATCTTTACTTCTACTCTACATTCGGTATGTAATTCATGTTAATCTTACTTGTTTAATTTATTCTCGCTTCAATTTTTTTTAGAATTTCCCCAAATCCGAAACCCTAGATTAAATCCGTAATTAGAACTTGTTTTTGACCACTAATCTTGTTAATCTAACCTTGTTAATCTAACTAATCTTGTTAATCTAACAACAAAACGCATCACGGTTATGGACCTATTATTATTCTATTTTATATATGTCGCAGATGTGTATTGTGACATTACTTTTTAGTTGGCTAACTATTTGAGAGTCGTGGACGGGGAGCGGAAAAATGATAAGGTTTACGAGGGAATGTTCATTACTAGGCTTGCTCATTACTATGGTGTTTTGAGGCCTCAGATTCAAGGGTATTTAAGTGTTGAGCCATGTGCCACGATCATTAAGAAGAAATCTTTGGTGGCTATGCATGTGTATATGACTTTACTCCCGGGACAGTATGCATGGTAGGCTCCTAGGGGGATAGGAGCTCTAGATGAAGAGGGAGATGATAATGAAGAATATGAGGAGCATATGCAACCGGATGATAGAGGTGGAGATTTGAGTGCTGTGTACCGGGACATGAGCATGGAAGACTGGCAGGCTCACTAGGGGGCATGGATGGGTCAGTAGGATGAGCGTTGGGGTCATTTGGATACGTGGATGACCCGACAAGACCATCTTTCAGACTGGATGTATGATCACACAGTACGACAAGTGCAGTACCTTTCTATCTGTGATCATTTGGACCCCACATGCAGATTGATCCATTTCCCGGCCGTGGGCATGACTACCCAGTTTTCGGGTACACGAGACCCCTACCTGATGGTTATGACTACCGTCTTGGCCCTGCTCCTGACTGCGATGATTGAGTAGTTTAGTGGTTATGTTTTATGAACACTTTATGATTGTGTCTTAAAACAGTTGTGGTTGTGTAATAGCTAGGATTTGATGATTTTCTTTTTATTTGGCATTTATTTGTCTTAGGGTTTATGGTTTATGCTATTGTTGGTGGTTAAGTACGTTTGTTTATTTGCTTTTATGTTTTAATTTTATTTTTAGGATTGTGTCTTATATATTCTTGAGTATAATTGGTTAATTTTTTATGTTTCGAATAATCTGTGAAAAAGCTTTATTTTGTTTTTAACTTCGTCTTAATTGCATATAAAAGTAGAGTTAGGATCAAATAAGAAGAAAAATTAAAATGAGAAGAATAAGAAAAAAATACAACCACACATTTTAGATACACCCACAAATATTGATGCATCTCCCCTTAAAAATCCCACTCTAATTTAAAATATGTGGCTAGGGATTCTTCTTATTTTTCTCCTTTTAATTTTTCTTCTTACTGGATCTCTTCCCTATAAAAGTATTATACAAAAAAATAAGTGTAGGGAAATGTTTTGTTGTAATAAAGAATGAAATTCGAACATGAAAAAATTTATAATTTATAATCAGCATATATTCTATCTTGTTTGTGTGCTTGTTTGAGTCAAATGCTTGTATAGATTCAAGATAAATTTTTGCAGGAAACACAGGTTTTGAAAGTTAGACTTTTTCATAAATTTTTAGAAAACAAAACAAAATAAATTTGTCAGATTTTCCTGACAACGTCACCTTTACAGAGTGACGGCGTCAGGTATTGTAGCACAAATTATTTTCTATATTTTTTTTTATGTAGAAAAATTTCAAAATTTTTAAATTTCTTGTTTCGTGTATAATTTATTTTTGCAAACATTATGTCTTATTTACTTTTCAATAATGAATTCAAGCATTATATTTTATTTTCCGCCAATTTTACGCGTGGTGTAGTTTGTTTTCCTTGAGATTTACAAGTTATGTTAGACAAGAAGCGCATCATTGGACTATCATACCTGATTGAATCGTGTTGATAATCATAAATAAAATCCTATCATTCTGCTCCAACCACCGCTCGCTAAACCAAAATGCACAAATTGGGTCTAGAGCCAAACGAGGTTCATAAAAAATATATTTTAGGACACATGCCAATCTAGATTTGTTGTTCATCATCAAGAACACAAATTGTAATCTTAGAGTCCTTCGCAGACCTTAGTAATCTTGCTAGAACATTCATAGAGGATTCATACTTATGATACTCCGTAATTGAATAAAAATTCCTGCCAGTGTCAACATCAAAAAACACTGACAGTAGGTCACTTCATTAATTCTTTATGAATTAAGCTTAGTGTTACGGTGATCACTTATGCATCAAACGACCTACAGTCGCTGAGTGATATCTCGGTATACTTCAGCGACTGAACGAAATTATTGTAAGCATTCACGTGGCATCTTATTCTAGAATAGCCTTTGTAAAGATTTGAAAAGTATTTACACGCTATGTTGCAAATACCCTCGATATCCAAACTTGTAAGCGCTAGATATCCTGCTAAGGAGATTAATATTGCGAGTCGATTCCTAAGATGTAGGTCTTTATTTGGATTCACCCAATTTATTGATAACTATCCCTAATGGGATTAGGATGGCTAATTCGCCCGACCAAGGTGAATGGTGTAACACCCCATTAACGACGCGACTTAAAATAATCAAAAATTAAAAACTTTAACACGAAAATGACTTGACTTAAAACTGAACCGCTATAAAAAATCATTAAACATATATAATTCTATAACAAACTAACCCTTGAAAGTATTTTTACATGAAACCAGACTCGATTACCTTCGAAACGCCGGGTGGCAGGACCCGTGACGACTTACCGTTTTAAAGATATGATTTTTCGACAACTAACTCCGACTAGTTCTCCAACTATTTTAACCACTTTACAAACAATTAACCATATAAATTGTTTTTCCAAAATTCTTGACCCGTTTGACCCAAAAAGGGTTAAAAAGGACCTTGTCCCAAACACCATTTTTTCGCATATCTCTTTTATACTTTTGACCAATTTTTTCGGAAAAGCGACCTCAATTACTCGGGAAGACACAAAATTCCCGAATTTATTAAGATATATATATATATATATATATATATATATATATATATATATATATATATATATATATATATATATATATATATATATATATATATATATATATATATATATCTCCCACATATAATAGAGGATCATGCCAATTCACTAATGCCACTTGGCACCCTTAAATGCCATGTCTTGGCATAATTGAATTAGGCGGCAATGCCACATATTTCATCTATACACGCTTTCCAGCCTTTTCTCCACCAAAACACACGCCTCACAAGCCGATCTCCTTCCTCGATCTTCAACTACGACAATCAATTTAGAAACATATTGCCAAAATCTCACCTGCACATACGGTTCACCAAAAAATCAATCTTAATCCTAAAACAAGTCTCGATTCATTCTATCAAATTCACCAAATCAATTCCAATCATATTCCCAAAAAAGCACACACAAACGAATTTGAAGGCCTTCACCAGCTTCCCACCATGATCAGAACTATCTTTTCAATCAGAGATCCGCATGTAATTTTTTTTTTTTTTTTTTTAATTTTAATTATTAAATCGGATTATGAGAATATATAATTATGGTTTCGGTTTTTGATAGAATGCGTTCAACAGGAAGACCTTAAATAGTTTGATGATGTTAAACATGAAAGATGAAGGTTTTTTTTCAAAGGAACTCACTTTGAGATTGATGTTAAACCACAAGACATGGTTCGTCTTTGCTTCTATTTTAATTTATTTTAATGTTTAATTGCACATGATTGATGGGTTTTGTATTATTTCATCTCATGTTAATCTTTAAAAGTTTTCTCCTTGGTTTAAGTGATGCTATCAATTGACTGCTAAAAAATCTTTTTATTTAGATCTACTCTCCATAATCCATCTATTTGCTATGTATATGATAATCAATTAAACAGATTTTTAGCCCACGCCAAGTGTTTGATGAAATGTCCCATTCACAAATTGTTTTTATTGAGTTTGCTAAAACATGTTTAGTTGATTTTTTAATTTTGAGTGTCATTACATGTTTACAAAATTTTTAATTATAATGAAGGTGCAGGGTTAAAAGCTTTGGAAACGCATGTCGATCCACATCGCCTCCAGTGCTTCAAAGAGACCGTAACTTTCAAATTTCACTTGGTCTTGCATCTATTATGAAAGATAATAAGTTGTATGTATTGGTCTTAGCATCGAGTGTGTTTGGGATTGCTTGGTCGTGGTCGTAACATCAGGGGTGTTTAGTATTTGCTTATTTTGACTACGTGGGCTATTATGAAAGATAATAAGTTGTAACAAAACGCGATGCAAGAATAGTATTTGGATGCTTATGGAGTATATGCTAATAATACTTGCTGTTGGAAATTAGGGATACGTTAACTCATTATTTATTTTTGATCATGTTCTTCTTATGGATTTTTGTTTTTGTTTTTTTTGCAGGTTGTGTTTTAGGATTCACGATTAAAAAGGATGCTTATAAAGGGTACTGAGCTTTTTAGATTTCGAAATGATTTTATATAGTGAATCTCTTTTTCTCTTTGTGTAAACTTATCTACTTAATTTGGCTAAACATGCATGAACACGTACAGGGAAATTGCAATTATATGATGTTTTCTTTTGCTTTTTAGCTTCTTAGATGCCCACTAATGACAACTTGATAATGAATTCGTGTGCATGATTAAAGGTTGTGGAAAGCAAATTATGCTTTATAAAAGTGCATAGTGAATGAATAGTTGATGTTTATTGTTCATATTAATAAAGTTTCATTATTTGGGTCATGAATTTGTTTTTCACATAATTTACTAGGTATGAGAATTGATAAAAAAAAAGTGTGGTTCAGTAAACTGTCATAGTAATGTGATTTGAAGTGAACTTTGTTTACCAAAATATCCATCTATACACATGCCATATAAGATGATAATCGAAGTAAATAATAAGTCACCTTTAATAGAATAAAAGGTAATAAAACTTAAAGGACATTTCATTGCTACATTTGTGATACCTTTCACTCTTTGATGAATGTTCATGATTATATTGATAAGTATCTTCTTTTTTTGTTTGAATTATCTTCCTTATATTGAAGCTGTAAATGCAGGGGACACGCTTGGAAGTAATGAACCCAAAGGATGTTTTAGTAAGTGTTTTAATGTCAACTCAAACACCGCCAATTCAATTGAAGGTTAGTTGGATAATCAGTTTATATGCACATACTTTCAAGATCTCTCTACATGTGCCAATCACACAGTAATTTGAAATTTGGAAAGATGTTGGGTTAGCATACTTGAAATACGGTGTTGTTTGGGTTAGCTGGCCCTTAGTAACTTAAGCATGTTAAATAAGCTTGACGATTTTCGTTAAAGCTGTTAACGTATTTACTCTCAAAAAAAGCATAATTGAAACAAGTTAATAGCTGCATATCAGTAAAAGGCTACACTTACAGAACTGATCATTATATCTACGCTTACATAACAAGTAAATAAAATACAAGAATGGATGGAACAATATCGGCCAGGTGTATATATCATTTTTGTTATGTTGCCCACCGGTCAAAAAGGGATCAAGAGAGTCCAATTCAGGTGCAATTTTATACAATTAGGCTGTTTTGGGTCATGCTTCTGATTCAATCTTGGTTAGATACTGTTGGAATAATATAACATGACTAATCATAAATATAAGCAATAAACATCAAGTAAGTGCGGAAGCGTATAGGAACATATAATGAATAATTAATTAACTAAAGCATAAAGTATGCGTACCTTTTTTGATTCTAGCCGAACAAGAATCAAATCCACAAAACTAGCAATTGGATGAACCCTAATTAGGGTTTATAGGATTATGTGAATTACCCCTTACCGTTTTGTAATTCAATCCAAGAATACTAACAATAATGTGTTAGTACCACTTTCTTTTACACACGTATTATACCGAATTAAAGGAATGCTAGTTTTAATCAAACAAATAACTTGAGTTTGGAAAAGTAAGGGATCGACACCTATGGTGTGTGTGTCGACCGGTTTTAGCAAGAAACACACAAAACAAGTTTTTCGGTTTAGCTTATGAGTACAAGAGATAAATTACAAACACCCTTGGTTTTGTATTTATATCCAAACTAACTTGGTGAACAAGTTTGAGTTGTAGATGGGTTGGGTTTGGGTCCTTGTGGCCGATCGGTTTGGCATCCCACAAGGGATTCCGGAACCTTCCCAATATTTACAACTTAGTCCTTTTCCAATTACATTTAACGACCGTTAGTCCATTACAACTAATTACTTAACGTCCGTTATGTTATTTCGTTTAATTAATAAATAAATATAACATTTATATTTAATTATTAACTTTAATTCTCATACGCAAAGTGTGCAATCCCGTGGTCTCGAGTTCGATCCTAACACACGTCTAATAATTTATTGTCCATTAAGCTAACAGCTCCTACTTGGACATATCTTAATAAAATGATCACATCGGTTAGCGTCTAGTAACACTTCGATGCCTCTAGTACAACTCGAGTAAGGCTCCGGAAAACCTTTTAATGATTTCTCATTATTATTATCCTTTGTTTCTAATACCATGTTAAATAAATATATGGAATTAATTCATTCTTTATTCAACTATTCATTTCTCGTTATAAGTGATTGAGCAAGATTACCAAATCTTACGAACATATTCGGTGGAGATCTTTGCGTGGCACACAAACATCTTGTCAACCCTACGAGGTCCCAAAGAAGATTAAACTCCAAAATAAATTTGAAGGAACAAATTCTATCTTGACTACGAGACTAACCCACAAACTTTGCAACACTTCGTGAAACAACCCTTATGACTACCGCCACGTATAGCGTTAAGTTGTTCCACGTATGCACTACATTCATGACAATTATCCGTATCTCAAGTCGAGGATAACTATTCATGATTTACTTAATAACAATATCCATAAAGTAAAATCATGTAGTTGGGATAAGTCCTATATTCAATTCATTGAATATCATCCGAAATTGGTATGCATTCTCATCAATACACTTTAAAGTATATTTTACCATATCTCTCGATTTGTCTTAGTTTAATGATACTCCCATATCATTAATTGACAACGGACGATTTAGAATAAATAAATTTATTCACGGATTAAACATGCAAATATAGGATACAATATATTATAAAATCAAGCATAACAAGTATTTGATTTATTATAACAATTGTTTAACATCCCTTATCCAAATACTAAATAGATCAATACATGAAAATTCCAGTTGATGAATTATGCCTCAAGTAATGACAATCATACTTGTTGACAAGGCATAAATCAACCAACTTGATCTATCGTAATTTTGAGAATACTTATTTCAAGAATTCAATTAATGAAGTCCTTGTATGTGTGCATTCACTAATCCACATAATAATTCATAAAGTGTGTGACATCCTCTATCACCAATTTATGACAATTTAAACTTTCAAACATTTTAAAGTTTAAAGTATTCTTATTCTTTTAATGTTTAATGCAACTGCGCTTTTAGTAGCACAACTAGTTCACATGGCTATTAACACGGATGAAATCCTACCATGACTAGTATTGAGTGTCATCTCAATTAAACCAGCATCAATGTATACAAACAACAATACGCTCATTAAAACTCCGTAAACTTTAATATCTTATTGTGTGATGTTTGATGTCTTCCAAACTTTCAAGTTTGTAGCTGATGACAATATGCACAACAATTGACATATTGTTCATCCATAGAATCTAGGAGCAATTCCAGGCTGAGGATGTAATTATATTAGAATATTCATTACACAAGTTATCTAATAACTTTTAGTTAGATATCAATGTTGTCAAATCACTTCTTATTCAAGAATGATACAACAATTTTAATACATAACATGATGTACATGATGAATCTATGTGTCAAACTTAGATTTCATTCATGTTCTATCTTGTCAAAAGATACTTATCCATTTCCCAAATGATATATCATGTTTTATTAGAATCATTTATTTTATTGCACATGTTTATTAATAATAAACATATATTCCAAGGTTGTATGTTTTAATTCTTAAATCTTATAAGTGAAGTTTCATTCCGCACTAAGACTTAACATTTAGTTAAAAGGAATGTTACTTCCTATATGTTATACAACATATAAGATTTCAAACCTTAACATAATACTCCCACTAGCTTTCAGAATACTTAAAATTTATCTTATTTCAATTATAAATCAAAACTATGATTTAATAATTAAACATAAGAAAAATTTCATAGATGCATGCATTTATCCATTCATGAATTATTGCACTTGACACTTTCAAAGATTATATGAATTCAAAAACCTTTCGATTACTTACCGTCCTCGCTCAAGTAATTTTTCAAAAAGAGTTTTGATATTCCATTGTCATATTTCATATTAATGAAAACAAGTATGACCATTATCATCTTTATATATTTAATGTGTCTAGAAAAGAATATTCAATCATAATTAATTCCTTAAGTATGATTAATAATCTTGTCATAAAACATGCATTAAATATGTGTACAGTATTGTCCATATGATTTCTACGTAGAAATTCAAATCACTATGGTTTTTCATCTCTTTGAAGAAACTCATTTCCATTCTCTAGTCTAACTATTAAGATAAATCCAATTTCCAAAATTGATTATCTTTATGGACAACATCTTTAACATTCATAGTATGAGTAATTTACGCAATTCAATATTTGGTAATCCATCATAATGGTTATCAGGTTTACTATAATCCTGTAACTCATATTTCTTAGCATACAAATCAAATATCTGAGATATCCTTGCAGATCTATGAATGAAAATTCCATCATCATGAGGTCTATCATTTACATGTCTAACCTCATCTTGATATTTTCTCTTGTATTTAAGAAGATTATGTATCTTATAATTTTATCTTTCAAGATAAAAAAAACTCCCACTTGCCTTTTGTAATATATAGACTATCTATATATACTTAGCAATTAGAGCAAAACTACATTGTTCTCTTTTTGGGACATTACAAATACACATTGATAATTCCTGACTTTAGTTTGTTAATAACCTATTCATAAGTAGTTTAACAAATTCAGAATCTTCAATTTTAAAACTTAATGTGATTCATCACATTCCATAATGAAATTGTGTTTTATCAATCTTCTAGGTTTGAGTCATATTGAGTATATTCAATCTATACTCAATTTTCTAACCTTGTTACTTTTTAAGAAAGAAGTTATGGTTATCTTGAATCAAACAAATCAAATAGAGTTTGATTATCCTAACTGAACATACCATCAACTTGTGGTATTCATTAGAATTAATATTGTAAGACAATCTAACAATATATAAGATAAACATATTCCTTTTGGCTTACCTATTTACCAACTAAGTCAACTTAATGGTATAATAGACTTTCCAAGCCAATTGCATGCTTTATAACACAAGTACTTTTTATCCAAGTCACTTCATATCCATGTCTTATCAAGAAACATAAAATGTTATAATCCCATTATACGTTATAAATCATTGATCAACTCAATGACTTCTTGTATATGTCTTAATTAAAAACATAACAAGTTAACGTCTTACTTTATTATAAGTCTTAAAAGACTTTATGTTTATGTCTCTACAATGAATCATAATCATGTTTAACTAAAGTAATTTATGAACACAACTCTTGGTTTCAATAGTAATTTCAAGTTAATTTATTTTCTTCACAATAATGTAGGACTACATTATTTATTCATTTATTTATGTCATTCCAAAAATTCATAAATACACAAATTTGAAGTAGGATTAGATTACTTCATTTATTTTATGTCATTCTAATAATACATAAATATTTAATTTGAAGTAGTCTTATATATCATTTTGACACATGTTCTAAATACTTGTCTAATTTAGAAACTGCAAATATGTCCATGAAAGATCTGACTTCACATGGAGATTTACTTTGTTGTTGCAATCTCGCCAAGTTCTGACATGACGTAAATTGCAACATCAAGTGTTTCTTGAATTAGATATGTACAAGTTATATTAGAACGTTAGTCTCTTACCTTGCAGTCAAGAGAATCCGTTAAAAACCATATACTTATATGTTGTACCATGCACACAATATAGATTTCTCCCATTTGTGCATGGAACAACGTCATGTAGCAGATAAACAACACGACATATGTTTGTTTATGTGACCAATATGATTGTGTCATTGATATTAGCATAACTAGTAGATGTAGAACCACTTCATTGTCCAACAAGAAAACGTACATGACTATCCTTGAAAATATAAGTGTCTATTAGTGGAAAATAATTATCTTAAGACATTCTAGAGATAATCTGGGTTACTACCAAAATGACAAAGCTTGTAACTCCCACTGAATTAGAAATCATTACATTAATTCCTTATTCAGTAATAAGAACATAATACTCCCACTAGATTTGACAACATTGTAAGTGTTTCATTAACCAGTGACAGAAAATAGTGTTCTATTTACTTCCTTACACTTTTGAGAAACTCCATACATAACAATTACTTATGTACTAAAAGAGTGTATTCTACTATGTAGATGA
The DNA here is from genome assembly GCA_022545495.1 of Chrysanthemum lavandulifolium. Classification (NCBI taxonomy): domain Eukaryota; kingdom Viridiplantae; phylum Streptophyta; class Magnoliopsida; order Asterales; family Asteraceae; genus Chrysanthemum; species Chrysanthemum lavandulifolium. The sequence goes on along the minus strand of CM040246.1, from coordinate 200,558,469 downwards.
TGAACTATCCATCAATGCTATTAACTTGAAAAATTGGGCATGCAATTTCTTTCTTAATAGTTCTACTATTTCAACAATTGTAAGTAGTACTTTTTAAATGGTCAAAACAAAACAACTAGATAAAATATGCTAGTTTGTCTTTTACCAATTATACAGTAATTAGTCTAGCTTCTAATTTAATAACTCGGAAAATATGCAATTTTCTTAACTATTAAAATTTGCTTACGAGTTATGTATTTAGAATTTAGACAATTCTAATTGTCCTATCATACCTTTCTTCATTAATGAAAAGGAATAGGATTGAATCTCACTCTTTCTTATGAAAGAGGACTAGGTTTATTCTTTTAGCAAAGTTGACTCTACCAAAAACCCTTATAGGTGTAGATCAATTTACCAATACAGGAATAACCTACGTTTACGGTTTAATGTTGCATTAATACATTTAAAGAATTTTCAAAATTCAATTTCAGTATTTTCGATAATTAAACTTTTCAAGAAAATAAAATCCCCAAGGTAATATTCATATAACTATAGAATTTTCTCGAAAAACTAGGATCCAAATTATCATAGGTTCATTACATCAGTTGATCTGCTAGTAACGAAAGCATATAATAAGGTAATCTGTCGAACAATAATTGGCAAACAATTTCCAATTCCTAGATCATTATGGGATTTATATTTTCCAAAGCTATTGCAAATATAAACATGTTTCATTCCATCTTATGCCTTGAGTCCAGGTCTCACTTCCTACTCAACTTAAGTGTCTAACTTAAAGAACTGCAAATATGTTCATGTAAGGTCTTACTTTACATAAAGATTTACCTCTCCATCACAATCTCGCCAAGTTCTGACATGACGTAAACTACAACTTCAAGTGTTCCTTTTAATTAGATGGCACATAACTTAATTTATAAAGGGTACTAGTTTTGATTTTATGTGGTCAAATCAAATATGTACAAAGATTTTATGCATTCATCTTGTAGTATAATTTTAATAAAAAACTTTTTATTACCAATTCATAAAGATCAAATTATCAAAGTTTTGATTGAGGTATTGGGTTCACCAATCAAGGAATTTAGCGTTAATTATCGTCCATTATACCGTATTTTTGCATTAGTGTAAACACTTAGTGTTTCGGGTAATTACCACCAAAGTGGCGCATGGAAATAAAACTAATTCGCCCTTAAGATGATTTTGTACGCATAGCCTACTTGGTAACTCAAATTTGACTCGCAAGCAAGCGGAGAGTTTGGTCAGGACTGAAGCAATAATCTCCCTCTTTAGGGTCACAATTTAATGCGCTCCCCTCCTAGTACTTCCCACACAGTCCGTCAAATTGGATGAGCCGTTCTCACTTTTTGTACCAAAATCATCAATCAATTAAACTATTGCAAACTTAACTCTTCAAAACAAATCAAATTTCACCATTGTTTAGTCCGTATTATTTTTTTATTCAAATTACCATTTGCTTAAAACTGTCACACATAATAAACAAACAAGTAAACAAATAAAAAAAATAAAAAAACTAAAAACAATGCGCACATAACTAACAATTAATACGTGTAAACAAGTAGCCACATGCAACTTATTCGATAAAATCCTATTAATAATCAATGTCTAGGTTAATAAATGTATATATTAATTAGGGCTTTCACTCTCTCAATTGAAAGTGAGCCACATACATCGACGAATCGATTGCGTAAACCCATAATTAATAATATACCAAATTGCACATAATTGATTCATTAATGTATATAATTGGAGTCTTCCCCAATTCAAGATTTATCATAAATATACATGTGATAAAATAACTTAACAATTAAAAAAAACAAGCAACCATCCATGATGAACATGCATGTATCATCATGGATATAACATAACAATTATTCACGTTGTCACAAGATCGCATACAATTCCATGTCACATAACAATTTATTCATGAATATATCACGTAACAAATATATTAATTATAGGTTTAGATATCGATTAACAAAACAATTTTATAAACCCTAAAAAAAATGTATACTAGTCGACTTAAAAAAAATTTAGGGATCGACTAAAAAAAATATTTTTTAAACAAATTAGGGCAAAAAGCCCTAACCTTAAAATTTAGGGTTTACTAATCATAACCAAAACCCTAGAATAATCATATCAAACAACATACAATATTCGTTATTTACGTGTTTAGTAATTAATTACTCATTAAACCAAGCTCGTGATGCCACTGTTGGAATAATATAACATGACTAATCATAAATATAAGCATTAAACATCAAGTAAGTGCGAAGCGTATAGGAACATATAATGAATAATTAATTAACTAAAGAATAAAGTATCGTGACTTTTTGATTCTAGCGAACAAGAATCAAATCCACAAAACTAGCAATTGGATGAACCCTAATTGGGTTTATAGGATTATGTGAATTACCCTCACCGCTTTGTAATTCAATCCAAGAATACTAACAATAATGTGTTAGTATCACTTTCTTTACACGTATATATACGAATTAAAAGAATGCTAGTTTTAATCAAACAAATAACTTGAGTTTGAAAAGTAAGGATCGACACCTATGGTGTGTGTCGACTGGTTTTAGCAAGAAACACACAAAACAAGTTTTTAGGTTTAGCTTATGAGTACAAGAGATAAATTACAAACACCTTGGTTTTGTATTTATATCCAAACTAACTTGGTGAACAAGTTTGAGTTGTAGATGGGTTGGGTTTGGGTCTTTGTGGCCGATCAGTTTGACATCCCACAAGGGATTCCGGAACCTTCCCAATATTTACAACTTAGTCCTTTTCCAATTACATTTAACGACCGTTAGTCCATTACAATTAATTACTTAACGTCCGTTATGTTATTTCGTTTAATTAATAATAAATATAATATTTATATTTAATTATTAACTTTAATTCTCATATGCAAAGTGTGCAATCCCGTGGTCTCGAGTTCGATCCTAACACACGTCTATTAATTTATTGTCCATTAAACTAACAGATACAATTGTTGAACAAATATTACAATGTCGATGGCTACATCAACTCGGTGCATGCTAACTCACAAGAGCTTATATTGGGCTTGGAACAATAAACATAAGCATGTTTGGAACCTACTAACAGGAGGACGTGTGTATTTTTGTATCATTTTGTCGATAATACTGATATACGAAACTATTTATGTCTGTTAAACGTCATCTCTCTGTTGCATTCTTAATCGGTCACAAAATTGTTATTATTCTTACTGTCACTTCACTATGCGCATCCCTGCTCCTATGGCTACAAGTTCATGTGTTAGTAGCGATGATCGGTTGGTCACGCGCGACATCATTGTTCAGGGTGGATCTGCTATTACGGATACCTCAGAAGCTGTTCTGGCTATTGCTGATTTGAATAACAGACATGCTTGCCCTGTTACTCAAGGTAATGTATTTATTTTATTACTACGATTCAAAATTACTATCTACATAACTCGGGTGCCCGTCTAACAGTCAAGTGATTGTGCAATAAGAGTTTTGTTGAATTAATACCTCCTGATTATAGGTATGAGCGAACATGTAGGGAAAAATACCTTAACACAATATTGAATCCCTAAAAGACATATCAGTTGATTACATATATGATATCCTAGAGGTGTATACATGGGCAATTCAGGTGAGTTGGGTAATCAAATCATATTGGGTACTGGGTAATTGTTTATTAGGGTCAAAATGGGATCAATTCGAGCATCAAGCACTTCTTCGAGCCATTTGACTCCATGCTTACGATTTTTAAATATTCTAACCCATTTGACCCATTTGAGAAAAATCATCCATTTACCGTCAAAGTTGACACCACTAATATATTTAACTGGTCACATGTCTAGGGAATCCATAGATGTAATGAATCCAACATTATACCAGGAATGAGACCGTTTGCTCCTTTTCCTGTTGTGCTGCTTATAACCAAATGAGACCTATGCCTAGTATTGCAGCTAATTAAGCATCTCTTAAATTGTTGTGCTTATAAGTTAATGATTACTTTCTGCTTTATGAGAGTTTTATTATCATCTTGATTGCTACCTAATTATTAGTTTTGTTCTTAAATTAATTTTCTAAAGTATACGTGAAACAATATATGGGCTGGGTAAGCGTGGTAACTTCCAAATAGGCTTTGGGTAAAAATGGTTTAGCTTGGTCTAACAACATTTTGATTCATCGTCTGTTAATGATTCATATTGCTTTTTGAATTAAACAAGCCAAGGGGTTAAGAAATATTAAGATACGGAGGAATCAATGTGGCAAAAGATAGAGGTTTTGAACGAAACGAGGAAATACCCGAGTACCTCCATAGACTCGTTGCTTGCATCTTGCTATTTTGCTAATAGGTGGTTGTTGTTCTTTGTCTTTGGTAGGTTGATGTCACGCTCCATACACGGATAAACAAGGAGGTAATGACCGCAACTTTCATAATCTTTTATTTCTTCAAGTCATAGTTTATGGTTTATGAGTCACTGTTAGGCTTCTATAGTTGCTAATACTTTATGGGTCACTGATCATAATGGTTTATGGGCCAGTGATGCATATAGAGTTGTTTTTTGTAATCGTGTTTCACACACCAAATAAGAAAGAAACTAAGAGTTTTGGTCGTGTTTTTGACCGTTTCTGCCTGCACTAAGATGTAGTAAGTTGGTGAAGTCTTTCTCTGGAAGTATACATTCATTTGCAGCGGGATGATTTTGCTATTTATTATATAGGCAATGATGCCCGAACATACTATTTGGTTGGATTGGTTCAGTGGCAAGCTGAATTGCTCACATTGTGCTCTGGTTAGTCTACTAAACCAAAATAACAGGCTTAAAAATGAATGTGGAGATTCGAGTATGGATCTTTGGGCTTAACTAAGAGCTATCTTCATAAATTCAAGTACAATTTTGATTTACCTTTGTAATATTTTTACTACGTGAGATTTCAAATAGATTCATTGTCTTGCTTTAAGATCGAAACATTGGAATTCGACTTTACAATTGCTCATCTTTTCACATGAAGTCAACTATTTGCTTGTGATGGCAGGAGAAAGTTCGAGTGATGGGTGCAAGCATTCAATCCAGTTCCAAATATTGATGAAGTGGAATCAATTTTCTACGCCCCTTTAGAAATGTTTCTCAAGGTTCCTTTCCTTATTTTCCTTAACCTTCTTAGCTGCTATTTTAAACTTTTTAGTCAAATTATATTCTTGAAAATGGGATTTGCTAATTCAGGATGAAAACAAACGACACGTGAAAAATGCATAAGTAGCCAAGCAGGTGTTTGGCTAATCTTATGGGTTTGACATTATGTGTTTGGGTATCATAACAAATCCGTACGCTAAGGTATTCTTCCATCCTCGAATAGTTTTTGCAGTTTCAATAGTCATTAGTGGCCTTATTGTAAATAGATCTTTTACATTTGTATTTAATAATTGTTGAGATTTCCTAACATCGTGTTATGCAAATGTTCACAGGACCCTTTTGAACATTTATTTGGGCTGACGAGTACAATCACTTGATATGAAGACATACTCACATGTGGTGTGTCTCCTTAATGTAAATATTGTTTTTATTTCACTACTAAGATACAACTTGGTTCACTGGATGAAAGTGTCCAAGTTTATAAAGAGCACCCTTTGTTTAAGAGGTTAATAAATGGTGCATGTTGTATATAGTTAGCTGTGAGACATCTAATTTCTCATGTTAACAAAACTGTCAAAACAAACATCATGGTATATCGGTATTTGTTTGTAATATATATATATATATATATATATATATATATATATATATATATATATATATATATATATATATATATATATATATATATATATATATATATATATATATATATATATATATATTATGTTTAAAAGACTTATACATGATTTTTATTTGAGTTTGTTAAATTATATTTAAATTTGTTTTAAACTTTTATAGGAAAGATTATGCAACAAAGGTATAAAGGAGCTCTTAAAGGGTCACCGAAGGTCTAGGGAACTTTTAGGTAAATTAGACTACATGTTTCAACATCATATATATATAGCTCACAACATCAATATTTATGATTCTTAATTTCAATCTGTCTAAAATTATTTGGATTGCACAATTAGCAGGCTATCTAAACAGTTAAAACAACTAACCACAAGTGATACACATACATACACACTAACCACGAGTCATACACATACATACACACTAAAATTATTTATGATATCATGTGCATGTTTGCCTTTAGCATGGGTACTGATGTATTATTGCTAATTTGATTAGACACATGCCGGTATGAATTTGTTGTTTGACCATGGAATAGTGGTAAACCTTGGATAAATACAGAAATAATGTTGATACTTAATCAATATAAGGTAGACATGTTTTTAGTTGGTTCAATTTTGTGTTGTAAAAACCAAATTACGATAATGACCAAAAAACAAGATATAAGATTAGTCCTCAAACTTTTAATTTCATTTTAATTTACATGAGAGTAGGCCATCATCCGGTCATGAGACTAGTGTATATATATATATATATATATATATATATATATATATATATATTCCATGCATTAACAAATGACCTTCGGAATGGTACTTTACAAAACGACGGGTATTATGTAAAATACATGTTTTGACCCATTTTCATTACATACAACCTTTACCACTTCCGAATTACTTCAAGCCTTCTAGAAATCATTAACTTAATATAATAAATCATATTCATAATCATTAACCCGCTTACAACCCAAAATGGGTATAATTACACATTATCCCAAACACCCCTTTAGACAAGACCATACACTAAATCATACTATGACGTACCATTAACGACTCCATTACTTCAACAAGTACGACACATACCCTGAAATTTGACAACAAGTTTACAAAACCTTTTAGACTCGGAATTTTAACATGGACTTGAGCTCGGTATCTACCTAAGCTCCTACTTTCTTACCATTCTTACAAATCTTCTAACTTCCTAGCAATCCATAAGTCTTAATCCAATGCTTACCATCACCATCACGTATGGACCTATAAAACATTAACATCTTAAACTGTAAGCTTAAGGCTTAGTAAGTAAAGCGATCATATCATGTTATCATAGAAATTCATATACATCATAACTCATTAACCATTGCAAACCATTAAACATTAACACATACCTTAATTCACTTAAGCATAACATTTCCTATAGGTTGAACATCAACATACCTTAGCTTAATCCACCTTGCCTAACTTTCATGACTAGTTAAGCCAAACTAGTCTCAACCACACTTTACATAAGCATATACATTCAATTACCCCATTTCTTAGCATAACAAAATCACATAACATATAATGTGTAGAATCATTATAACAAGATATAATGACCAGTTTACTTACCTTGATCCCAAGCTAATGAAACCAAGCACATCATCATCTCTACCCTTGCAATCTAGGTCAAATCACTATTATCATAAACACATGATCAAGTTACTAAACTATGATTACTACAACCATGGCTCCTCTTTAAACACCTCTAATTATCACATAACCATCCAATGATTAATTGATAATTAACCACATTAAATTACCCAATATAATCATCTCATAATTTCTATAATCTTTAATTAGCTTCAAAACACCATTTACCTAATTCCCCCAAATTGGGTACATAAACCTAACTCTTAGTTCTTCAATTAAACATAAATATGGATTACTTACTTGCATATGGACATGGAAAGGGATTCATTACTTGAATCTAAACACCAATCTTTCTTCCATTGATCATTAAGACTTCATGTTTTTTCCCTCCTTTCTTGGTGAAGCGACATCATATACACATATAAAAAAATCTTGGAACCATTTTGATATTATGAGAAGTATCTAGATATTTGTTAGTTGAAAGTTTGCCTAATTGCACATTAGGTCCCTTAACTGCTATTCTTCTCATTTTGGCCACACTAACTTTATAACATACTTACTACTTGACAACATTAGTCTTTAAGTTCATCTTTCTTATAATTATGACAAATCATATTTTGTATAACCATTTACATAACATTTAATACTTATAGTTTGACTATCGGGCTTGACTAACCAATCTCGTAAGTTCTTAAAACTTATAAAAGTCATGGTCAACTATTCCAATGGAAATCTTGTAATAAAATACCTTAGGCACATTTTCAAGGTGTTATAAATGGGATTAGGACATTCATCAGTAGAAAGATTATAGTGGATCAATTCTCTTAGTGGAGATTCACAATAATCAATTGGCCTAACATGATTATTATCTACCTTGGTATTGCAGCTACAAAAGATGTTAACCACTCGAGATGCACCACCATCTACATCGATATCTTTACTTTCGCATACTCATACTTACGCATTTAATCCTCAACAAAGCTCAAATCAAGAATGTTCAGGACAAAGAAATCAAGATAAAGACAAAGTATTTCATCAAAGTCAAAGATCTAAACAAAGAACGTCAAGAACAATTTCATATGTCAAATGAGGAAAGATTAAGTATGAAGATCAAAGTTATACAAGACGTGTGAGTATGTTGGAAAGAATGTGAAAAAGACAAGATGAAGATATCGATCGAAGGCAAGAAAAGAAAACAAATTTATGTCACGAGATCACATAGCATAAAAGAGCAAAGAATCAAGACCCATCTATTTCAATAATCAAGGTTCAAAGACTAAGACAAAAAAAGACCAACTCAAAACAATGCATCCAAGATATCTAAGGAATGACATCCTTTAGGAGGAGATTGTTATCATTACTTATAATAATAGAAGTGATAGTCATTCTACATTTAGGAACTATGTAACAGTGTTATAGAATATGTAAGAGTCTAGGTTCAGGCTAAAGGAACTAAGCTAATAGGCTATATGTTTTAGTCTAATAGTGTAAGAATCCTAAGGCAAGCCCAAGAACCAAACCTAAGGCCAAGCCCATAGGGGAGGCGTTGGGATGGTATATGATGCACACAAGTCTCACTTGTATATGTGTTTGTAGGTGTAACTAGTGTGTGATAATAGAAACCCTCTCATCTTTTCGGTCTTCCTCTCCTCTCCTATCTTTGTCACGAACACCACACCACCATCATCAAGTCACCACATTTTTGTGTTTACGTTAATTAGAATGTGATCTTACAAACTCTCATAGTGGATTAAGGATATGCTAAAAGACCCACAATATTAAATACCAAATTCATCATTAATGGATAAATTGAATTAAAGATAAACTAAAATATAAAAGAAATTTGTAGGGTGAATCAAATTTGATTTTTCTTAAGCTTTCTTTTGTAGACACGTGGGTTTGCATATTTTAGTGTAATGGCCCGTTAGAATGGTTTTTTAATACAACTTTTAAGGAAAAAATATTATTTTCCAGGATTTATTTTACAAAACGACAGAAAACAATATTTTGTTTTAAAATGCACTCAAATTTTGTTTGGAATTAGCTACGGAAAGATTTTAGTGAAAGATTTCTTTTTCAGGTGTTTAAAATTCTTTTTCAGCTTAGTGACGTTTCTATTTGACATTTGTTTATGAAAAGTGGTATTAAAAGGCAATCATCAAGTGTCATCGCTAAATGTATAAAAATTGCAGGTAAAACTCGTCATAAACAATCGAGTTAAAGTCCTTAAGTACAAACAAACTTTTCAAAATTTGAACACTTAGGTAATATGTGTTTTCATTACCATTATCACCAACCAAAATTTCGAGTGCGTTCTATTTTAAGAAAATATGATAATTAGCTACGGAACATGTGCGAGCCCCTTCTAATGGAAAAATAAAATTCAACTAGGATTTGGTTGTAAAATGCTACTTGTTGACAGAGAAAATAAATTACGTTTTTATATTTATTTAAAATTAGCCATGGAAGTAATATATATTTATAGCAGTTGCTACTTCAAAATTTTCATCAAATTCCAATAACCACCATCTTCTCCAGCAAGTTTTTCGCGCTCAATATCATCCAGCAAGCTCAATTTTTCCAGCAAACTCTCTTATATATATGTTCTACACACTACAAATTCACTCCACAAATCTAAGAAAAACACTCAACATCCAAACTACCAATTTCAAATCTAAAAAAAAAAAAAAACTCAACAAACACACTCAACATCTCACATCTTAACACTCAACAAACAGTTACAAATCCAAAATTTAAAATCATCTATAATCAAAATCAAAAGACATAACCTTCATCAACAACCCTAAATTTTCAAACACATTTACAAGTCTTCATCACAAATCAAACTCACAAGTCACAACATGATAAACAAATCCACCATAACTTTACTATTACCGATATTTATAATACAATTATAGAGACCTCTTTTGAGTCATAAAGCATTAAAAGATAAATCACAATTATATTTACAAATGACCCTAAAGTATAGCTGAGTAAGTAACGAAGTTGTAGGTGTAATCATAATGTGTAATACAACTTCTAAATGTTCAACACTTCTAAATACTCAACCCTCCCAAATGCTACTTTATGGAGTGTCAGAAAATGAGCATGTCGAAAAAATAGAGAAAGCTACTTGTTGTTTGACAAACGAGCATTAAACATCACAACGCTCAACGCTCACTACTCATAAATGCACATAAATACTCCGCGCCAAAGACACTCTTTATCTTTATAGCATAATGTATTTGATGCATTAAAAAAGCAAACGGGGATAGTCATTTTGAAAATAAGTAGATATTTGAGCAAACAGGGATAGTCATTTTAAAAACATGACGAGGCAAGCATAGTATAAAGTTTGGACTTTCTTTCCCCGCCATGTCTCACGTCTTTATCAATTTCAACTTTCAAAAACACTCTTCATCCCTTACAAAAACTATTAAATGCCTTGTGCTTTCACATTTAAACTATCATCCCTCCTTTGTTAAGTTTACACAAAAACCATTGTTTGATCTAGCTCAACCCAATATTTGTTAATCCTGAAATCAAATTTTCCTACCACAACCATGTCGGATCCCACAATGCTCCGTACACAGTTTCAAGAAAGTCCTAATAACTACGGACATGTAACTCCAAAAGAGATTAGGGTTTCGTTGGATGAAGTAACTAGTGAACCACGACGATCCAATGCAACTGCTCGTAGCAGTAGCTTTGGTCGAGTGGGAATATGTCGTGGTTTGTTCTCCAAATTCTCATTTTAAGCTAAAATCAACTTTAATGAGGATGAAAACAAAATCAAGATTAATGGATGAACAAGAAATTCACATTAAGTCATCCCATAATACGCCGAAATATGAGACACAAGGGAAAGGTTTTGGTGATACTGAAGAAGATGATATTTCAATTGTTGAAGATCTACCGGACGAGTATAAGCAGCTAAGGTATAACAAGTGGACTTTGCTTCAGTTAACTGGTTTGATATTTATCATTAGTGCTTTAATTTTCACACTTGTGACACCAAAATTAAAAAGAAAGGAATTCTATGATCTCGAATGGTGGAAATGGAAGTTATGATATTTGTTATCATTTGTGGAGATTAGTTTCTGGATGGGGAATTCGAGTCTTGGTGTTTTTTACTGAACGAAGTTTTTTATTGAGAAAACGCGTTCTTTATTTTGTTTACGGGTTACAAAGCGCAGTTCAAAATTGCATTTGGTTGGGTTTGGTTTTATTAGCTTGGCAAATTATATTTGATAAAAAGGTTGGAAGGACCATCTACGGAAAAAAGGTCCTACCTTATGTTACCAAAATTTGGATTTGTCTTTTGGTGGGAACTCTTGTATGGTTATTAAAACTTTAATTATTAAAGTTCTTGCTTCAATTTCCATGTCAGCAAGTTTTTGATCGGATTCAAGACTCGTTATTTAACCAATATGTGATTGAAAGACTCTCCGGCCGGCCTGTGATCGAAATTCAAAAGGAACAGGAGGAGAAAGATTGGATGATGGATGAGGTAGAGAAGCTTCAAAGTGATGGTGCGAATATACCTCATCAACTTAATGAAAATATTGTTAAGGGTTTTAGAGGTATTGGAGGATCGAGGTTTAGTACACCCTGACGGGGAAAAAAGAAGCAAATAGTCCTCCTAAAAGCATGACGACGGATCACGATTGATCACTTGCATAAATTTAATCAGAAGAATATTTCTGCTTGGAATATGAACAGGATGATGAATGTTATAAACACGAGCATGTTAACTATTTCTGATGAACAATTTCTAGACATGAAGGGTTATGGTTATGGTGATGGTGATATTGATGATGACGAGAATTCTAAACAGATAAAGAGCGAAAATCAGGCTAAATATGCAGCTCAAAAGATATTTTTCAATGTGGCACAACAAGGATCCAAGTAATATTAACTTTCATTATATGTTCTTTAGATTCCCTATTATATTCAGTTACAAGAACCTAGCTTTATGTATGTGATTTTGTTTGTTGGACTTTTTGTCAGATATATTTATCTTGAGGATTTGAAGCGCTTTTTGCGGGATGACGAAGCTTTGAGGACAATTCGACTCTTTCATGAAGCAAGTGCGACCAAAGGAATCAGCAAACAAGATTTTGAACACTGGGTGGTACGGTTGTTTATGAACTACCAATTCATTTTAGCATGTGATTATTATAGGAATAATTAATTAAAAATGTAGCTAAAACTTTTTCGTTTGTTGCTAGGTTAATGTGTTTCGAGAACGTAGAGCTCTTGCACTATCCCTCAAAGACACAAAAAAAGCCGTGGACAAGCTCCATCAGTTGTTAAATATCGTTGTGGCAATCATAATAGTTATCATTTGGCTTATACTCAAACTAGCGACAACCCATTTCTTCATATTCCTAAGCTCTCAACTAATTTTGGTAGCATTCGTGTTTGGAAACACATGCAAAACATTGTTCGAGGCTATTATTTTCCTGTTTGTTATGCATCCATTTGATGTTGGTGATCGCTATAGATTGATGGTGTTCGTGAGATTTTGAATAGATTACTGGAAACTTATATTTCTTTTCTATTTTGGGCTGTAATTTTTAACTTTTGATGGTTTTATTGTATCCAGATGATAGTTGAGGAGATGAATATATTGACAACTACCTTTTTAAGGTATGATAATCAAAAGATAGCATACCCAAACAGTGTCTTGTCTACTATGCCCATTGGTAATTATCAGCGTAGTCCCGATATGGGTGATGCCATTGATTTCTGCATCCATGTATCAACTCCTGCCGGAAAAATTGCTAACATGAAGGAAAGAATAACAAGGTAATCAAGTAATGCATTTTTTATGAATTTGATTATGGCTTAAAAGAGTGTAACTATTCATATCCAAACACTATTGAATCTAAATATTCATCTTCACATAAGTTCGACATCCTTGGTTGCAGCTATATTGAAAACAAGAGCGACCACTGGCAACCTGAGCCAATGATCGTGGTGAGGGACGTTGAGGACATGAATCGACTCAAAATATCAATATGGCTTTCACACCGATCGAATTTCCAAGACATGGGTGGAAGATGGATAAGAAGAGCTTTTTTGGTTGAGAAAATGATCGAGATTTTGAAAGATCTTGACATTGAGTACCGTATGCTTCCACTTGACATCAATGTCCGCAATATACCCCCCTTGAGTTCAAACAGACTTCCCTCAAATTGGACGGTCTGTGCAAATTGATCTTTCATGGACTTGTTGATGAGCTTATTATGAAAAGGCAAGTTCTGAGTGAGAATCATACTTCTATACATGTATAAATGTTGTGATCAAGGCTTATGCAATCAAGTCTTGTAATCTATGTGTAATTTGAGTTAATTTTGAGCCTTGATAGATAGTGTGTTCTTGCAATCAAGGAGTGAATAAAGCAACTGAATTAAGAAGTGTCATGCTACACTTAATTTCAAGTAATATTTGTACAACTATTGATTTTACGCTTTTTGTGGTTGTTATTGTTGTTGTTGTAAATCCAATGTTATTGTCTATGTATATTCTGATGCATTTAGTAGCTAATATTTGTACCAAAACAACCATAAGTGCATCGATCACCACCTAATTTATCTATGTTTTCATTATTTAGTACAGTATATACATATTTTTTTTAACGACAATTTTTTTCACACACCCTATATCACCTATCTCACAATATGTCTCACATACCATTAGACAAAAGGTCTTTGGTTCATTATTTAGTATATTGTTCTTTCATCCTATTTGTAAGATTGTTTTAAAGTATGTAACCTAATTAACTTTATTGTTCTATATATTCTTTTGAAATTCTATTCTGAATTATTGTCAGGCCAAGTCAAGATTCATTAGGGTAACTTAGAAAACCTAAATTGAAAAATGTTATAAGGCAATGCCTAAAGTCACAAGATCGAGAACATACCAACATATGAGAGAAATGACTCAATGAATGGTATTAGAAAACCTAAATTTAATGCCACACACCTGAGCAACTCACTTCATTTGTCCCAAATTGAGTCGTGTAATAGGAACTAAATGTTGGTCCCATCCGGATCATATTTGTATTCGAATCAAACAAGTCTATGAACAAAACTCACGACACACAAACTCACGCTTTTGTATATAATGAAATCTGTTAACTTTTACAATACATCGACACTTGTTTATATACTACATGAAATGACACTAACATGTTCCATTGAACCATCGCGACCTTTCACCAATAACTAACTATTTAACCGCTATAACCGCTATTCGGTTAGTAACTTTAATCTTGACATATTTGGACCCTAAACTTATACATTTTACAAACTCGAATCTAAATACATAAACTAATTACACTACGACCCTAAATATGGATTAATGAATTATCATCCAATATTCCTCCCTAATTTATTAATCCGTGTCTTCAAGATTCTCATGTCTTCTATCTTTGAACATGTTGTAGCGTGTCTTCTCATCTTTGTCTTCAAATACAATCTTTGATGACTTCATACCATCTTCATTCTTAACAAAGATATGTCATCATTTCCGAGATCTTGTTTATCAACAACAATCTCCTTTAATCTCTAATTCACAACCACCCAACAACTATGGGTTTTCGCTCGGTTCTTTTGCTGCAAGTGCACATGGTAGTTCCTTTTTTTCTGGTGATTGCTCCTGTGTACCTTTCTTCTCTGATGTTGTAACACAACTGGTAAGTTTTCTTTTCTTCTTTGTCATCTCTCATGTTCGCGACTCCAAAGCCTAACAAATAGGTTTCTCTCATTTTCTCTCGTTCTTCAATTCGACTTTCTAACTGCTTTTCAAATGCTACTTCTCTTTCTCTCGAATCGGTTCTCTAACCGATGTCTTCTTTTTCGTTAATCGACTTTTCTAATCGATTTCAACTCTTCTTTGTATAATCTCCAAACTTGATCCCGGATCAAATTTCTTTTTTCCGAATTAACTAATCCTCTTATCAGTTTCTGTCTCTTCTCTATTCTCTTGATTGATTCCCTGAATCAATCGGTCTCTGTTCTCTCTTCTTGATTGACCGGTATGCGCACGGTCTCTTCTTCTCTTGATTGATTCCCTGAATCAATCGGTCTCTCTGGATCTTTTACAATAGCACTATCAACCACTTCTTTATTTGGATCTTTTACATTAGTACTATCAACCACTTCTTTCTTTTCTTTGAAACGATTCCCTGAATCGTTAGTATTTCTTCTCTAAAAGCGATTCCCTGAATCGCTATTGAACTTGATTCCCTGAACCAAGTTGTTCTTCTCTCTGATTGGTGTCTTGCTGTTTAGTTTCTTGCATGAAATGCAAACTGAAACACCGGGTTTGATTCGAACAACCTGGCTCTGATACCACTGTTGGTCCCATCCGGATCATATATGTATTCGAATCAAACAAGTCTATGAACAAAACTCATGACACACAAACTCACGCTTTTGTATATAATGAAATTTGTTAACTTTTACAATACATCGACACTTGTTTATATACTACATGAAACGACACTAACAGATTCCATTGAACCATCGCGACCTTTCACCAATAACTAACTATATAACCTCTATAACCGCTATTCGGTTAGTAACTTTAATCTTGACATATTTGGACCCTAAACTTATACACTTTACAAATTCGAATCTAAATACATAAACTAATTACACTACGACCCCTAAACATGGATTAATGAATTATCATCCAATACAAATATGTACTCCAAACTATGAATCTGCACGAACAAGTGAGATATCAGTAAATCAAAAGATAATTTGATGAATATGTAAAATATTCAACTTCTCAAGACGTGCTCTAAACAGGTACTTACAGTTCCCACCTCACAAATCAAGTGGTACGAAAAATTGTAACCTTTAGCCGGAAAATGAAATATACCTAACTAAACCAAAAACCCATCATGTGCTACAATCTCTTATCTCAAAACCCCTCATTCTAGGCTCGTACAGGCTAGCATAGATAAAGACATAATACTCATATATACGTGCACGCATGCACGCCATTTACATTGTACGTCCAATAGTATATATAAGCTTACTGTTAACAATATAAATAAGCGTACTATCAAAAACTTATCTTAGCAAGAAGGATCACATATCCTATGTGCAAAATGTCTAGAAGGAGCACCAATTACGATGGTAGAGAAGTTGCAAAAGAGACTATTTGCTTCTACAGGTACCTCGAAGTTCTTGAGGAATACAATGAAACCACAAGTTTTATGGCATTTGACGGTTCTAAAAGGGGTAGTGGAGTGTATTAAATGGATAAGTTTCAAGTGTGTACATTAGTGGATAATTACAAATCAATTGGTTGTATATTCATTGTAATTAGCTTGATTAGTGGGTGATTGATGTTTACCCAAAATAGTCATGTATTGTACCTATATATGTAACCTCTCCTTTGTAAGTAATCAATCAAAAAAATAAACACATTCTTATCCCGATAATCTTGTTAATCTTCATGGTTTCAGAGTCATCATAACCGGTCTTTCATACCCTAAAACCACCGCTCCTTCTCTAATTTTATTTTACTTATCCGCTGCACATTCAATAAACAAATCTTCTTTCAGTTTAGTTTTTTTTATCTCAATTAAATACCATAGTTGGTACCCCAACTGAACCCCTTATAAACAAATCATATTCCATTTTGTTTCTCTTCCTGTTTTACTTAATTCGTTGGCAAGATACCTTCCCATTTAATTCCCTAAAAAAAAGAAAGATTCAATGGTCGTAGATGATAACATTGCTCCTTCTAATAAATCTCAAGGTTTACCTCAATTATGTAGCCACTTTAATGAAAGAACGTGAAAGTTCGGTGATCGTTGCAAATTTATTCATGATCACCGAAACTGAGCCGGATTGCAAATAAAACCAAACAGTCGGACTCAAAATAATCGTATAGCTGGTAACCTTCGATCTGATATATCCCAACCTCGTGGGCTCCACTTGGCTGTTACAATAGCTATATTGCCCCTTTATACCACCAACAGTCATTTGCTCCAAAGGCCAAAAATAGCTACCCAACCCAACAGGCTTATCAACATCTTCCCACAGTCCAGTATCCACAGCAGACACATCCCAATAGCATACTTGGTCCCGTAGCCGCTTTGTACCCGTCTCAAGCAACTACACTTCCTAGTGCTTTTAGTACTATGAAATTGCATGACCCGACTTGGAACATGGATACAGGTGCATCTTCGCATTTAAATTCCAATGCAAGTAATTTAAGTTATATTTTTAATAAACGTTTATACCCATATGTACATATTGGTGACGGTAACTCTATTCCTGTTACCAATACTAGACATATTCCTTCCTTTCATCGCCCTCTACACCTTCATAATGTACTTGTAACTCTTAATATAATCAAAAATCTTATTTTTGTTCGTCAGTTTACCAGGGATAATAAATGCACTATTGAATTTGACGCGTTTGGTTTCTCTGTGAAGGATTTCTTAACTCGTCATTTCCTTCTTCGATGTGACAGCTCGGGTGACCTTTATCTGGTTACTAAGCCGTCAATTATCCCTACCGCCTTTGTTTCCTTAAGCCCCTCCACTTGGCATCAACGTCTTGGTCATCCCGGTGACGGGGTGCTACAATATTTTATTTCACGTCAGTTTATTTCATGTAATAAAGCCAAGACTCTACATGTTTTTCATGCTTGTCACCTGGCAAACATGTAAAACTTCCTTTCTATAGTTCGGATTCTATTGTTGAACATCCTTTGATATTATCCATTCTGAGTTGTGGACCTCTCCTATTGTTAGTTCTTGTGGTTTTAAATACTATGTTCTTTTTTTCGATCATTTCTCTCATTACTTGTGGATTTATCCTCTTCGTAACAAATTTGACATGTTTGATAAGTTTTTTCATTTTCGCACTTATGTTAAAAATCAATTTAAATGTGAAATCAAAAGTTTTGAATGTGATCATGGTGGTGATTTCGATAATAACCGACTCCATACACACTTTTCTAATAATGGTATTTGATTGTACAAAAGATTGCACAACCAGGCTTCGATGAGGATCAAAGTAATGAGGGGTGTATGTTCCAGCCAAGACTTGCTTGTAACATGAGAATAAGAAATATGAAACACAACGTTAAGTGATCGCTGCAGGGTAGGACCGCGAACCACCTCCCGCGTGAGAGTAAGTATGAGTTATGGTTGTTTAAGTATGTAAGTAAAGAAATGAGTGTGAAATGAGCATACCATAATCCATTGCCCGTCCATCCTATTTATAGTGAATGAAATAGGGTTGAGAGCACTTCGCATGAATGTCGGAGATCATGGGGCGTTTCATGATTGTGGGTAACCGCTAGGGCTTAGTGACCCACGCTCAAACTTGACGGGAAGCCAAGAGGAGGGATATCGTTGGTTCGACCAAGTCGAGGTTCCTTATCCATTGTCCTTCGTCACCATACCCCAAGGGCTTAGGGCTTCGGATGGTGAGTTCCTTAGGTAACCTTCGTGCCAACGAATGGTTTGATGCCTATGGATATTTTGGAATCCTAACTTGGGCCTCAGATGGAAGGGCTTCACACGCCTCTGAGGAGTGTCCTTCGAGCTACTGGAGGGTACATCATCAAGCCCCCCAGTCGAAAGTGATGCATATGAGCGAAGAGGCATTGCATTCGACTTCATGCTTCGAAAAAATTACAACTTACTACAAATTGCGTTAGTTAGGAGATAAGTACGTACCTAACTGAGCGCATTAAATGCTAAGTAATTACTACCGCTGCCCGCTACAGGAATCACACTTCTCCATTTTACCCGGAAACCAAAAGTCATCCTTATTTAAAATTTAAAAATTTCAACCGAATAAGACTTATCTTAGGGACACGTGTGCGGTGCTTAATAGATGCCAAAGAGAGTATAAAAAGAGGGTAGATGAAACCCTAACTCATTTTACTCTCTCCGTCTATTTTTACACGCAGTAAAACGCCATCGCCATCACTCCGAAAACAAAGGTAACCCTTCTTTCTCACTGATAGCTTGTTGTTTTTTCTTTAAAAGATGGATTCCAAGTTTATTATAAAGCAACAAAAGTGTACATTGTCTGCAAAAGATCTTCACGATCACTTAGCCGATTATCCCATCCCGTTAGAACACAAAGTGATGTTACCCAAACCTACTCAAGGCATCTCTGATGCTCCTCCAGGTTTCGTAGGGCTGTACACACATGCATTTAGTCACTCAAACCTTAGGATTCCGTTGCACCCACTGATATTAGAGTTTATGCAATACTACAAGGTTCACATCTCTAGATTTAACCCCTTTGGTTTTGCTACGCTGACCACATTTATAGTGATGTGCAAAGCATACGGCTATGAACCAACATTGACGGTTTTAAGAGGATTTTTGAACTTGTACCCTGGGGGCTATTGGTTAACTCTAGCAAAGAGACCTGATGCAGATGTACCCAACTTGTTTGGGAAGGTGTACACAAACATAAAAGGTTGGAAGGGTAGCTTTTTCTACGTGCAAGACACTATTGTTCCCCCTAAATACTCAGAGCTACTGAATAAGGAAAATAGGTTTAATGCTAAACGGTATAATGACCCCCCGCCTACGAGGTACGTAAGGATCCCCGTTATCGTTGTTTGGTCAAATATCCGTGGATGTGCAAGTGTTCCCCAAGCCATCTTATACATGGTGGGATTGCCCAGAGTGGAGGGTCTCCCAAAATCTCGTGATCATATACCAATGACAAAGTATGTTTATCTACTTTTATTTAAGTAGGACCAATGTATCACCGATATTTATTTCTTCTTATTTCTATTTTGAGAGATGTCGCTCGAAACTTCATGTTCCAAGACTTGGATGAAGATTTAAGTTTCATGCTGCGGAGAAGGTCAAGAGTCTTATGGTGTTGGCTCTCCTTCGACATCTCGTGAACAACAACGAGGTAGATACTCCAAAGCCGGAGCCTCTTGCATCAAGACCCCACAACTTGCGCTGGAGGCCCATCCCAACCGGTGGAGAATGTTGCGGACTCGGACGATCCTGCGGATGAGGATGTCCCGTCATTGGTTCAACAGAATAGCCGATGTGTTGAAGAGTAGGAAAGGAACCGCACCATGGCCGTGAAATCTACCAACAAAAGGAAGAATCGCCCGCCTCTGGGAGTAGAGTGGTGAAGCAGAAGAGTGTCGAGGGCCGAAAGTTTGTGAAGTCTGCCTTCGAAATACCCGATGAATCCGTTGAGGTTCATGGTAAGTAGTTTTTCCCTATGAAACATGTGAAATTGTAAATGTCACAATTATGTTAACCTTTATACATTGTGTTGGTCGCAGGTCTTCCATAGACTAAGGAGCTGCCCAATGATTTAGCCTATCACCGGATTGTCGATCATGTCACCCCTCCTCAATGGAAAGGTATGCTGGAAAATATGTCCATTGAAAGGTTTTGTGACATGCATGAAAATGGGGTTGCGAGGCAGGCAGTAATGGATAATCAGTTGAATGCCAAGACCAGAGCGTTGCTTAGAACTGTGGCCAAGCTGGAGGCTAAGTGTGATGAGATTGAGGGGAACGTTGAGAAGAACCCCGTCGTCCAACTCCTTCGTGAAAAGGTAGCCCAGTTGACCGTTGAACTTGGAAATCTTAAGTTAAAAGAAGCCAAGGTCATCACTCTTACAGGTCAGAATGCTGTTCTTGAGGAAAAATGTATTGGGTTGGAAGGTGAGAAGGCTAGGCTCGGAGAGGTAGAAGTGAAGTTGAGAGAGGAAATCGATGGCTTGCAGATGAGGTTTAAGATGCTGCAAAAAGGATCGTGCGGAGTTTGTTTTGAAGGTGGTGCCTTACATAGCCATGGAGCTCTATCACAGTGATGAATTAGGAGCTCAGATGTGGAAGGTCATCAAATCAGCCATATTTCATAGACGGTGCTTGCGCCGAGGAGGCCGCCAAAACAGTAAGCCCGTGGACCTCTCCAAGATTGAATGCTACCGTCCCACTTCAAGGTCGAGTATGATGAGGCAGAAATTCATTCGCAACTGCAGAGTACTCCTTCCTTGCTGAGGCTACCAAAGATCCTATGGCACCCCTCGAATACCTCCTTTCCAAGAAACCTCAAAAGCTGAAGCCTACCACTCCAACCAAGAAGACCATGTCTACCAAGCCTGTCTCAGTGCAACCATCCCCCACTCCATCTCCAAAGAAGCAGGTATGAAGGCTGCCATGTCGACAATAATTTGGTTTCAAAGGGTGGCATGTACCCTTAAAACAATTTATCTTATTTGACAATGCTTGTCTGATGTTCCAAACAATTTAAATGCTTTTGATGTATGGCCATGGGCCAAGAACAATTTAACTGGAGCTTAGGCTCCTCATGCAGGTATAAGGGCATTAGCCCTTATTTTGAATGTGATGGTGTAGGGGAGATACCTCTACATACTTGGTTTATATTCGTTTTGTTAACTTCTCGTACGCCATTTTTCCGACGCTTAAATTTTACAACCTAAGGTTAAACAACCTCATTGTGTGTAAATTTAAAACCAAGAATATAATGACCAACTTGATCATTGACAGAGGGTCGCGACCCACTCTATCTCAAATCCTTTACATAGTATGACTTTGTAAAAAAAAAATTTACAAGCGCCAAAAACTACTAGGAGAGTTAATGTGAATGTTTAAGTTGGCTTAAATGATAAGGCATGTATTACACCTCAAGCCATTCGACATTGAAACTCATTAACGACTTGGCTGAACAAATCTTTGTGTTTAAGAAATGAAGCAAGAGATTTGTGGGAAATTTCTTATTTATCATGGAATTGGTAGGGAGGATTACATCATTCTTGAAATGAAAACTAAAACAACTACCAATAATGTGTGCTTTCCCTTGAGAAGCTTCTAATTATAAGAAAAAAGTAAAAATACTTCTTAAACATAGAACTTTCGAAGGTTCATACCATTCCATGTCCCGTCGATGGGTTCTCCGAGAAGAGTGGCAGCTTTGTAGGCTCGTTGCCATAGGCCTCAACTACCATGTAGGTCCTTCCCAAGTTGGTCCCGCCTTTCCCCGATACCGCTTTGCTTCATGGCGTTGAGGCATAGCACATATTCTCCGTGTTTGAAAGTGGAAGGTCCGACCCTTTGTTATAGTAGCCTCGATCTTATGTTTGTGCACCGCTTCGGATGGAGGCTATTTTCGCCTTTCTTCTAGTAGATCAAGGTTTTGCCCGATTCTTTCATCATTTTGGGAGGCATCATACGCTGCCACACGCCCGTGTGTACAATTAGTTCAAGGATAACCGCTCGTTCGTATGTTAGGGTCAAGGAGTTTCACCATTGCTTGACTTAGGATGCGCCCGCGAGCCCATAAGACTTGAGGGAGTTCGTCCATCCATCCATGATGAGTTCGCACTGCCTTTTCTCGATCCCTTTGACGATGTCTCTGTCAGAACTCCACTTGTCCATTACCTTGCGGATGGTAGACGGATGTCCGTGATTACTTTATGTTAAGCCCTTGACAAGTCGTAGAAGACTCTTCGCAAACCGCTTCCCGCTGTCGATATGATTATGTGGGCACTTGAACTGCACACAATGTGCTCCCATACAAAGTTCTCGATCCGTCTCCCTATGACGGAGGCTGGGGTTTAGCTTCACCACTTAGTGAAGTAATCGATTGCTACCAAGAAGAATTTGACTCCTCCGGCGCCACGGGCATAGGCCCCACGATATCGATGCCCCATCTGGGAGAAGGGCCATGCGGATGTCACACTTGTCATGTCTTGCTTCGCATTTTTGGAACGTGTTAGCCTTAATAGTATTATTAAAAGTGATGGTCATTCACATTTAGGAACATTGTAACTCGTGTTAGATATCGTGATAGAATAGTCAACGTGCTTTGGATTGGGCTAAGCTAAATGGCTAATAGTTATGTTAAGCTAGCCTTTATTAAGTGTAATCCAATCCAAGTCCACGAAGCCCAAAGTAAGCCCAAGCTAAAGCCTTTAGGGTTTTATGCCTCTTGTATTATAAATACCCCTCAAATGGTCATTTGAGGCGTGTAAAAGTGTGTGTGTGTGTGTGTGTATTTTCTCTCAAGGAATATACAACTTCATTGTGTTTATCTTATACTCATAACATACACGGATTTATATATCATTCAAGTCACCATCTCATCTTAATCTTTCCTTCTTTGTTTTACGCATATGTTTGTGTTTGGTTTGTTCGTGTTCTACGCGTAATTGTTGTTACGTGTGTTGGGTTTGCTTGGTAAAGTGATAAGGTTGATAATTGTAAGGTCCTACAATTGGTATCAATCGCCTAACAATGGTTTAGGAGTGTTTGTGTTTGTTTTGAAGTTTTGGTATTGTACACGAAAAGCTCTCGTTTTTACATATTTGAAACGCTTAAAGCTTTAATTTTGCACTTAAAAATTCAAGATTCTTGTGGTTTAAGGTTTATTTGGTGCTAAAGTTTCAGTTTTTGCAAAGTTCAAGCTTTACGTGTTTTTCTTCACTTTTGAACACGCTTTGGTTGTTGGTCATTTCTACTGTAACTTTTCTAAGCACTTTGGGTGAAAAGGTCAACATTTTGGGTTATTCGAGTGTTTTAAGGCTATCTCGTGCAAAAGAAATCATTTGAATCGTTGGATATTTCTTACGAGTAGAAGTCAAAAGTCAAAACCCTATTTCTACTGTAACTTTTTGGTGAAGTTTCTTGAGCTATAACGGTGACTCAATGCTTCCTCACTTGGATAAGTTTGTGGAACACTTCGACTTTTGGATATCTTTTACACCGTGATAGTGTAAAGGATTTTGGTTCCACGTAAGCCATTCCTACGTAAGCACCTTGCCACGCCGTAAGTTGGGTTCTCACGACAAGAATTTGCTACTCCTAAGGATTCCTACGCCTAAGATCCTACACATAAGATCCCACGCTTAAGATCCCACGATAAGATCCCACGCCTAAGATCCCACGCGATAAGATCCTACGCCTAAGCCTCGCTCACTCATAACCATATCCTACTCGTAACTTCGTTCTCTACGCCTAAGCTCTTTCTACGCATAAAGTTTTTTTGGGAAAACTTGAGTAAAATTTAAATTTTGAGGAGACTAAACGTTCAATTTTACGAGATTCAAATTTTGGTTTAACTTGAAAATTTTGGTCAAAATTCAAATTTTGGGCCTAAATTCAAATTTTCGGTCAAATTTGACGTCAAAATTGTCATAACTCAAATTTTCATACGACCTTAGAATTGACTTTTATAGTGAATTTCAAATTTTGGGCTAAAATTTTTAAGAACCGAGTTTACTAGCACGACTTTCGGAAACACCTCAACCGAGCTTAATCTTCATCAACCACAACTCCTTTATCGTTGAATCGATCCTACATCAACTTTATCATATCATACCTTCATCAATGGCTACTCAACAAGACATTCATGCACCGGTGCAAAACCGACCTCCTATGTTGGCAAAAGGTGGTTATCTTCAATGGACAAGTCGAATGCTCCGTTACATAAAGACCAAACCTAATGGCAAACTCATGATTAAATCCATTCGGGATGGACCCTTCAAGCCTCGACAAGTTAATGTACCGAAAATCGATGCAACACCTCCCACCACACCATCTTCTAGTCTTCAATACGAATCAATACACCGCAGAGGATCGAAACAAGTCGAAGCAGATGACATGGCAATTCATATTATCCAACCGGGTTTACCAATAGACATCTTTGTCATGTAGCAAGCCAGAAACCGCTTCGATATGTGGGAACGTGTTAGACGACTTTGTCATGGAAGTAAATTGGTCATCAAGACATGGAGAACAAGTTGCTAAGCGAATGGGAAAAGTTCACTTCTACACCGGAGAATCCATTGAATCCTACTATGGAAGGTTTTGCACTTTGATGAATGAGCTAATCGAAACAAGTTAACACCCGTAACTATCGCTCAAAACATCAAGTTCTGAATAATCTACCGTAAGAATGGGACGATATGTCACTATTGTCAACCAAACAAAAGACCTTCATCGGTGAACTTTGATCAATCGAATGATTTTCAAACAAAACCAAACCGAAGCGAATGAAGTCGAAAGAAAGATTGGCAAAGAATCATGATCCATTGGCACTCATTGCAAAGACTCAACCTTCGTGAATTCACAACAACAAGCTTCATCATCTTCCAACAACAACAACTTGCGACAATACATACAACAACCACAACAACAATTCTATCCACCGAACAACAAGTCATTCAACAACAAGATCCACAATACCAGAACAAGGAATCACCGATCTCGAATCGATCAAGAAGACCCTATGTCCGAAATACTTTCTCTTGGGTAAAGTAATAAAGGTCGCTATTCCACACCTACTAACAACAACCAAAGGATATCATCAAACACTCATAGAATAGCAAATTGCACACCGGTGAATCTGGGTAATCAAGGACAAATGGTTAGAGTTATTGGAATCGGCAGGATATGCTCTTTGGATTTCGTATGGGTAATCAGCGGTTCCGTATCGGTGTCAGTTAGGTCGAATGTTGGAAATCAAACCGACGAGAATGTTGGGAATAGAGCGATGGGTAATCGAATGGGTATGTTGCAGCCCGATCGTTGGGAATTATGGAAATGTGAATCGTGGTAATCGATTAAGTGCTACAACTGTCAAGGAGTGGGTTACATGGCAAGAAACTGTCCCACTAAACCGCACAAGAAGGCGGTGATTTTCTTGAAAAGTCGCTGTTAGCGATAAGCAAGAAGCGGGGTTACAGGTTGAGTCTTGAGGAAAATGACTTTTCGCTATTGTGGATGAATTGGAAGACCTCGAGGAACTCAATGCGAACTGCATCTTCATGGCAAATCTTCGTGAAGCTAAGTATGACACGAGTCGACTCACCTCCCATCTATGACGCCAACGCAATATCGAGGTACCAATCATTGATCCATGTTATAACAATGTCATATTTGATGTGTTTACTCATGACTAACAAAGATTGCGTGACGCCAAGACCTACTTATGATACATACCGGACAATCCGAGTTGTAGCAATACTAACTCTAAGACTCGGATGTGGATCCTAGTGGAGGTCGTGTGGCACAAAATACCGAGACTAATGAGGAAACACGTGCTATGTTGAATCATTAATCAATCAATGTGGCATTGAAGCGAGAAAGTTAGAACGGTCAATCGCGAAGCTAAGGCCGCGAATGCTAAATTGACCGAGCTTGAGAGTTACAAAAGAACGCCAGAGCATATGAATTTCATACAAACAAAATGTCGAATTAGAAATTGGTTATCGAGATTCTGCTTTTAAGAGAAAAGATTTGCAACTCAAGTATGACACACTTGATGTGAATCAATTTGAAAATCAAATCTTTAAACAAGGAAATTTCGAACTAAATGACCAACTTTCAAAACAAAAAGCAACATATTCGATCTTGAAAAGAAGAAGAAGTTGATAACCGATTTTGCAAAACGAGAAGATTCTATTCTTGATGAGATTCGATAAAAGCTCGAAACGATCAAAAATTGGACAATTTACTTCTTACAACGGGTCATTCCGCTAAGACAATCAAGATGCTTTCTAATCAAGTAAACCGATTTTCATACTTGCAAAAATGGCTCTTGGTAACTCACCTCCTTGTTTTCTCAAGAAAGCTCGGAAAGAACGGAATGTGTTGAACAATGGAAAACCATTGCATGAACCTATAATTGTGCATGATTCTCTTGAAACGTTGGAACTATCTCGAGGAGAGTAGATCAAAATGAAACAAAACATCCGGAAATCAAACCAATTGATTATAACACATGGAACAAAATTAATGGTATTCCTTTGTTTCTCAAAAGAAAAGTCAACGTTTTCCACCACACCAAGTGTTTCAAACAAAGTGTCAACACCGGTTTCAAAATCGCTTCAAAACCGGTTGTTGTCTCCAAATCTCTTTCGAACATTGAACAAATGTCTTCAAACAATCCTTTTAACACAAGTGATGCGGAAGTATTTTAGAAAATGTGAAAACTAGAATCATGGATCTTCAAGAGATCGTTAAAACTAAAACCAACATTACAACAAATATCCGGTTTAATAGTTTTGATAATGAGCAGAAAAAGGTTTTTGAACTCAAATTGCCCCTCACCGAATAACATCAACTCAAGGGTAATTCATTTTGAACAAGCCTTTTCTGTCAAGGACCATAAATCCATGGTAAAGCAAGCTAATGAAAGTGTTGAACACATCAAAGTTTTGGAAAATTTAAATGATTCTCTCTTCAAGATGTTCGACTCGATATTATGTCCATCATTTTGCAAACATATTCTGTTGAAGATCATGAAAGACTCACCGAGACCTCCAAATTGTTTTAAAATATGAAAAGCTCTTGAAAAACTTGAAAAGAAAATATCTCATATTTTAAACAACTTGATCGAAAAGCGAGGAATGCAAGTATGACAAATTGTCGTATGAGCGTGCCTACAATGACATGAAAGCGAAAAATGATCTTTTGAGGGCTCACCGAATGTCAAAAGGAAAGGCGATGGATACTAAGATTTCAAAACCATTGATCGAGGAGAAAGCAAATGTTCCCAAACCTGTTTCCAAACCAAAATGTCTTTTTATGTGATATGTGTCTAAAACACATATATTTTACATTGTTTAACCCCACAAAATTGACCAAAACACACAAAGGACCATATAAATGTTACAAATATCATTGGAATGTGTTTTATGTGAATCGTGTACAAAAGACATAAAACAAGTGAAAATAGTGGAAGCAGTTGATTCTCTGAAGCCTATTTGGTTTCTTTGGTTATAATGCATCAATGGTTTATGTCAAGTTATGTCTTGTTGATGGTTTCTCAAGGCAAACGTTTATGAGATGATTCCACTAAATAAATATCCGATCCTTAAATAAATATCCGTCAATCACTCAAAGTCAACTCTCCTTTTCCATCACCTTTTCCGCAACACTCCACCCCTACTCCACGCCTTGTTCCCCTCGAAACACAACCCTCCAACTTGCATTTAATGCCTACCATCTCTCGTCACAAATCACACGATCTCGTGCACAATTTTTGGCGCCAAAAGTGAATTCAAAGGCTAAGATCATCTCTGCTCAATCAATGGTCAAGAATTAAAGTGGGATTTGACCGAAATGCAAGTGGGAATTCAGAGGTTATAAAGAGAAGAGAAGGAAGAGAGAAAAAACTTTGGGCTATCCATAGTTCACATAGTGTAATTTGACTTCGGCTAATCTAGCCTTAGTCATGTAGTGTAAATACCTTTGGATTAGCCATTGGTCACGTAGTGTAATTTTAAAATGCTTTCTTTAAATTACGTGTCATTTACTGTTTTAATGTTGTAGTGTAATGAAACTTTATTTCCAGTTTAATTTTAAATTCAGTTTCGGGTTCTTGCTTATATTCCTTTAAATTTCATGTTCTTTAAATTCTTGTTAAGTAGTTGTTTAAAGGACTCAATAAGCTCACATAAGCTCCTGACAAAAGTTTTAAAGCTTTTAGAGACCTTAAAACAAGTTTAGTCTTTAAAATTCGAGAAATAATAAAATCAAGAAAACAAGCAAAACCAAAAATAATGAAGTGATCTTGGTAAACCGCATGGAGCAAGGTTAATTGTGGATTGCCTTTGGTTTATAAGCTTTGTGGAAAGCCTTAGGATGTGTTCTCGTGACCATGATTCTCGTGTTCAACTTGGATTCACTTGTAAGCTCATGTTTACCATTTTGCATTTTCTTGTTTAGGTCTTTTATCCGCTTTAATTTTCATGTTTCGTGTTTCTTTCTTTGTTTGTTTATGATGTTATAGCTTAATCTTAGGTTGTTATGTTTTGGATTTGATTGTAGTTTGATGTTGCACTTGACTGTTAATATGCCAGTATTTGATGTTCTTAGGCTTAGACTTGGTTGACATCTTGTTTATGCTGAAAAAGGTCTATTTTGACACAATATGATCTCTGGATTTTATATGATGGGTTTATGCAGTCATTTGTTATGAAAACTTCAATTTTGTTCCATTAAAGGATTGTTTGGATTTAATAATGAAACCGTGAAAATGGTTGTGAATGGTGTTGTTCTGTTTGATTGACACTATATGTAACCTATTTGACTCGGTGAAACCTAACCAAAGGTGTAGCATGGTAGAAAGTCAATTTGACACTGACAATCTCATTATGAGCACTTTGAGGTTGTTAGATCCTAGAATCTTGCATACTTGTTTAAATGTTGTTTATCTTTGTTAATTTTATGTTCTTATAGTTTATATTAACTTATTTAATCAAGAGTTTAAGTTTTAAATTCGGTTTAGTCAACTTTTCGATTCTCTGAATTATTTTTGATTCTCTCGATTCTGCTTTTAGTTTTCCTGCTTTTGATTTAATTGTTTATTTTCTTATGTCTTTGTTACTTAGTTTTATGTTAGTGCTTTTAATGTTTTAATGTTATGTTTCTTGTATTCATTAGTATATTTTATTGATTTTAGTTTTCATGTTTAAGTACTTTATCCGATTCTCAAGCATAATTTGATTCGCTAATCGCTAATTGAATTTCATTGAATTGTATTGGATTCTTTGAATTGCATTTGATTCTCGCCGATTCAAGATTTTTGGATTCTGCTAAAGTACTTGTTTCTTTTATTATGTGTAAGTTTGTTTTCGGTTTGTAGCTTAAATTAGATAGTTTTCCCCTTTATTTTATTTAGCTAACCTCCTTCCATCAAGCAAGCGATGGAGGTTGAGTGATTCTCTTTAGCTTATGAAAAGTTCCTCATTGAACCTTGAGCTTGTGATCTTGATCATACTCACTGTTTTAGTGATTGTTGAGCTCTCATGAGTTAATTTGAGAAGTTTATAGGAGCTTGTTGTTTGCCCACTCATAACGAGTTCATCGAGTAATTAGTGAACTTACACCATTACCAATGACTCTAAAAGCTCCTTAGTGGTGCTTGTTGATACTTGTTTATACTTGTACGTATATTATTTATCTTTTGTTTCTGTATAAAGTTT
Organism: Chrysanthemum lavandulifolium; assembly: GCA_022545495.1. NCBI lineage: Eukaryota > Viridiplantae > Streptophyta > Magnoliopsida > Asterales > Asteraceae > Chrysanthemum > Chrysanthemum lavandulifolium. The sequence goes on along the minus strand of CM040246.1, from coordinate 200,528,071 downwards.
TTCTTGAAGCCTATTTCAACACACACAGTCACTATACCAGAATATCACGCCTCACCAGGACATAAACGATCCAAGGATATTTTAATCCTTGGTAAACTTGCAATTCTCTCCCGGGCTGTCGCCCTTTTATCATCTGTTACGGTTGACCGTTCACAAGCGGTTGATAAGTGTGACGGAGAAATAAAAGAGGGTGGTTCGGGAAAGATCAAATTTTGGCGCCGTTGCCGGGGAGGTGTGCTGCGTATAACGCTTGTGTTTTGCTGAAATATCTTTTCCTTTTGTTTATAGATCTAAAAAATGAATGAAAATTGCACATATTAAAAAAGAGAATAATTGTTGTGTTTCTACATTTAGCTAGTAATGTTATCTTTTTACGTTCTAAGTTTCGCATAATACCGGTACTTTGAATATTGAGGACAATATTCTATGCCTCCTCCAAAAGTCAATGAGAAAATGTTTCATCAAACCGGTCACTCCACCGCCCTACCTAAACAAAATGTTGATAAGGAAAAGCGGTTATCGAGAAACCAAAAGTTTTAGCACTGCCTTTTAAGATGAGTACCACTAATGCGTCGCCTCCACATCTAAAACATATGGAACAAACGACATAAGTTTAGAAAAGCACTCTAAAGAGACTAGGAAAGTCGAAACCACCTCCTTCATAAAAATGTGAATCCTAATGAGTGTGCCTTACCTTCTACGTGACTAGGAAGCACCTCTAGGCAAGCAGACTAAAGCCTAAGAGCAATACAAGGAACAATAGAGTCTCGCTTGCCTCTAAGAGTAGTCGCTTGAATAAAGAGAAGAAAGTAGAAGAACACACTAGGAATTTACGACTTTGTAATAAGAAAGACATTTCATCCGAATGTAATGAACCTATGAAATCGCTAAGTTTAATGAATCATGAACTGCTTGTTTAAGCGGCAAGAAATCTTTATCTAATGTTCATGATGATTGTGTTTCTAAGAATGAGATTGTTAAGTTCATAAGAAGAATGCACCCAAAAGAACTTATGCTAAACGAATAGGAAGACTAGTCACGAGACTTAGGCTTTACACTCACCGATAGGGAGCATAATGTTTACTTTAGGGATGACATTTGAAACCCACGGGTAGAACTTTCACACTTGAGAATGGAAGAATGAGTGATGCACTGCCTTACCAATAGATGACTTCTATGAGTGTGATCGATTTTACCTCTAACCCAAAGGAACCAAAATCAAAACGGTTTCCAAAATCTTCTTCTTTCGTGATTGGCGGTTATCGAAATATGTCTTTGGATCGTCGACTGGGTTGCTCCAAGCACATGACCGGAATCAAGTCACGATCAATTTCGTCTGAAATTCATGGGAACCGTGACGCTTGAAATGATCATGTAGCACTATCATGGGTTATGGAGATCTACCTTTTGGAAATTATTTGATCACTCGGGTTTACTATGTCGAAGGGTTGGGACACAATTTGTTTTCGATCAGGCGCGTGATGCAGATTTAGAGGTTGCTTTTAGGAAAATGCTTGCCGTTAGAAACTTGATGGCACCGATCTCTTAACGGGAATCATGATACAAACTTGTATGCTATCGACATCAATCAAATGGCCTCTTCATCACCAATATGTCTTATGACACGAGCATCCGAACACATCCTGGTTGTAGCACGACGGTTATCCCATCTCAATTTTGACACCATCAACAATCTTGCCAAAGACAACATCGTCAACGGACTTCCAAAGTTCAAATACACCAAGGATCACTTATGTCCATCATGCGAACAAGGAAAAAGCAAAAGAGCATCATATAAACCCAAAACCGCATTCTAGTTGGAAGCAAGGTTGCATATGTTGCACATGGACTTATGTGGCCCAATGAGAGTTGAAAGCATTAATGGGAAAAAGTATATTCTTGTTATAAATCGATGATTATTCAAGATATACATGGGTTAAGTTTCGAGATCAAAAGACGAAGCACCTGTGCATTATCATCACCTTTTCAAACGTATTCAAGTGCTTCTTCAAGCTCCCGTAAGGGTTGTAAGAATGCATAACGCACGTAATTCACTAATCGTGAGTTAAGAACTTATTTTGAAGATGTTGGAATTACTCATCGACATCACCGTTAGAACTCCACAAAGATAATGGGTTAGTTGAAAGAAGAAATAGAACTCTTGTGGAAGTCGCCGCACAATGCTAATTTATTCTAGTGCACCGTTATTTTATGGGTGATGATGTTGCCCGCTTGTTTCACTGTAACCGATCCCTAATCCATCCAAGATTCAATAAAACCCCATATGAAATAGTGAACAACGAAACCAGATATCTCTTACTTTCACGTGTTTGGTGCTTTGTGCTATCCTACGAACTACGAGAGAAGATCTTGGAAAACCGAAAGCAAAGGTGATATTGGAATCTTCATTGGATATTCGATAACTCGAGGGCATTGTGGTGTATAACAAGAGAACTAGGAGGATCATGGAGACGATGAATGTGAAATTTGATGAACTTTCACATATGGATTCCGAGAGACTCGCCTAGAACCCGCACTAAACCGATGACTACGACACATCGATTCAGACTCGTACCTCAAAGAGCTCCATCAACTTCGCTTGACAATCCTAAAGAACAAGAATGGGAGAATTTCTTGAGTTAATGTTCGATGAATAATATGGTGGAACTTCGACAAATGCATCAAACCATCATTCCGCCGCACCCGCTCAAAATCATCCTCTACCGCCAATGAAGATGCATCTACAATGGTCGAAACCAATGCACCAAATCCATCTACATCATCTACATCTACTCAAGTTCTTGCACCCGCTCAACCAGCAGTTGATGAGCAAAACCAAAACCGTAACGATGCAACGTTAGATGAAGACTTATTTGAAAACCCGCTTGCTACGGAATCACCGAATCTTCTTCAAGCTTACGAGAACCATCTAACTCGCATACGTTTAACCAACGGTATCCTTCTACTCGGAAGTGGACAAAAGACCACCCTATTGAACAAGTAGTTGGTGAACCTTCAAGGCCAATTCAGACGAGACGTCAACTTGCCACCGATTGCGACTTATGCATTTACCTTTACTCAATTATCAATATTGAACCAAAAAACATTAGGGAGGCAATGGCAGATCCCGCATGGATAGAAGCGATGCAGGAGGAACTTCTCCAATACCGTCTTCATGACTCTTGGGATATGGTTCCAAGACCCATTGACGTCAAGGCCATTGATCTCAAATGGTTATGGAAGAACAAAAGGGATGAAGAAATGACCGTAATTGCAACAAAGCTCGCCTTGTGGCCAAAGGATACAGACAAGAGGAAGGGATAGACTTTGAAGAGTCATTCACGGTAGCTAGACTAGAAGCGATCAGATATTCTTAGCCTATGCGACTCACAAAAACATCACGGTTTATCGATGGACATTAAGACCTCGTTCTTGAATGGAACTCGAAAGAAGAAGTGTACGTGAGTCGGCCCGTAAGGCTTCAGAGACATGGAACATCCGGACTACGTCTACAAACTCAAAAAGGCAATCTATGGTTTAAAACAAGCTCCGAGAGCGTGGTATGACGAACGTCCTCTTTCCTTATCCAAAAAATTTCACCAAAGGAACAATGATCCTACCTTGTTTACACAAAATGCAAAATGACATTTTGATTGTTCGATTTATATGACGACATCATCTTTGGGTCCACTAATCCGAAACTTTCAAAACATTTTGAAAATCTCATGAAAAGCAAATTTGAAATGTCCATGATGGGGAACTAAAATTCTTTCTTGGTTTACAAATACATCGCCCCTCGTGGAATTTTTATTAATCAAGCTAAATACACAACCGAGATTTTGAAAAATCATGGTATGGATAAGCGTGACTCGGTCGAACACCAATGGTAACTTCACCAAAAATTGGAGCCGATTTGTTTGGGAAACCTATTGATCCTAAGAAATATCGAGCATGATTGGTTCTCTCATGTATCTTCTCGCTAGTCGCCCGGATATTCATTTTTTGCTTGCTTATTAGCACGGTTTCGTGCAAAGCCTCACCGAATCGCACCTCAAAGAGGTTAAACGGATCTTCGCACCAAGACATCTATTCACATGGGACTTTGGTATCCGAAGGAACCGGATTTGATCTAATTGCCTTTTCGATGCGGACAACGCAAGTGATCAAGTTCTGACAAAAGTACATCCGAGGAGCACAATTTTGGGTGAAAAGCTAGTAAAGTCGGGTCTTCAAAGAAACAAGATTGCATCGCACTTTCAACCGTCAAGTGCAGATGTGTCTCTATCTGCGTGTTGTGCTCAAGTTCTATGGATGAGAACACAACTCATGATTATGGCTTTACTTTCGATAAAATACCTATGTATTGTGACTCGAAAAGTGCCATAGCCATATCATGCAATCCTGCTCATTACTCTAAGACTAAGCATATCCGTGTCCGCTACCACTTCATCAAAGAGTACGTCGAAAATGGTACTGTTGAATTATTCTTCGTGAAGATCGATTACCAACTCGCCGATCTATTAACTAAAGCCCTTCCAAAAGAAAGGTTTGAGTATTTATTTCAACGAATTGAATGCGAAGCCTAACCCCGAGGAGTTAGAACGCCTTCTAATCTTCTTGAAAATGATTTTACAAAAGTCATTGTAAATATTTTTGAAAAACAAAATACAAAATTTGAAAACCAACAAAAACAAAATATAAAAATATAAAACTTTCAAAAATTCAAAACAATAGAAAATCAAAATCCAAAAATATTCTTCTCACGACATGTCTCGATAATCGATATGCTTGAGCGAGAGTTCTTTAATTTGTTTTCTAAAACATGTCGTTTCTCAAAATTTTTCAATAATGGCTTTCAGATACATCAAGACGAAACCGGACCGAAATGATGACTTTTGATTACTTTCAAATCAAAACTCGTGCTTTGATAGAAAAATCAAGTGTACGCTTCAAAGGCACTACATTTAAAATGGTGAGAAATCATCATCATCTTGAGCACATTTTCAAGATTGTTCAAAAAGATTTTCAAAATCTTTCAAAATATTTTGTGCTCAAGATATCTCCCTCTAAAACCCGTTAATTGATTATGCTTTATTAAAGGTGGAGTATAAAACAAAAAATGTTCCAAATGCATGCTTAAATCAAATCCGTTTGTCTCCCCAAAAGATTCTAATATGTTGTTTAATCCGTTGATATAAAAAATATCACGAATATGCTATTTTTGAGGGGGAGGAGACGTGATTAAAATGTGATCAAAATCGTTGTTTGAATCTCAAAATGAGCTCGACTCAGACGTAACCATTGAATTGACGAGGAATCATGTACCATCTCGAGAAACTTTCTATGACTTGACTAGGACGGGTAATAATTTCAAGCTAGTTCTCTAGTGATGTAAACGTGTCTCGAATCGGTCTAGTTCATTTAAAGTCAATCAATTCAAAAAGTGCGAACTCTACCCTCTATGTGCGATTACGTCAAAACATATAAGCACATGTGAAGGGGAGTGTTTCTAAAAATATAAAACTCATCGAGTGTTTCAAACATGTTTTCTATCATAAACACTGAGAGATTTTCAAGAAAATGGTTTTATGGCAACAATAGGACGGTCATGGAGTTATAAGGTGACTAATGATAGGAAATCGGTCCTATGATCCGCCAGAGTCGGAGGGATCTACCCAAGGACATCACAAATAGTTAGTATTAGAAGTCCTTAGGAATGATTGAAAAAAGGAGTAATGTGAGAAAGGAGAAGGAGGGGTTGAAGAATTAAAAGAAATGTAATGAAAGGGTGAAATGAAATAGCCCTCCATATTCAACCTTAGACGAAACCGGGTTTAACTCATACACTCTTGGTTGTCACTAAGTTGACATGGTATTGAAGACCAAGACGTCATGGACCTAGTGACGACCGCACTAAACCTTCTAGCCACTCAATTCCTCTTAAAAGGATTTGTTTCATTCTCACTGGAACCCTACATAATCTATTGACTTTCTCTTAGAGATCGTTGGTATTGAAGAAGGAGACCCTCTCCTAGTCTCCGCTCAGAAAACCAAAATGCACTAATTGAGTCTAGAGCCACGAGATTCATCAAAAGATCTCATAGGAACACATGACATGACATCGCTTGTTGTTCATCAATAAGGACATGTGATATATTCTAGAGTCCCACGCAGATCTTAGCAATTTGCGTAACATTTATGAGAAGTTTCACATCCGTGATCTTGATGATTGAATGGAAACTCCGCCTGTGGTCAACATCAAGCGACCGACAAAGCAGTCACTTCGGTAACTCCCGTGGATTATGCTTAGTGTGTCTCAAACGGTCTACATCGTGGAGTGATGCTTGGTGTACTTCAATGACTCATCCGAGCTGTAGATGTACTTGGTATATCGTGTTATCTCACTTGTGGGACTCCGGTTCAGAACGGCCTCTGAGAATTAGAGACATGTTTTCACACTATGTTGTTAACACCTCAAAATTCAAACTTGTAAGTGCCGGAATCCGCTTATTACTAACTTGTTTTATGTTTTCTTCTTATGGTAGCTCCGGAGTGGATGGATCGTGCAGACTTGCCACATGCTCATACCAACAACACATGAAAGTTCTCATCAAAATCAAAGGCAACTCAAAGTTAAAGATGATTCTTCGTCTATGTCAAAGAATCTCCAAAGTGTAAAGACTCGAGAACTTTATCATTGGAATATCAAAGTCAAATAGAAGTGTGAGCATGGTGGAGAAAGACATGGAGATACCTAACCAACGAAGTTGACAACGGCTGACAACCACATTATCTGATCACAAAGCATGAAGGAACTAAGAATCAAGACTATTCTATATCTACATGCAAAGTTCTTGCTCGAGAAAAGTAAAGACCTAATCAAGTGGAGCATCATTTGAATGACCACCCCTTAGAGGGAGATTGTTAGCCTTAATAGTATTATTAAAAGTGATGGTCATTCACATTTAGGAACATTGTAACTCGTGTTAGATATCGTGATAGAATAGTCAACGAGCTCGTGGATTGGGCTAAGCTAAATGGCTAATAGTTATGTTAAGCTAGCCTTTTATTAAGTGTAATCCAATCCAAGTCCACGAAAGCCCAAAGTAAGCCCAAGCTAAAGCCTTTAGGGTTTTATGCCTCTTGTACTATAAATACCCCTCAAATGGTCATTTGAGGGGTGTGCTTGAAAGTGTGTGTGTGTGTATTTTCTCTCTCAAAGAATATACAACTTTATTGTGTTTATCTTATACTCATAACATACACGGATTTATATATCATTCAAGTCACCATCTCATCTTAATCTTTCCTTCTTTGTTTTACGCATATGTTTGTGTTTGGTTTGTTCGTGTTCTACGCGTAACTGTTGTTACGTGTGTTGGGTTTGCTTGGTAAAGTGATAAGGTTGATAATTGTAAGGTCCTACAGAACGTTTGAGTGTATCTGACAAGCTTCACATTTGAGAATGATTTCGGCTGCGTCCCTGTGCATCGAAGGCCAATAATAGCCCAACTTCATTATCTTCGAGAAAACTGAGCGGGGTCCTACATGAAGACCGCATGATCCTTTGTGGACTTCAGAGATGATGCTTGAAGCTTGCTTGGGGCCTACACATCGTAACCAGGGTGACAAAAATGATCTCCTATATAGGGTTTCCCCTATTAGCCGGTATTGCGGGGACTTAACCCGAACCTTCCTTGCTAGCTTGAGATCTTCAGGGAGAAGACCACTTATCAAATATTCTCTTATGGGAGTCATCCATGTCTCTCCTTCTTCGTGAATCACATCAGCAACTTCTTTGCGAACGATGGATCTTTCAGGAAGGACTTCCACGAGTACTTCTTTAGTGAGATGAGCGAAGGCCATTGAAGCTAGCTTGCTTAGTGCATCTGCCTTCTTATTTTGATTCCTACGAACATGCTAAATGGTGTAGGAGTTGAAATTTTCTAGCATCTCCTTTGTTTTTTCCAAGTACTATTTGATGACGGGCTGCCTTGCTTCATAGGAGCCTGTTACTTGGTTTGCAACCAACTGGGAGTCTACAAAGACAGCGAGAGCTTTGACCTCCATATCTTTAGCCAATCAGAGTCCTGCTAGCAAAGCTTCGTAGTCCGCTTCGTTGTTTGTGGCTTCGAACTCGAACCGAAGAGCATATGTATGCTCCTTCCCTTCAGGACTGACCAACATTAGACCTGCTCCAGAGCCGTTGGAGCTGGATGCTCTATCTGTATAAAGTTTCCATTCAGCCTGCAATTGAGTGAGATTGGTATTTGGCTCTTCCTTTCCTGGGTCAGGCTCGGAAGGTGTTTCTGCCAAGAATTCTATGAGAATTTGCCCTTTAATAGAGTTTCGTCCTTTGAACTCTATTTCATGTTCTCCAAGCTCAATAGCCCATTTAGCCACCCTCCCATACTTTTCAGGTTTCGACAAGATCTGTTTCAGTGGCTTGTCTGTTAAGACTGTGACAGATGGGCCTAGAAATAGCGTCGGAGCCTCCTTGTCACAGAGATTATGGGGAGTATTAACTTCTCCAATGTTGGATAGTTGATCTCCTTTGAGGACCGCTAACAAAGTAAATGGGGATATGTCGCTTGTCTCGCTCGCCATGAGGACTGCGCTAATACTCTCCGTTCAGGATGCTAAATACATGAATAACACTTCGCCTTTGATTGGGGCGGTAAGTGTTGGAAGGATTTCAATGAACTCCTTCATCTTCTGAAAGGCAGCTTCAGCATCCTGGCTCCATTGGTAAGTTTTCTTGTCCACGCATCCCTTGAGTGTTTTGAAGAATGGTAAGGACCTGTCAGCCCCCTTTGACAAAAACCGGCTTAAGGCTGCTAGCTTCCGATTTAGGCTCTACACATCTTTTAAACACTTAGGGGCTTGGAGATCGGAAATGGCCTTGACCTTGGAAGGATTAGCTTTTATTCCCTGCTTAGTGATCAAATGCCCTAGGAATTGTCCTCTTCGACATCGAAGGAGCATTTCTTAGGGTTCGACTTCATGTTAATCGCCCAAGCCGGGTCAAATGTTTTCAGTACATCGAGGAGTAGGTCCTCCGCCTTGCTCTTGATAACCATGTCATCAACGAGGCTTCAGATTACGCCATCTGTTTGTTGAAGGCTTTATCTATGAGGCGTTGATAAGTCGCCTCGCATTCTTTAAACCGAAGGGCATCTTTCGTAATAAGAGACACCTTTGCTTGTGTAGAAGGTCGTCTTTTCCTCATCCTCCTTTGCCATCTCGATCCGATGATACCCTTTATAGGCATCTAAAAGGATTTTAACCGAAAACCTACCAAGGGTTCTACCTTGCAGTCAATTTACGGTAGGGGTAGTAATCCTTCTGCATGCTTTGTTGATGTCGGTGAAGTCAACACACACGCGCCCTCCGTCGCTCTTTTTGACCAAAGACCGGGTTGGCCACCCAAGTTTGGTACTTGACCTCCTCAAGATGCCCTGCAGTGTGAGTTCATCAACTTCTTTGCAGTGCAGATTCGCGTTCGGGGCTAGGCTTCTCCTTTTCTCGCTTTATTGGCTCAATGTGTTTGTACTCATTGAGTTTATGCTCCGTTCAAGGATTGCCCATCTATCGACAATGTTCTTGGTACACTGTCATGTCGAATATTTCCAAGCAAAATATCAAGGTTAGCCCGCAAGATTCCGTGAGCTTCGCCTTGAAATTTTTCGAGTTGCTTTCCTACTACCACCATTTGTTCAGGGTAGCTAGGGTTAACCACAACTCGCTCTTCCGCATCTGTACAACTTAGAATTGCCATCGGAGACTCCTCCGACTCTTCTTTGATCTTTTTGACACCATATACACCCTTATCCGCCCCATAACTAGAATGAACAGTTCCTACTCCGAAGGGGGTTTGGAACTTAATAGCAACATGTATGGTGGAAACAACAATTCCCATTTTTTGCATGGCTGTTCTCCCTATTAACAAATTATAAGTAGAATCTGACCTTACTATGACGAAGATGAGTGTTTCCGCGCGGGATAAGGGGCGTTGCCTATGGTGATTTCCAATGGTACTTCTCCTAGGGGCCACAAGTGTTTGCCGGAAAACCCTACCAGGGGTCCTTTCGAGTCTACCCTTCATGAGCGTATGGATGACTTGAGCTTTAGAAAACAATGCTCATAGATGATCTCGAAGGAGCTTCCACAATCCATATATGCTCGGTTTACCTCCCTGTTTGAGATTCGTACCTTGATGATCACGGGATCTGTAGGATCTTGGTTTGTTAAACAAGAGGTGCGGTGGCTAGGTTAATAGTTTAGAGAGAGAAAGTGGGAGAGAATGGGAACCCTAGAGAGACAAAGAAAAATGTATTATGAAAGCTCCAACCCTTTGCCTTGGAGGGCAAAGGGTATTTATAGGGTACATACATGAGACGCCTCTATAAGGCTGTGGATCAGGAATACAGTGGGTAAAGACCCGTCCGTCCTCCAAGGTGTTACAAAGTAAACTAAGTACTATCATCGACTTAATATGACTACGAGCTTTCTAACGAGCATACATACTTGAGGTGACTGACACTTTAAGTACTGGATTTACTAAATCCTAACAATCTCCCCCTAAGGGAGGTCACCTCAACTTACAATGATTACAAACTGATATAACATTTCGTTGTTCTTGGTTTCTTTGATTAAGCACATTTGATCTTTAGCTCGTAGTCGTTGAATCCTCATGTTCTGCATGTTTTGTAATTTCGAGTGGAGGTCTTAAACTGATCCACGTGATGTTAGAGTATTTGAACCAGCTTTGAGATCATCAGCAACCATAAATCTCTGATTCATCCATTGTGGTGTTGATAGTATGTAAAGTTGTGACTTTTGGACCGACATGATCACATTCGTATCATGATATCTTCTTATCGAGTAAGCGGAAGCTTTTAGTCGATTCATGATATTTGCAAAGAACGTAGCGAAGCATGGAGTGTAAATATCGAGTCATTGATGCACTAATCATGATTTCTTCGAGATGAATGTGTTGAGTGAGCATGCGGCTATGGATTGGCCGCTTCATTACGATCATTTGCAAATGTCGGGCGCACTGCATACAATTAGCAATAAAGTGCATGAAAGTGTCTTTGATCACTTCGTTGAATCGAGGTACACGACCACGGTTCCCGCTGATCAAGACAAATCGCTGTGATCGGTACAATTCCAAAGAATTTCCTTGATGAGGGTTTCGCAATGCCCAATAATTAAGAATCGGTAATTAAGAATCACTGATTGATGAAAAATGATTTGAAATACAATCGTGTATTACTTAATAGAAAGTGTTTTGCAATACAACGAAGGTTTTATGGACAATCAATTATCAATCACAAATACCCTTTAATTTTGAAACATTAATACACAGTCGATGTGTTATGGAAAAGAACTTTTAAGCAAAATGACTGGTTTTATCAAATGTATCCGTCAATCTATAACCTGAACCAGGATTGATTCAAAAAATTGAATCGCTCCATTGTTTCTGTTCAGTTGTCACATGGTTGATCTATATAATAGATCTCACATGCCACCTACCAGGAGCTTGTTTGATGTTGGCTCGTAAGGCTTTCCATCTTCATTGTGAATATGTATGCATATCACTCGGATGTTCAGCAATACCACAAGGATAATGCGTAGGACTCAAGATATTATCTCTCTTTCCACACTGTGTGAAATAGAGTGTTCATTGAAAGTGTCCTAAGGAGATTTATTGATGATCTCGTGGCTCTAGACTCAATTTGTGCATATTTGGATCTGTGTGTGAGACTAGGAGAGGGTCTCCTTCTTCAATATCAAGAATCTCTAAGAGAAAGTTGATAGATTATGTTGGTTCCCAGTGAGAATGAAACAAGACCTTTTAAGAGGAACTTGAGTGGTTTGGGAAGATGAAGTGCGGTCGTCATTGGGTCCATGATGTCTTGTCTTCAATACCGATGTTACCTTGGTAACCACTAGTAGCATATGAATTGAACCCGGTACGCCCTAAGGTTGAATAATTGGAGGGCTATTTGTTTTCACCCTTTCTCATTCAATTTTTTTCATTCTTCAACCCCTTCTGCTTACCGAGACTTCATAGAAAGAACCTTGTTGGGTATATTCCAAGATTTGCTCGTCTCGACCAAGACTCTTCCCATATCTCATTTTTCTCCTTTTATCATCATACCTAAGGACTTCTACACTAACTAGTGGATTGTCCTGGGTAGATCTATCCGGTTCTGGCGGATCATGGGAACAAATACCTAACCTTATCATCCTTATATCACCATACATAAAGTAAATTTGGTCGGTCTATTTGCTATTGTTCATCTACCATTGGAACCAATTGAAAACCATTTGAAAATTAATCCAGATACCTAAGATATATTATCAAAGCATTTTGTACCTGAATTGTTTTTTATATTTTTAGAACAAGAGCTCCCCCTCAACATGTGCATCAAGTGTTTGAAATCGTTTTGCACACGGAGGCAAGAGACAGAATTAACTTCTTTGATTACCGATTGCAAAAGATTGCACTACCAGGCTTTAATGAGGATCAAAGTAATGAGGGTGTGTGTTCCGGCCAAGACTACTTTGTAACCCGAGAATAAGAAATACTAAGACACTACGTTAAGTGATTGCAGGGTAGGACCTGCGAACCACCTCCGCGTGAGAGTAAGTATGAGTTATGGTTGTATAAGTGTGTGAAAGTAAAGAGATGAGTGTGAAATGAGCATACCATAAACCATTGTCCGTCTAACCTATTTATAGTGGAAGAAATACGGTTAGAGGCACTCTTGCATGAATGTCGGAGATCATGGGGCGCCCCATGATTGTGGGTAACCGCTAGGGGTTAGTGACCCACGTTCTCGCACTTGACGGGAAGCCAAGAGAGAGGAGATCGTGGGTTTGACTAAGTCGAGGTTCCTTATCCATTGTTCCTTCATCAACCGTACCTCAAGGGTTTAAGGTGCGAATGGTGAATTTCTAAGGTAACCTTCGTGCCAACGAATGGTTTGACGCCTATGGATATTTCGAATCCTAACTTGGGCCTTCAGATGGAAGGGCTTCGACACGCCCTCGGAGGAGTGTCCTTCGAGCTACTCGGAGGGTACATCATCAATTACCATTTTCTAAAAGATATCAACATCACTTCCCTGATCAAAACAAGTAGATAAAGCATATAAGGGAAGGTTGAGGTTTTCGTAAGCTTGCTCCCCCTCAATATGTGCCTTCAGGTATGAAAGAGTTTTGTACATACTAGAGGGAACCTGCACATTGATCACGATTCAAATCGTTGTGGTTTAAGATAAATGCTCCCCCTCAACATGTGCATGGAAAATTTGAAATCGTTTGACACATGTGGGAAGGAGAGCTTGCACATCCTTATAAAACCATTTATCGAATTATCAGTTTAAATCCAATTTAAATCACAAATTCTCCCCCGATCACAATTATCAAATCATTTGAGATTTGTGATCTCTGTGGATTTAAATTGATTTTGAACGCTTTTTAAGGAGAATTGTGACTTTATTATGAAAAACGTTTTAACTGATAATGAGCAGATTTTAAGACTTTAAACTCCATTGAATAAACACGCATGATTATCTTTTGAAAATAATTGAATGACAAATAACTTTTTGATTTAATTGAAATCATTCTCCCCCTCAATCAATGACATAGGTTGTTGATTGAGAGATAGATATTATGACAAATAAGATCAGATGATTATCAAAAATAGAGTCCGAGTTATATTGCAAAGCAATTGGTTTTCAGCAGATAAATGTTTATAGAATCGAGCATGAAATTTGAAAAACATGATAAAGCATGGCTCGATCTTTCTTTGAAAAGCGGGTTCTTATCGAAATGACAATAAACCAACATTTTCTCCATCTCGTCTTTTTTTTTTTTTTTTTTTTTTTTTTTTTTTTTTAAGATTCGAACTTCATCTAGAGACAGCGCCATTCTTTGAGTGGCAACTCAAAGTCCGTAGATGTTATCGAACCGACAAGAAAAACATGATAAATAAACAATATTTTTGAAGATTTTCAATATTTTTCGATTTTTATGGATTTTGAAAAGTTTTGTATTTTTCTATTTTCGCTTTGTTGGTTTTATATTTTTGTATTTGGTTTTGAAAAGATATATACAAAGAATAGATAGAGTCGAACACCTTTACTCCTCGACGCCTTCACGAAGACGCTTGAGCGTTCGGTTGAAGGCTCTTTAAGCCTAGTCGTGGAAGAATAAACTCAAAGCGTTTTTGAGAAAGAGCTTTGGTGAAGATGTCGCTAGTTGATATTCAATCCTTACTAAGTATAGTTCAACCACACCATTTTCAACTTGTTCCTCGATGAAATGATGTCGAATGTCGATGTGCTTTGCTCTAGAGTGTTGAACATTGTTGCAAGCAGAGAGCAATGGCACTTTTGTTATCACAATACATAGGGACTTTGTTGAATACAAAGCCATAGTCGATAATGGGATCTCATCCATAATATTTGAGCACAACACGATGACATGGCTATGTATTCAGCCTCTGTAGAGGATATGGAAGTGCTCATTTGTTTCTTTGAAGACCGACACAAGTTTATCACCTAAAATTGAGCACCACAGACGTGCTTCGACGTGTATCTTGACATCCCGCATAGTCAAGATCCGTGATAGGCCGTTAGTGACATACCGAGTCCTTCGGATACCAAAGTCCCATATTAATGGTTCCTTGGAGATACCGAAAGACCCGTTTAACCGCTTCAAGGTGCTTTTGGTAGGCTTAGCTCGATATCTAGCACACATGCATACAATGAACAAAATGTCAGTGCTTTGGTTGTGAGGTACATCGTGATCCAATCATACTACGATATTTTGTTTGATCTACTATGATCCCCGAGTGGTCCTCATCCGACTTTGCACGCTCCACCATAGGAGTGTCAATGAGGTCACCGGAGGTAAATCCAAATTTCTTTAATATTTCATTAGCGTATTTAGATTGATTTATAAAAATGCCTCCGGGACTTTGTGAAATTTGTAATCCCAAGAAAATGACATTTGTCCCATCATTGACATTTGAAATTTAGTGCCCATCTCCATAGAAAAACGGTCACATTCATTTTGGTCATCGAGGCAAAATAATATCATCAACATAAATTTGAACGTGAATTAAATGTTTGCCTCGACTTTCGGTGAACAATGTTGGATCAATGCTCCTTTCTCGAATCCGATGGATAGAAGAAACTTTGATAGTGTATCATACCATGCCCTTGGAGCTTGCTTCAAACCATAAAGGGCCTTTTTCAATCGATAGACATGAGTAGGATGCTCTAGATTCACAAAACCTTCTGGCTGGTTGACGAATACCACTTCTTTAAGATCTCCATTAAGAAAGGCGGTTTTCACATCCATCTGATAGACTACCATGTTTTTGCTAGCAGCATTAGCCATGAAGATTCTAATGGCTTCGATACGTGCAACAGGAGCAAAAGATTCCTCAAAGTCGATACCTTCTTCTTGACGATAACCTTTAGCCACTAACCGTGCCTTATTTTTCAGAACATCACCGTGCTCATCAAGCTTCACTTTGAAGATCCACTTGAGAGCAATGATCATTGCACAATCAGGAGCAGGTACTAATTCCCATACGTCTAGACGATCAAACTCATGGATTTCTTCTTGCATTGCATTAAACCAGCTGTCCTCGACATTGCGGTTTAACATCTTTTGGTTCGATCTTAGAGTCTCGAGTTGACGGCACCATAAGGCATCGATAGCTAATTGTTTTCGAGTTGATACAGACGAGAAGGATTCCCAATGATGTTATCCAATCGATGGTCATGTGTCCATTTTCTAAGGTGTTTGTGTGGTTGTTGTTGAAGGACCGATGTAGCGTAGTTTATATCCCCGTATGAAGATGGTTCGGTGTTGGTTGAGGGCAAAGATGTTTTCAAATGGAGCATCTTGGGAGTAGCAAAGGGATTAACTTCATCATTGGTGTCAGAAACACTTCCATGATGTACATTCGATGATTGATGATTCGTTGATGAGACAGAGTGATCAACAGCAGGCGCTTCTTGGCTCAATGACATTGATACTGAAGGGTTGTCTTCAGTGAAGGGGATAGGAGCAGCCTCTGTTGTTGGAATTGATAGATCATTGGCACTTGGTTCATACTTTTCATCAAACATTTGATCAAATAATTTCTTCAAATCATCTTCAGATGGAGGTACATATGGAGTTGCTGGAGAGGGAATTGGTACAAGGGATGAACCAATTGGACTATTTTGAAGTGCGAGCCCAGAACCGGATTGTCCTGGAGCCATCTGCCCGGACAGCTCATCGAACGTGACGTGAATAGTTTCCATGATATCTCGAGTTCTTTTGTTGTAGATTCGGTAACCCTTCTTGTTTGGTACATAACCTACAAAAACTCCAATGTCTGCTTTAGCTTTTAATTTACCTAAATCTTGACTGTCATTTGTTGGATAGCACAAAGCACCAAACACGAAGGTAGGATAGATCGGTTTTTGATTATGGACAAGTTCATATGGATTTTTCCATGAGAGGTGTGAATAAAGGAGCGATTTTGGGTGTAGCAAAGAAGGGCAATGGCTTCACCCATAGAAACATTAGAACCTTTGAATAAATTAGCATTGTTCTAACGGCTTCCACAAGAGTTCGATTTCGTCTTTCAACTACACCGTTCTGTTGGGGAGTTCGTGGAACGCTTCTTTGAGGACTGATTCCAACACTTTCATAAAATTGACTTAAGTCTCGATTAACAAACTCTGTGCCATTGTCAGTTCGAACAATTCTAACCGTATTGTTAAGACGTACCTGAAGTTGCTTGATAAGTTTGATGATGATATCAGGAGTTTCATCCCTTGTCCTCAAAAACTTTACCCAAGTGAATCGAGAGTAGTCATTGCTCGACTAAAATATATTTCTTCCCATTAATCGCTTGGACTCTCATTGGTCCGTACAAATCCATATGAAGGGTATGAAGGACTTCCATTCTGAGTTTGAGGGTTTTGGTTTGTGAGCATATTTCGTGCTTTTTCCCAATTGGCGGTGAGGCGAGTAGATGATCCTTTTCATACTTAAGTCTAGGTAATCCTCGACAAGATCCTTTCTGGCAAGTTTATTAATGGTGCCGAAGTTCAAGTGATTGAGACGACGATGCCATAACCATGACTTTGTTTTCGAAGCCTTTGACAACAAGCATATTGGAGAGGACTTCATTATTTCTTCGATAGAGATGGTGTATAGATTTGAACCACGAGTTCCTCTTAATAATTCCACACCATCAAGTTCTCTAATGAAACAAGTATGTTTTCTAAAAACCACTTCAAGATCGGAATCACAGAATTGACCAACAGAAAACAAGTTATGACCAAGTCCTTCCACATAATATACCCAGTAACTTACACTATCTCCGACCACATAATCACCATATCCCATAATAGCTCCAAAATGGTCGTTTCCGAATCTAATAGTTCCAATAAATTTACTCACGAAGTTCATGAGCCGCGACCGGTCACCAGTCATATGCTTTGAACAGCCTGAGTCCAAATACCAGAGGACGATTTGTACGACCGCATTTGAACCTGAGATAAGAATGGATAATGGATAATTTGGAACCCCATGAGCGATTGGGTTCCGTTTGGTTAATACACATTATTGGAGCACCCACATCGAGAATAGGAGATATGACCTCATTAGTATTGGTTGCAACACTAGTAGTGACGATGGACCTGTGTGAGGTGTGTTCACTTCTTAAAGGTATGATTCTACGGTGGGCTTCCATTTATTAGAAGGCATGGATCTAGACAACTTAGGACAAGATTCACTCAATTTGAATTTTACGCGGTGGGTTTCCATTGATAACCCATATTGCTAAATTTTCTTCTGTAGGCTTCAGGATTGCTAACCTTTTTCTTTTAGGCTTCGGATCTCCTTAACATGTCTAGCATTTTTATATTCTTGATGGAGTATTTTCAACATTAATCACCTCATTCTCGAACATTTATGATTAAGACCGAAATCAAACATTCATTACATGTTTTGCAAAAGCGTTAGAATTGAATTAATTCGATGCGCTTATAGCTAATACTAGAATCAACACGATTCGTTTTATTCAAATTTCAAACTTATTCTTCCTAGGGTGTTCTTCTACTAGATTTTCTTGACACTTTTGGTGGCAAGATCCTATTTCGCATTGTATTGCTGAAGGCTTTGACCCGCTAACCTTAGTATTTCCGATTACTCTGTAGAAGGAACAACATGAATATTAGTTGGTGAAACTACACCGTGTCTTGGTGGTCTAGAAGTCTTTGGTTACGAAGTTTTGTGAGGCACATTAAAAGTCACATTCTTATCCTTAGGCATAGAAGCGGGTGCTACTATTCTATCTCGCCTATTGCTAAATTTCGGACATGTGACAATTATGTACTCTAAGAGTTCTTGAGATCGTTTGGCATCCATGCAAGCATAGGCAATGGTACTATCAAGAGGTTTTCTAATCTTTCATCTTCAACAATCTCACGAGACCCTTTAAACTTTCCTTAAGAGATGAGAGATATGCTTTATGTGCAAGTTCATTATTCCTAATGGCGGGGAATATATAACATATCAATAGCATACTTATCACAATCAGAGACTTTAGGAACAGAGTACTTGCAATTGGGATTGGCAACTTTCCTTTCACCTCACGCTTAAGATCCTCAATATCATTAAGTAAAGTTATCTTTTCAATTTGTTTATCATGTGTAACTTTAAATGAATCACATAACCCTTTGTTTTGATCATTAACCTTTGAAATTTCGGTTTTAAAACAAGCATTTTCTTTTTAAGTTATAAATGATGTTTTGAAGTTGGAAATTTCGAGAATCTAAAGGTGGAGGCATATAGGAACCGATTACATCCCTCTTTTCACCATCGGTTGTGAAATTTGAGCTTTCAACCTTTTGATCGTGTTATAATGAGCTCGAATTTGTTCATCACGTTTGTTGATTTCAAAAATGCATCAAACTCGGGAGCATCGACGATGTCTTGATATTTGAGGTTTTAACATTTTCTTTGAGATGTTGATATTTTAATTGCAAAGCAAAATGTTCAACTTCTAATTTTGAAAGATGTTTAACGAGATTATCATGATCATTCTGTTCAACTTTCTCATGCAATTTAGAATTCGTTTTTTCAAGCTCAATGACACGATCATGGGAAACTTTCAAAGCAACAGATAATTCATGAAATTGAGATGCAGTAATGGAAGAATTCGTAGCAACATAGAACACATCTTGAGCAACACATTGAGAGATCAAGTTTTCATTTAGTATATGCAGATTCTTCCTTTCAATTTCATTGTATTTTAGTTCCTGTTCATAATCATTGACTTCAACTATCATTGCATCGAATTCCTTTTCCATTTCTTTAATATCAGTGTTTATTCCAATTTTAAGACTCTCAAATTGTCTTTTTAATTGTTTAAAGAAAGGCATGACTTCGGTTAAATAACATTCTTTCATTTGCTCAAAACCCTTTCCCCTCAAGAATCCCCAGAGGTGTGATTCTCTTCTTACACGCTTTCTCAAAATCAACAAACATTTGATAAACAACATATAGGCTGATTAAGGTCCTGCTATTAGTGGCAATAGATCTAGGCACTAAATGCATTGGTGTATTAGGAGGATACACAGTTGCACGGGGGAATTTCCTACAAGGGGAATTTGTTTCAACAACGTTTTCAGCCTTTTGTAAATCCATTTCTTTTTTCTAGAACATTTGTTCGTGAGTTAGAAGTGTCTGAGGCTTAAACTTGTTTAAGGAAATCCAGTTTTCCTTTTTGTAATCATGGGGACTGAGTATAATGTTCTTCTCTTTGCATTTGAGATCTTCTAGCTTCTTATTCATTTTCTCCCTAGTGACTTCATCTGATTTCTTATCTTCTTTAGTGCACTCAATGCAACTAGGGTTCTGCCTAGGCTTAAGGATTTCATTACCATCATAAAGTACCTTATTTGCAGCTCTAGCCTTTTTAACTACCTCGGGATTAGGTTCCTCAACAAGTGGAATGCTATGCTTATCGCTTAAGACTCTATGCTTCGTGACCAAGTGAGCAGTCTGAATGGTGTTACCTTGTACGTACAACTTATTTTCAAGCTTGTTTTCCAAAGTTTTTAGATTAGAGAACTCATTCAAAAGTTTCGATTCCTTAGCAGTGAATTCTTGCTTAAGCGTTTTCACATTTTCTTGAAGTTCTTGTTTTTACTTAGCAGTTTTAGAAAGGTTTTCTTGTAAGGAATTTAACTCTTGTTTTAGTACTTCTTCTTTAAACTTACTTTTTCTAATGAGTGTACGCATTTGGTCATCCATTTCCTGCTCACGAGTGGTTAACTCAAATTTAGCACGTTGTTCGTAGATGGCAACTTGTTCCTTATAGGTATTGAGCTCAGTGGTCAAGGAATCATTAGGCATAAATGCGATTGTATTCATCCGCATGCATTCATTGTTAATTGCGTAAGATTCATCACTAGGTACAACAAGCATCATCTTGTTTCACATATTGTTCATATGGGATAACATTGTTATTTCCCATATTTTCAATATCGACTCAATGACTTGATGGATTGTACTTCATGTTGAATCTTTTGCTCATCGACCACATCATATAGTTTGAGTACCTCTTTAATGATGGATTCCTTGGATGGATCGGCTTGTTGAGATGAAGAGGTCATTGGAGAGATATTAGCCATGAAGATAGTTTGTGCACATGGTTCATCATCAGCGTCCGAGTCAAATGCATCACAGCCGCAACTTGAAAGGTGTTGGGATTGTTACGGCGGCATGCTTTGGTTGTTCGTCCACATCTCCATCATATGTTCTAGCATTCCCATCGATCAAGAACAATGACTCCTCTTCATTCAACATTACACCATTATCTTGTGCTTGAACCAATAACATCTTGTCCCCAAGTATTCTGCGTTTTGAGGCGTTTTGGTTGAGTATGGTTCCTAACAATGTGCCCTTCTCCACCACAGTTGTAGCACTTGATTTTCTTTGCTTGACCACTGGTTTCCATTCCTTCCCCAATTCGATTTGCAAAGATAGCCTCTACCGACTCCACCTCTTCCTTGTTAAATCGCCTTTCTTGAACTGGTTGTCTCTGTAACCTTTCCATCTCGACTAAAGCATGGTTGTGTAGATTGGATGCGCCCCGATTTCATTGTTAGTGTGAAGTCTCATTGGTATCACGAAGAAGGTTAAGTTTTATTTAACCATAAAAGCCAATTTAGTGATAAAGTGCTCCATGACTTCATCGAATTAGGTTGCTTATATCCCGAATCAGAACAGGCTTGTGATTATCATTTTGATGGGTGTGACATGTGATGCTTTGGTGAAGAATGCGGTTGTATCATTTGATGAGCTTGTTTCTCTGGTTGAGATTTGAACTGCTCAAGAATCCTTTTTCAAACATAGCATGTTTCTCATTACGAAGAAGGAAGGCATACAATTGCTCATAGTTGGTGTTCTTTATTCCTTTGTAAGCTTCACAAGTGACAAACTTGTGCCATTCCGGATTCATATTGTTTACTAATTTTGAGTTCAAATGAATATTTGGCATAGTCATCTTGATATTCCTCATATCATTCACCGACTTGTGGAATCTCACGTATTATTCATAAACACCTTCTTCGTGTTTCATCTTAAAGTGCTCAAATTCATCATACAGCCAGTGATTCTCTGTCTTGATAGTCAATTCGTAACCCGAGAGAAGCATCTTGACATTATCCTAAGCGCCTTGGCTTCGTGTTGTGATTGATAAGCTTGTTGATATCTTTTGGAAGACCTTGAAGAATAATATTTGAAGCCCCGATATCAAAGATCGAATCTCTTTTCTCCTTATCGGTGAGTTCATCATACATCTTAGGTCTATCCATTCCATAAACTATTGTTCCATCTGCGTGAGATCAATCATGTCTCTAGTAGTCTCAACTCGATACGGTCCTTCATCAATAGACTTAAGGATGTTAACCCATTCTCCTTTCCTAAGCAAAGACTGGCTGATTCTTTGTGACCAAGACTCAAAGTCAGTTACATCAAGCATGGGAGGGCAGTATCGATCCCGCAACTTGCACATCATCGACCAACGGAAGACATGTTTAAATTCTACGGGATTTTACAAATCTTTGACTTAACCGGGAAATAGATACTTTCACAGGATTTTACAAAATCAAGAGATAAACCGTAGAACTCATGCACTTATGCGTAGATAGCAGAGTTACGCGTAGGAACTTAAGCATAGAAGCTTATGCGAAGATGAAGGGCTTATGCGTAGGCAGCAGCTTAGGCGTAACAACAAACTTACGAGTAGACACAAACTTACGCGTAGACAGAGTTTACGCGTAGACTAGAGCTTACGCGTAGAGTTTTTAGAGTAAAAGGCTTAAGTTTATGCGTAAACCAAAACTTAGGCGTAAGAACCTTATCGTATGTTTCCCTTAGGTGTAAGACAAGCTTATGCGTAAGAAGAAGCTTATGCGTAGGAATTGTTGCAGCGTAAGTTTATGCTTATGCGTAGACTTAGGGTTTTATCCATTAAAAATCTCTTACACTTCACGGTGCGAGATATCCAAAGTTGAAGTGTTTTCAGCTTATCCAAGCAAGAATAACACCGAGTAATCACCGAAATGAAGATCAAGTGAAAACACCTTACAGCGTGGGATTAGGGTTTTGATACGCGTAGAAAGTATAAATTTTTTGCCAAACACGTTTTTATGATCAAAACCTTTTACAAAACTTGATTATTATGATGAAACAACCTTAAAAACACCAAAATAACAAAGCTTGAGGATCAAAACCACCTTTCTCTCTTACGCCGTAGGTTCGCACACACGTATCAAACACTCTTAAAACCAAGAAAACTCGTAAAGTTCAAAACTTTTGCAAGAAACCGAAAGTTTAACACTCAATAAACCTTAACCCACAAGAATCTTGGATTAAAAAAGTGAAAAATTTAAAGCTTTAATGAATCAAAAGTATCGTGTACGAGACAACCTTTTTACGCGTATAAACCAAACCTTAACCCAAGAATAACAAACAAACCAAGAACATGAGAGATGGATGATCAA
Organism: Chrysanthemum lavandulifolium; assembly: GCA_022545495.1. Taxonomy (NCBI): domain Eukaryota; kingdom Viridiplantae; phylum Streptophyta; class Magnoliopsida; order Asterales; family Asteraceae; genus Chrysanthemum; species Chrysanthemum lavandulifolium. The sequence goes on along the minus strand of CM040246.1, from coordinate 200,504,969 downwards.
ACCATGGCTCTAATACCATTTGTAGGATCTTGGTTTGTTAAACAAGAGGTGCGGCGGCTAGGTTAATAGTTTAGAGAGAGAAAGTGGGAGAGAATGGGAACCCTAAAGAGACAAAGAAAAATGTATTATAAGCCCAACCCTTTGCCTTAGTAGGCAAAGGGTATTTATAGGGTACATACATGAGACGCCTCTATAAGGCTGTGGATCAGGCATACAGTGGGTAAAGACCCGTCCGTCCTCCACGGTGTTACAAAGTAAACTAAATACTATCATCGACTTACTATGAGTACGAGCTTTCTAACGAGCATACATACTTGAGGTGACCGACACTTTAAGTATTGGATTTACTAAATCCTAACAGGATCAGTCGAAGGTGTCTGCCCTAATATGTAAGGGAAGGTTATTTCCCCTACACTTCCCAGCTCCCCATCTGCTTCCTTTCTTTTCAAGGTTGCATCGTGCCTGTGTACCATTAGTATAGGAGCTTCAGCGGGCGTGGCTTCCTTCTTGTTCCCCTTCTATTCAACCAGTTGAGTGTCGGAGAACTTGTCTTTTCCCTTCTTGATGCCTTTGACCAGATGTGCTAACTGTCAAGACCGTCTCGCCTCCTCGACCGCTTTTTAGTTCCCTGCAGTTGTTGTGTCGTGTCCATGATCTTCATGGAAATGGAAATACTTGGACATGTCTCGGCTTTGCTTCGTGCTATCATCCGAGGTGGTGGATCGAAGGACTTTGCGCTTTCTCGGTGGCTAGGATCTCTCGGGAGATTTGACCAAGTTCGCCAAGAGTCCATGGTTCGAACCTTTGTTGTAGGGGTGAAGCGGTCTGTTCTTCTTCTTGTTTTTTATCCTTCCGGTGAGGACCTCTAGAGAATTTGTCGACGCCTCCTTTTGCTCTATCGGAGCCCTTTTGTTGCTACTTCCTTGGACTCAATCCAAGTGTAAGCCTTCTCGATCAAGGCTTTGTAAGTGTTGGGAAGATCGGTGGATGAATTCCACCAAGCTTCGATTCAAGGCCATGTATGAAACCGAGATCCTCCGATCTTAATACAACCCTAGAATTTGCAAAGTTTCATCAAGATACCTGTAACGAAGGCCTTGTGCTTTCGTTGTCCCTATGATGGTGTGCATGGTTAAGTAATTTTGGTGTACTTCTTCTGCTGGCTAAAGTGTAACCGAACTTAGCCTTGAGATCGTCGCACTTATAATGCTCCCAACTTTGTCCATTCCACCATATTCTTACGGAGTCTCACGGCGTGTAAGTGAACATGTGGCATGCTACGAGGCATGACCCACTTTTGCATCTTGATAAGCGCCTTGAATAAGTGGAGGAAGTTATCGGGATCGCCTTTCCCATCGTAGGTGCCTATGTGAGTAGGAATCTTTACACCGTCGGGTGGGGGTGATCTTGATCCACTTCACGAAGGGTGTGCATGTTCCGAGGCTTCGCATAGTAAGGGTTGTATGGAGGTGGATAAGCAGTGTAGGATTATATGGGTTAGGAAATGGCTGTGTGTGTAGGTAGGGTAAGCGAAGCGGGTTGGTACGAAGGGTTCACACCCATCGATTGTGTAGGAACGTCCATAGGGAATTGGCCGTAATTACGGTTGGGGAGTGAACCATTCGGAGGGTAAGTGTTGTAGGTTTGGCGGTGGTAGGGGTTCATTCCCAGGGGTAATTGATTCATCTTTGGAGTATGGAGGTGGGCCTCGACACCGAAACATAAGAGGGGGTTGGAGCCCCGTCCTTCTCTTCCTAAATGGTCACTAGAAGAGGTGGTAAATTCACCCTCCGTTTCCTACCGGGTTGCTTCCTCCGTTGGGTTCTCGCCTCCTTTCACCATGTATTCTTTCCTTCTTCCGGATTTCCTCCGTGTCCTTCTTCAAAACCTACAGTCCTCCCATTTGGCCTTCTAATGGAAGGAGAACCATTTCGCAGGGCTGAGCTCCCCCTGCTAACAGGTTGAGGCCTATCCTCTGCTTCAATCTCCTCGTCATACTCTTCACTGGAGTATTCCAACTCCCTCCGCATTTCAGTGTTGCAAACCTATCTCTTATGAGCCCTTAGCAAAGAATCTAAGGCCTCAAAGTTTGCCTCAACGAAGGTGGGGCTGATATCTGGAATAGGGTTAGCGGATGTTGAAGCGTGATGTATGGGAGTAGTTTCCAAACGAGATTGTGTGGTAAAGGTTGAGGTCAAGTATGGGGGCGAGATTATCGGTGTCGGTTGTGTTGAGTGGGACCGGGGTAGAGAAACCTGGTGGAGGTGTATCTTCTCTTCCGGTTCCATCTGGGAAAAGTAGTGTAGTTGGTTGAGGTATTAGGATTTGGGTGATTCTGAGACTAATAGTAGTGGTCCCACGGATGGCGCCACTAATTGGAAAAATATTGCACTACCGGGGCTTGATGAGGATCAAAGTAATGAGGGGTGTATGTTCCACCAAGACTTGCACTGTAACCCGAGAATAAGAAATATGAAACACTACGTTAAGTGATTGCGCAAGGTAGGACCTCGCGAACCACCTCGGCGTGAGAGTAAGTATGAGTTATGGTTGTTTAAGTATGTGTAAGTAAAGAAATGAGTGTGAAATGAGCATACCATAATCCATTTCCGTCCATCCTATTTATAGTGAATGAAATAGGGTTGAGAGCATACGCATGAATGTCGGAGATCATGGGGCGTTCCATGATTGTGGGTAACCGCTAGGGCTTAGTGACCCGTTCTCAAACTTGACGGGAAGCCAGAGAGAGGAGATCGTGGGTTTGACCAAGTCGGGAGGTTCCCTTATCCATTGTCCTTCGTCACCATACCCCGAAGCGGCTTAGGCTTCGGATGGCGAGTTCCCTTAGGTAACCTTCGCCAACGAATGGTTTGACGCCTATGGATATTTTGGAATCTAACTTGGGCCTTCAGTATGGAAGGGCTTGACACGTCTCTGAGGAGGTGTCCTTGAGCTACTCGGAGGGTACATCGTCAGTATTCAACTTAGATTTTCTTGCCCAAAAACCACTCAACAAAATGGCAAGGCGGAAAGAATGATTCGCACAATAAATAACGTCATCCATACCTTTCTTTTTCAAGCACATATACCACCTACCTTTTGGGTTGAGGCCCTCCGCATGGCCGCATATCTCCTTAACCTTCTACCATCAACCGCCATAAAAATGAAATTCCCTACACAACTTTTCCAAAAAAAACCTGACTACTCCCGTTTACGCATATTTGGGTGCCTTTGTTATCCTTACCTCCACTTACCTCACAAACTTGCGCCATGAGCATCCCCATGTATCTTCTTGGGCTTTCCCGCATATGATCGTGGTTATCTTTGCCTAGACCTTGAAACAAACAAAATTATTCTCTCTAGACATGTCACCTTCGATGAAACACAGCATCCATACCGCTCCATGACATCCACATCCCCACCATCATACACGTTTTTTGAACCCACATCTTCCCCTCTCCTCCACCAAATTCTTACTAATCTCGTCAATCCTCCCTTAAATCATCCATCTAACGAACCTCACAACCACAATCAACCCAATTCACCACACCCTAACCCACCTGATATCAACTTTCACCAAGTTCAAAACCACGAACAAACCCCTCCACAATCGGTAACACCCCGAAGCCCACAACCGCAGACCCAAAAACAACCCAACACTTCCCAAACATAGACCAATAAAGAACCAACAACCTCGGCCCAATCCCCGCAGCCCGCTAACGAACCCACCCGAACTCACTAGATGGTCACTAGGTCTCAATCAGGAATTTTCAAACCTATTGAGCGTTTATCTTTACACATGTATTCCATTTATCCTATACCTAAATCCCCGTTCGTTGCTTTAAAAGACCCTCAATGGCGTAATGCTATGTATGATGAGTATAATGCGTTAGTTAAAACTGGTACTTGGGTTCTTGTACCGAGGCCCTCTAGTGTTAATATGATTTGTTCTATGTGGTTATTCAAGCATAAATTTCATGCTGACGGTACTTTGAGCCGCTATAAAGCTCATTTGGTTGCTAATGGCAGTAGTCAGCAACTTGGTATTGATTGTGATGAGACTTTTAGTCTGGTTTTTAAGCCGGCTACCATCATCGATCGTTCTCAATCTTGCAAAGGTCCAAAGAAGTGGCCTATGTATCGCCAGACGTTAAGAATGCATGTCTTAACGGTGATTTATCTGAGACTGTCTATATGCATAAGCCGCTAGGATTTGTAGATTCTCGGTACCCTCATCATGTTTATCTTCTGCAGAGATCTTTATATGGACTAAAACAAGCACCTCATGCTTGGTTTCAGAGGTTTGTAGGTTATGCCACACGAGTCGGGTTTTACCACAATCGATGTGATTCTTCATTGTTTATTCTTCGACAGGGCTCTCAGGTTGCTTATTTACTTATCTATATGGATGATATTATCCTTATAGCTTCTTCTACAACCCTTCTTCAGCAGATCATTGCATCTTTACACAGTGAGTTTGACATGACTAATCTTAGGGCACTTAATTATTTTCTTGGTATCTCTGCTACTCGTCATTCTACAAGATTGTTTCTATCTCAGCAGAAGTATGCCCCTCAGCTTCTTGAGCGTGCTCACATGGCCAACTGTAACCCTTCTAGAACATCGGTTGATACAGACTCCAAATTAGGTACTGAAGGTGTTCCAGTTCAGGATCTTACCTTATATCGCAGTCTTGCAGGTGGTCTTTAGTATCTCACATTTACACAACCAGATCTATCTTATGCAGTGCAGCAGATTTGTCTTTACATGCATGATCCTCGTGAGCCACATTTAGCTGCCCATAAACATATCTTATGATACGTTAGGGGGACTTTAGATTTTTATCCTCTACCAATTCTCTTGCTGGATATACAGATGCAGATTGGGCGGGTTGCTCATCCACACGATGGTCTACTTCGGAATACTGTGTTTTTCTAGACAATAATATTCTTTCTTGGTCCTCCAAGCGACAACACACCATCTCCCCGTTCTACTACCGAAGCTGAGTACCGGGGTGTTGCTAATGTTGTAGTTGAGACTGCATGGCTTTGTAACCTTCTTCTCGAGCTGCATTCTCCTCTTTCTACTGCCACTCTTGTCTATTGTGATAATGTTAGTGCCATCTATTTGTCTGCCAACACTGTTCAACATCAACGGACAAAACATATTGAGATTTATATTCATTTTGTCCGTGACATGGTTACTGTTGGTCAGGGTTCGTGTTCTCCATGTGCCCTTCCGTTATCAGTACGCAAATATCTTCACCAAAGGAATTCCTTCAGCCTTATTTGAAGATTTTAGATCAAGTTTGAGCGTCCGACTTCCTCTCGCTCCAACTGTGGGGGAGTATTAAATGGATAAGTTTCAAGTGTGTACATTAGTGGATAATTACAAATCAATTGGTTGTATATTCATTGTAATTAGCTTGATTAGTGGGTGATTGATGTTTACCGAAAATAGTCATGTATTGTACCTATATATGTAATCTCTCCTTTGTAAGTAATCAATCAATAAAATAAACACATTCTTATCCCGTCAATCTTGTTAATCTTCAGAGTGGGAGTGAAGTGCTTATTAGAGCAGTGGAAGAAGGACACCTATGACCAAAAACCTTATGTCGATGATGAGTTTGATGATTGTGATCATGCACATTTGAAGTTAGCTAATACATATGACATTAGTCTCCCTAGTCAGCTTATATAGGCCGTTCTTTTTTATTTTGCATAAGTATGACATGTCATTTCTTATGCTAGTTTAGGTCTTAAGCACTGTAGGCGCTTTTATTTTGCCTTTTTGGGTTGAGGTGTGGGACTCACCCATATCCGTTGTACTGATTTGTTTCTTTTTAAGTAATAATATTTTACCACCAATGGGCCTTTAGTCCAATGGTAATAGCTTCCAACCTTATGTCAATAGACCGGGGTTCGAATATCTCCATTGGTCTAAAAGCTTTCAATTGGTACCATCCCCCCACCGCAAATGCACAGATTGATTGGTCAACGAGGGGCATATTGGAGAAAATGACCAGGGTTCAAATTCCACCTCCTGATAAGAACAGGTGATCATTGCCTGGGGCCGGGTCCTTGGGGGAGGGTCCGGTTGGCATCCTTAGGATGTATGGGACCGGGGTGATCCCACCGTTCTTCACCTTTGGAGAAGTAATAATATTTTACCGAGATAAACCTTTCACCCCAAAACAAGACGTCAAAACAAGGGCACTTTGCGGTTATTGCAGTTGATGGATGTGATGAAAGTATTTGTTGTTCCTTTGTCTTATCTTAAGCACGATTCGTTTGTAAGGCTAATGGAACAAGGAACCGAAGAATATGAATTTGACCATGAATGTGCGGTCATGATACCATGTAGGCCGAGTGAGCTTGAACTAATGTTAGTTGACATAGAAGCCAAAGAGAAGATAAGTTTGTCTAAAAAAAATTTTCATTTACTAAGAATTTGTAAAAATGATAATTAGAGTTGGAGACTACCTAATGGTATGTATTTCAAAGTTACAGTTAAGATGAAAGAGTCTTGACTCGTAGCAATAACCACCACAAAAGTGGCTTAGTGGTAAATTACCTTATGACCTCACAAAAAGTTTTGAGGGTAGCCATATAAAGGCCGGAAAGGAGAAACCATGATACCAAGGTCAAGAGGTGTACATCTGAGTCAAAAGACTCCCCCTTCATGGTATTCTAGATAGAGAAAACCTTATATGTTTGTCCGTTTGGAATAATCTTAGTAGTAAATTGTAATGCTTGTGTATATTTAGGTGTTTAAAGGTTATTTGTTAGTCTATGTAAAGTAAACTTAAGTTAAATATTAGAGATACGAGTTTTGTTTTTGGTAAAGTGTTAGAGATATGAGTTTAACTCGACTTCTAAGATATTTTGACAACTAACAGTGTCAGTAGATGAGGAGTTTGCACTATGAACATGACTAAACTTTACACGCTTGAACCTTTCAATAAAACATGGCATGTATTACCCATAAGTTTACATAATAATGGTAACATAAGTTACCGTATTACCCGTAGTACATGACTCTTTGCAAACGTAAAACTAATTAGATGTTTCAAGTGTATAACAACGAGTTTATAGGCTCAAATGTATGATGTATAATTTTTCTACAAAAACCAACCCATTTGCGGCTCCATATACCATCCGATATATTGATCAATATGTAAAATATCATTGCAGCCTATAACCAACTGAATAGCAATGACATAGAAAATGGTTGCTAATACGTTACCAAAAACTAACTATAACTAAAAAAAAACCCTAATAAAAAACTCCTCTGGCGAAAAGTCGATTCCTTAACATCCTAAATCGAATCCTTAAATTTCTAGCGTTTCTTTGATCAATTCCCCACTATTGTCCATAAATTAATTTAAAACTTTATTGAACCATCGTGGGTAGATTGATTTCCGAATGTTATTTAAGTGATTTAAGGGATTCTGGTTAGATTTCGTTGTTTTGTCTTTTTTGCATGCGTACAATTCAATATCATACATATTATATTTGTTGTGGTCGGTGGCTGGATTTGTTTGACCACTAAATTCATCCATTCCTTATATTATTAGAATCTGTCCAAATCTTTGAATAGTTATTATGTGAGGAGGGTGATGTCGTTCAGGTTTAAAACCCTAATTTTATTAGGGTTTCGCGTGTAAAGAAGTATAAATTCTTTGGAACTTCTTGTCTACTATTGTGGTGTGTTGGTGTGACGTTCAAATCTGGTTTTTTGGAGTCGGGTGGAGGAGGAGGTAAAAGGAGTGATGAATTGAATGCTACTGTTGATTTGTCAAAGGTGACTATGAGGAAACATAAGAAGCCTAAGGATGTTAATCTTAGTTCTACTCATCCTATACTTGCATCATCTGGTCCAATTATTACTGAATGGAGTGTTGATGATGGAGATGTTGAATTATCTACAATTGTGGACAAGAATAATCAAGTGAAGCCGGTTTCACTTGATCCTTTAGTTAATGATCCGAATGGTCCACATGGGGATTCTAACAAGTCTCATAGTTCTGATAAGGTTGATACGAATGCACATGGGGTTGTTGGTATTGAGAAGGTTGGTGTCGATGCTTTGAAACAACCTTCTACATCGTATGTTGTGTTACTTATAATGAACCTCAGAAATACACGTCAAACTTTCGTAGGTTGGAGTGTAGTAAGAAAGCTAATGGTGTGGATCTTTCTGTCCCGATGAAAGTGGTTGAAGAGGTGAACACTAGGTTTGAGAATACTTTGTATGGGTATTTCCTTGGTCAACGCCTTGCTTTTCCGTTGTTGATTACTTTATACGCAATGCGTGGGCTAAGTTTGGTATACAAAAGGTAATGATGAATGCAAAGGGTTCTTCTTCTTTAAGTTCAATTCAAGAAAGGTGTTGATGATGTTCTTGAAAACGGTCCTTGGTTGATTAGAAATGTACCTATTATTCTTAAACCATGGACATTGAACACCAACTTACTTAAAGAGAATTTGACCAACATCCGGTGTGGGTTAAATTTCATGATGTTCCTCTTGCTATGTTTTCGATGATGGCCTTAGTCTCCTTGCCACATTGATAGGCACGCCCAAAGGTTAGATGCTTTTACTAGCCAAATGTGCAAGGACTCGTGGGGTAGTAGTTTTGCTAGATGCATGATTAAAGTGAAGTCGGATGAGGTGCTTAGGGATGACCTTCTTGTTGAGATACCGTTACTTGATGGGGGTTCGACTATTGAGAAGATACGGGTTGAATACGAGTAGAAACCACCTCATTGTGATAAATGTAAGATTTTTGGTCATACTCTGATTGAATGTCCTAAAATTGTTGCACCTCCTGCTTAGCCTACTAAGCGTGTTAATGATGGTTTCAAGACGGTCAATAACAAGAAGAAGGGAAAGCAAGGTGGGTCTCCTATTCCGGGTCAAGGAGGGTTTACTAAACCTGTTGTGGGTAAGCAGTTTCAATATCAACCCAAAAAGACTCCTCCTAAACCTAAGAAAGTAGAAGTCACTAAGAAGAATGCTTCTGATGTGGCTAGTTCGAGTGGAACAAAGATCTCTACATCTAACCAGTTTGATGCTCTTAATATGGAATATACGGATGCTTTTGGTATTCCTTCAAATGACACCAACAAGGAGGTGGATTACGTCGTACAATGGAAGTTAATGAAGATAAGTCTACTAAGGCAGTACTACATCACAAGAACCCTTGTGAGTGATTTGAAAGAGAAGGAGTCGGTGTGGCTCCTAAAACTAGTGATTCTTGTACTCGCCCGCCTCTTCTACTAAGAGAGTTAACCCTTTTCTAAAGTGGAGAGATCGTGGTTTCGATTACGAAGATGAGGTGGTTGCTAACCCATTTGATGAGTCGCTAATCTATTCGGTGGTGGCCAAGAGTTTGAAGATGAGTATGATGACTATGACTACGATGACTATGCGAATCAGGTTTATGATCTTCCAGGGAATTTAGATGCCTTTAATGCCATGTATGGCACCAAGCTTCAAGGTCTTAGGAAGTAATTTTATTTCGTTATGTCCTATGTTATCATTTGAGTAGTGGTTTGTTTTCTTGTTTAGAAAATAGGAAGTATTTTGTTATGTAAGCTTTATGCCTATGTAACGGGCTGAGATATGGGATTTCACTCATATCCATTGTACTTAAACGTTTTTGGTTAATATATTTACCAGGGTGCAAGATTACTCCCCTTTATCCAAAAACTAACTAATTCTTTTACATTTATTTATATTTTTTCCGTTGCAATTCTATTGCAAATTTTGAAGATTTGCAACGAAATTGCAATGGAAGATTAAATTAAATATAAAAGAAATTAATTTTTATTACCGTTGCAGTTCGGTTAAAAAATTTCAAAATTTGCATCGTATTTGCAACAGACGATTTAAAATAAAGTGTAACAAATTTTTTTGAGATTTCCTTCACAAAACTTTTGCAATTATTTGGAAATTTGCAACCGATAATAAATTCATTATATAAAACAAATTATGTTTCATTTACATTTAATTCAGTAGCAAATTTTCCAATATTTGCAATGAATCAGAGTGTAGTCGGTGTTCACATGTAAGAAACAAACGAGCATGTTAACTCTTTCGGATGAACAATTTCTAGACATGACCGGTTATGGTTATGGTGATGGTAATAGTGATGATGACGAAAATTCTAAACAGATAAAAACCAAAAACCAGGCTAAATAAGATATTTTTCAATGTGGCACAAGAAGGATCCAAGTGAGCAAGCAATGATTTTATGGTGTTTAGATTCCCTATTATATTTAGTTACAAAAACCTATATGTATGTGATTTTGTTTGTTTGACTTTTGGTTAGATATATTCAGCTTGAGGATTTGATGCACTTTTTGCATGATGACGAAGCTTTGAGGACAATTCGACTCTTTCATGAAGCAAGTGCGACGAAAGTAATCAGAAAACAAGATTTAGCTAGTACACTAGGTGGTACGGTTATTTATGAACTACCAATTCATTTTAGTATGTGATTATTATAGAAATAATTAATTATAAATTGAGCTAAAACTTTGTCGTTTGTTTGGTAGGTTAATGTATTTCGAGAACGTAGAGCTTTTGCACTATTCCTCAATGACACAAAAACAGCCATGGACAAGCTGCATCAGATGTTAAATATAGTTGTGGCAATCATAATATTTATCATTTGGTTTCTTATATTCAAACAAGCGACAACCCATTTCTTCATATTCCTAAGCTTGCAACTAATTTTGGTAGCATTCGTGTTTGGAAACAGATGCAAAACATTGTTCGAAGCTATTATTTTCCTGTTTATTATGCACCCATTTGATGTTGGTGATCGTTGTGAGATTGATGGTGTTCAGGTGAGGTTTTGATTAGATTACCATAAACTAATATTTATTTTCTATTTTTGGGTTGTAATTTTTTACTTTTGATGGTTTTATTGTATCCGATGATAGTTGAGGAGATGAATATATTGACAACTACCTTTTTAAGGTATGATAATCAGAAGATAGCATACCCAAACAGTGTCTTGTCTACCATGCCCATTGGTAATTATCAGCGTAGTCCCGATATGGGTGATGCCATTGATTTCTGCATCCATGTATCAACTCCTGCAGGAAAAATTGCTAACATGAAGGAAAGAATAACAAGGTAATCAAGTAATGCATTTTTTATAAATTTGATTATGTCTTGGATGAGTGTAATTATTCATATCCAAACAATATCGAATCTAAATATTCATCATCACATAATGTGAAGTAAAATGGTGAAAGAATTGGGGAGAAAAGATTACTGTTTTTATTAACTGCCAAATGAGTTTGTTACAAGGGTATTTAAAGAGAAAACAGAAATATACAAAATATTTACACACCAGTCCCTACACTATCATATTTACATATTTACACCTTGGTCTTTTCTTTAACTCCCCCTCAAGTTGAGATTTATCTGAGGAAGAAACTCCCAACTTGTGTAATAGAGTGTGATGCTGTTCAACAAGTAGAATTTTTGTGAATACATCAGCCAATTGTTTTGAAGTATGAACATACACAGGCTTGATAGTACCTTCCTTGACTTGATCTCTCACATAATGACAATCTACCTCGATGTGCTTAGTTCTAGCATGGAAGACTGGGTTGGTTGCTATATGAATTGTAGCCTGATTGTCACAATGTAATGTAACTGGATGTAAGTCATTAAGCCCAAGGTCCTTTAAAAGACTAAGTAGCCATGTGACTTCACAACATGTAACTGCCATGGATCTCAGATTCGCTTGTGAACTTCTAGATACTACACCTTGCTTCTTTGACTTCCATGATATAGGTGAATCCCCTAAAAGTATACAATATCCTGTTGTTGATCTTCTTGTCATTGGACAACTAGCCCAGTCAGAGTCACAATAAGCAGTCTGCTTCAGCAGAACTTCTAGATACTACACCTTGCTTCTTTGACTTCCATGATATAGGTGAATCCCCCAAAAGTATACAATATCCTGTTGTTGATCTTCTTGTCATTGGACAACTAGCCCAGTCAGAGTCACAATAAGCAGTCAACTGAACCTTTGAATGATGTGCAAGAAGAATACCCTGGCCTGGAGAATTTAGAAGATATCTTAGCAAATGTTTCACAGACTGCATATGAAATGAAGTAGGATGTTGCATGAATTGACTTAACGGTACCTGAGTAACAAATATCCGGTCTTGTGATGGTCAAGTATATCGCCTTCCTAATGTATCTTCTCAGATATCTCGTGGTCTTGCAAAAGGAGTGCCCATATCTGCTTGTAGCTTAAGATTTGGGTCCATAGGAAGTTTATAAGGTTTGCTTGTCATAACACCGACTTCTGTAGTAATTCTAAAGCATACTTCTTTTGTGAAACAAATAGCCCATAATCAGACTTAGTTAATTCCAGCCCCAAAAAATAATGAAGATCACCTAAATCTTTCATATGAAATGTATTACTAAGCTGACTTTTAAACTTGTTGATTTGCAAACTATCATTGCCAGTAATCATGAGATCATCTACATAGACCAGAACAGCTGTAAAGGAATCACCCTCTTTCTTGGTAAATAATGAGTAATCAGCTTTAGATTGTTGAAAACCAAAAGACAATAGAGCAAATGACAGCTTTGAGAACCATTTTCTAGGTGCATGTTTAAGGCCATAGAGTTACTTTTTCAGTCTGCAAACTTTAGAAGAGTCAGATTTAACATTTTGTATCTTCTCCCCCTTACCAACATACCCCATTGGCATATGCATATAAACTTCCTCAATTAAATCTCCATGCAAAAATGCATTAGATACATCCATTTGAACAATATCCCATCCTTGCATAGCTGCAACTGCTAAGAGAGATCTCACAGTAACCATTTTTGCTACAGGAGCAAAAGTGTCTTCATAATCCACACCTTTTCTCTGTCTATTACCTTGAATCACCAATCTTGCTTTCTTTCTCTCAACAATACCATCATCTTTATGCTTTGTTTTAAATAGCCAATGAAAAGCAATTGCCCTTTTGTTTAGAGGCAACTCAGTAACCTCCCAAGTATCATTCTCTTCTAAGGCATGTAATTCACTGTTCATTGCCTCACACCAACCAGGTTCAACAATGGCTTCTTTGAAATTCTTGGGATCACTATTAGTTTCAAGAGCACTTAGAAGGTATTGGAAATCAGAAGGCAAAACTGGAGCAGTAACTTGATTAGCTATAGGTTTGAGATTAGGAACAACAAAATCCTTAGTCCAACTAGGAGGTTTTATTTGTCTGGAAGATTTTCTGAGAGGAACACTTGTAGAAGTCACATTTTCAGTTGGTAAAACATTGTCAGTAGAACTCTCAGATGGTAATGCAACAGGTACTGATGAACCAGATGAAGATGGGAGAACAGTAGGATCATCATAAACAGCTGAATGCTTAGGCATAGGGACAGGTATAGGTTGATGAAATTGAGAAGTACTTGACTCAGCAAATGGAAATATATCCTCATGAAATTGTACATCTCTACTTACAAAGCAACTGTGAGTAAGAAGGTTGTACAATTTATATCCCTTCTGATGTGCAGGGTATCCTAAGAAAACACATGGCACACCTTTTGGAGCAAATTTGTCAGGAGTTCTTGAAGGATTAGTAGCCACAACAAAGCAACCAAATACTTTCAAGTTTGAGTAATCAGGGATTTTTTTTAAGAAGGAGTTCATGAGGTGTTTTATTTTTTAAAATGGGTGAGGGAAATCTATTTATAAGATAGGTAGCTGTAGTGACACAATCACCCTAAAATCTTAAAGGTAGACTAGCTTGAAATCTTAGGGCTCTAGCAACTTCTAAAATGTGTCTGTGTTTCCTCTCAACTCTCCCATTTTGTTTAGGCTTTGTACACATGTAGTTTGATGTTCAATACCTTGACTAGCTAGATATACTGTACATGGACCTTTAACAAACTCTAGTGCATTGTCAGATCTTATACACTTAACCTTTGTACTAAACTGCAATTCTACAAATTTCAAGAAGGTTTTCAAGATTTCAAATGCATCAGATTTGTTCACCATGAGATAAGTCCATGTTGCTCTACTATAGTCATCCACTATTGTTAGAAAGTACCTATATCTTCCATTAGTGGGAACATTATATGGACCCCAAGTATCCATATGAATCAAATGAAAAGCATCATTACTATGAGAATCACTCAAAGGAAAAGGCAATTTAGTTAATTTTGCCATAGGACAAGTTAGACAAGTAGAACCAGTATCATTCACTCCAGGAACATCAGTACATTGAATTTGTTTCATCCTTGAAACAGATAGATGCCCTAATCTATGATGCCATAAACTGAACAAATTGGGACAAACAGCTTTATTGTATATACCTGCTGAACATGAAAACAAACCACTAGACATATGAGAATCTACCATATCTCTAATCCTCCCATCTACATAATCCATGGGAACATTGAGAAGATGATAGAGGCCTACAATCTTCTTACCCAGGCCCAGTACTTTCCTTGTTGTCAAGTCCTGAAGAACACAAAATTTTGGAAAGAAAATAGCCACACAATTGTTATCTCTTGTCAACTTAGGAACATGCAAAAGACTAAACTTAAAGGATGGTACACACAGAACATCCTTAAGTACAATCCCATTGTTCAACTTAACTTGTCCTATCTGTGTAATCTCAGAAGAATTCCCATTTGGAAGAGTAATTTTAGGTAGAAAATTAATCAGTTTAGCATTAAGCATAGCTTTAGAGTGAGGAGTCATGTGATCTGTAGCACCAGTGTCTAGTATCCAATAATATAAGAGACTATTATTAGTTGATGCACTAAGACAAAGCATACCTGCCACAAACTCAAGCTCATCATCAGTACACTCTTGTCCAGATGTTCCACTATTCTTAACATCATTCAGAACACTTCTCATGAGATTCTCAAACTGCTCAGGAGTAAAAGTAAAACTTGTAGCTCCACTAGTCACACTTGCTGCAGTTCTCTTGAAATTACCAGCACTAGCACCACTTTTTGACTTAGATTGAGCACTTATCTTCTGAGATTGCTTGTACTTATGATGCCAAACAGGATAGCCAACTTTCTCCCAGCATTTCTCTGGAGGATGCCACTTAAAACCACAAATACTACACTTCCCTTTAACTTCTTCCTTGCCATACAGAGCAGTAGTTTCAACAAGAGGACCATTACAATGATTAAAAACATCTTTCTGAGACTCTTCTTGTTGTATAACAGCACAAGCATTCTCAACAGTAGGAAGTGGATTAATAAGCAATAACTGGCTCCTTTGTGCACTGTAACACTCATCAAGTCCATTTAAGAACTGAAACAACCTCTGTTCTTCCTTTTGTCTTTCCACAGCCATCAAAAACACAGACACCTTAGGTGTAACAGTCACTAATCTAGGTAACACAGTCATAGAGTCCAATTCTTCCCAAACACACTTCAATTTAGTATAGTACTCACTCACAGAACCTCCATGCTGTTGTATCTCAAAACATTCCTTACTGAGTTTATATTTCCTTGAGCCATTACTTAAAGAAAATCTAGTTTCCAACTGAATCCATATTTCACATGCTGACTCAATGAACATAATAGATTTAGCAATAGACTCAGAAACTAAACTCATTATCCAACTAATAACCAAATTGTTACATGTTTCCCACAATTCAATGTAAGCAGCATTTTGATCAGTAGTAGGAGGAGGAACATGTATAGAAGGAGGCCTAATTATAGTACCTTTCACAAATCCAAGCTTTCTTTTGGTTGACAAACCTATTTCAACAGCCCTACGCCAAGATCTGTAATTCTGAGCACCAATTAGCTTTTCTTGAATAGGTAGTGATCCTGGACCATCAGAAGGATGAATTTACAAAGGATAACTTGGATCCATCACAACAAGCAGCGGAAATCAACAATAACAATTTTTCCCAAAATTTGACCTAATTTCAGAATACAATCAAGATCTCAATTAAACACAAATTGAAGATCTACAATGATGAATTACATAATCAATTGATCAAAACACAATCAATTGATGAATTCCCACCAATTTGAACAAGTAATGATGATTATCGGTGATTAACGGTGGTTGTACGGTGGTGAAATTAGGTATCTGAGTCACCATTATCTCGATACCATGTGAAGTAAAATGGTGAAAGAATTGGGAGAAAAGATTATTGTTTTTATTAATCGCCAAATGAGTTTGTTACAAGGGTATTTAAAGAGAAAAAGAAATATACAAAATATTTACACACCGGTCCCTACACTATCATATTTACATATTTACACCTTGGTCTTTTCTTTATACATGAGTTCGACATGCTTTGTTGCAGCTATGTTGAAAACAAGAGCGACCACCGCAACCTCGAGCCAATGATCGTGGTGAGGGCGTTGAGGACATGAATCGGCTCAAAATATCAATATGGCTTACACACCATCGAATTTTGAGGACATGGTTGGAAGATGGAAAGAAGAGCTCTTTTGGTTGAGAAAATGATCAAGATTTTGAAAGATCTTGACATTGAGTACCGTATGCTTCCACTTGACATCAATGTCCGTAATATACCTCCCTTGAGTTCAAATAGACTTCCCTCCAATTGGACGGTCTGTGCAAATTGATCTTTCATGGACTTGTTGATGAGCTTAGAATCATACTTCTATACATGTATAAATGTTGTAATAAAGTCTTGTAATATATGTGTAATTTGAGTTAGTTTTGAGTCTTAACAGAGAGTGTATTCTTGCAATCAAGGAGTGAATAAAGAATCATCATGCTACACTTAATTTCGAGTAATATTTGTGCAACTATTGATTTTCTGATTTTGTGGTTGTTGTTATAATCCAATGTTATTGTCTATGTATATTCTGATGCATTTAGTAACCTAATTAACTATATTGTTTTGAAATTCTACTCTAAATTATTGTCAGGCCAAGTCAAGATTCATTAGTGTTGCAAACAATGTAAGATTCAATTTTAATAACACTTTATCCGTAATTTAGAAAACCTAAATTCAATTTAATGCCGAAAGCCACAAGAGAACATACTAACAAATGAGAGAAATGATTCAATGAATGGTACTAGAAAACCTAAATTTAATGCCAAACACTTGAGCAACTCACTATTAGATAGGTTAGTTGGCCTAAACTACTATTGGGTTTTGGTTTGGGCCAACTAACCTATCTAACACTCACTTCATTTCGCGAGTCGTGCAATAGGAACAAAATATGCACTCGAAACTATGAATCAGCTACGTGCACGAGTTAGATATCAGTAAATCGATATTTTTATGAATACGTAAATTATTCGACTTCTCAACACATGCTCGATCTAAACAAGTACGTACAGTTCCCACCTTACAAATCAAGTGGTACAAAAAAGTGTATCCTTTAGCCGACAAATGAAACTTACCTGGGTAAAACAAAAACTCATCTTGCATGTGCAACAACAATCTCTTGTCTCAAAACCCCCCATTCTACAAGCTAGCATAGACAAAGACACAATACTCATATGCCATTTACATTGTACGTCCAATAAGCTTAGTGTTAACAACAAAAATAAGCGAACTTTTTTTTTATAATTAACCCACCAACCTAATGGCCAACAACAGCCTACTACTCCAAATCACAGAAACCATCCCACAATGATTGTTGTCATCAACAATAGCAACCAAAGTCTTAATAAAAATAGTGCACCACCAAAAACTCGCTACATACCTAAAAAAACGCACACACACAAATCCTCATTATAATAGCAGACAACCGAAAGATTTGTATGCATGGTTCAGACACATAACTATTAGTATTAACTATATTATTGGCATGTAGGGTCACATGCTTGCACGAAATGTAATCCTATTTGTGAGTGTGTATATATGTTGTATATATATCACAACAACTTGGTTCATGAAGTTGTGAGATCGGGAAATTAGCCTAAAAGTTTGACGAACTGACAAGTAACCAGGAACGACGTGACTTGTGTACCAAGTCACGTATAAGCTTGGGAAATGAAATGAAATAAAAGATTATATCTTTTATTTAGAGTATTTTAAAATGAGAGCTAAATATGGAAGTGATTATTGTTCGTTTATTGAATGATGAATATTGTGATTGTTTGATTTGATACGATACAATACATGTACATAAATATGTATACACCGAAGCATTTAGAGAATGGGCTAAAGCCCATGATACAAATAATAATATAGGCTAATACTCCCCCGCAGTCGTAGTGAGAGGACACCGGACGCTAAGACTGGATCGAAACTCCTCAAATAGAGCAGATGACAACCCCTTAGTGAAGATTTCCGCATACTGAAAACGAGATGGCACATGTAACACCCGAACCTGACCAATGGCAACTAAATCTCTAACAAAATTAATGTCTATCTCAATATGCTTTGTGCGCTAATGATGAACCGGATTACAAGATAAGTACACAGCACTAACATTGTCATAGTAAACAAGCGTAGCGGAAGACAGAGGAGTATGTAGCTCTTGAAGCAAATTACGTAACCAACAAGTCTTTGCAACAACATTGGCAACACCCCGATACTCGGCCTCTGCACTGGAACGAGAAAGCGTTGGTTAGCGCTTAGAGGACCAGTAGTTTTTGCCAAGGAACACACAATAACCTGACATAGATCGCCATGTAGTAGGGCACCCAGCCCAGTCTGCATCATAATAGGCAACCAATTCTGTAGTAGATGAAGAGCTGACAAGTAAGGCTCTCGAGGATCATGCATAAAGAGACAAACCTGGTGAATAGCACAGGAGATGTCAGGCCGCGTAAATGTGAGATACAGTAAAGAACCCGCAAGACTCCGATATAAGGTAGAATCAGATATGGGATCCCCATCAGCCCCGAGTTTAGACTCTGTGTCAACAAAAGTCTTACACGGGTTTTAGTTGAGCATATGAGCTCGCTCCAAAATTTCAATAGCATATTTCTTCTGAGACAAAAACAACCCAGAAGAATCTCTAGTAACTGAAATGCCCAAAAAGTAGTTCAGAGGACCAAGATCTGTCATGGAAAACTCTTGATGTAAAGAGTGAATAACCTGCTACAATAAGGTCTCTAAAGAGGCAGTGAGTACAATGTCATCAACATATAATAAGAGATATGCAGTATCATTACCCTGTCATTATATAAATAAGGAAGAGTCACAGCGACTATGAGAAAAACCAACCCGAGTAATATAAGAAGCAAATCGCTGTAACCAAGCTCTCGGGGCCTGTTTGAGGCAATATAGGGAGCGCTGCAATAAACATACATAATCGGGATGTGCTGAATCTCGAAACCCTGGAGGTTGATGCATATAAACAGTCTGTGATAAATCTCCATGCAGGAAGGCATTCTTGACATCAAGCTGATGGATCGGCCAATGTCGAGAAGCAGCTAAACTCAAAACTATCCAGATAGTACCTAGTTTAATCACTGGACTAAATGTCTCATCAACATCAACCCCTTCCAACTGATTACTACCGTTAGCCACTAGACGTGCCTTGTAACGATTGAGGATGCCGTCAGCCAAATACTTGTGATGAAAAAGCCACATGCAACGAATAATGTTGGTATCGGTGGGACGTGGCACAAGATTCCAAGTACCGTTTTTAATAAGTGCAATGTATTCATCAGGCATAGAATTATGCCAATTAAGATCATTAAAAGCATTACAGTAAGATTTTGGTAATGGAGAGATCGAAAACACATGCATGTTAAGACGCTGAGTGGGGCGATCGGTCCCGACACTAGGCGATGTGACCATGGGGTGAGTTGAGACAGGGTTATGGTTAACAGGGGGGTCGGGGATGATTGTAGGATGGTGAGTTGTGGTTGCAGAGTTAGGATTTTGCTGTGTGGGTGGTGAGGGAGTAGGTGTGTTGGTTGGTGTTGAGGAGCGGGTGTGTTAGGTGGTGGCATATCAAAGTGTGGTGGTGGAATAGGTGTAGTTGGTTCTAGTTGTTCAGGTGTTGGTGGAGGGGGGATGGATGGAATAATTGGAGGAATGATATCAAGAGAATCATCCAAAAAATTGTATGCGGGTGAGGGTGTTGGAGGAGATGTACCATACGGAAACACTGTTTCATCGAAAGTAATATGGCGAGAAAGGATAATTTATTAGCATGAAGTGTAAGGAAACGGTAGCCACGGTGATTGGATGCTGGGCCCAAGTAAATAGATGGAGTGGCGCGAGGTTCAAGTTTGTGGTTAGGGTATAGGTGAGGATAACATAGGCACCCGAAGGTGCGTAGAAAGCTGTAATTTGGGTTATGACCGAAAAGGAGGGTATAGGGGATGTCATTATTATGTTGTGGAGGGTAAGATATTGATTAACTGAACGGCCATATTTAGGGCTTCAACCCAAAAGGTTGGTGGAGGGTTTGCTTGGAAAATCAAGGTCCGAATTTGATTATTGATGGTGCAAATCATGCGCTCAGACTTGCCATTTTGTTGTGATATTTTAGGGCATGAAAAACGAAACTGAATGCCATTGTCGGCAAAAAGTTTGTGTAGGTGACGGTTGTCAAATTCATCGCCATGGTCAC